>JAFEMH010001774.1:0-421172 GCA_022495995.1 Adenophora triphylla var. japonica
GGTAATCGAGGCTGCGACTCGGCGTCTACCCGCCCGATCTTGGGAATAGCCGCATGAACACATGTGGTTTGGAGAACGCAATCTAGTCTTTGGCCAAGCTTCGAGAAATGCATCGACATCCGTCCACATTCAGCTTTGCCATTTTGGGATGCCCTTAACTACACCAGTTAATGGGAGTGCAGCATCCGCCTCCGTCGGTCGCGTAAAGATTACGTCCGGGCCGAGATCGGCTCCATCATCTACGGTGATAGCATAATCCAATGAAAGGCAGACACAAACGGCGTCCCGGTGCTTAGAGATCAAAACACGGTAGTGACGGCGTGATGCGGCGGGTTTTACGATGGCGAAAGCCCAAAGGCCCGAGGTGTGCCACAAGACTCCGCCTTTGATTTGGGACCGAGATCCCTCCCCAGATGAAAATGATGAAGCACATAGAAATACATCCGAGGGCTTAGTTTGGGAGAAACGCCATCGGGGTACCCGGCAGGAATCATCAATATCAAGGAACGAATACCACTCAGTAGCACGGGATCTGATCCTACTCAGGAAGACGTTTGCGCGAGAAGACAAGCGAGCACTTGCGGAAATGCTCCTTGATAACAAAAGGGGAAACTTGGCGCGCAATCTCCGATCTCCGCCCGCATACGGCTTCGACGTGACCCAGTACTTCACGAAAGAAAGATGACGAGCTTGAATGAAAGGCGCGGGGAAAGGGAGCAGTGATCGACGATAAAACAAAGGCGGCGAAACCATGGAGAAGCTCCGAGTGGAACCTAGCAAGATTCGGAGGCCTCCAGAAAGCCAAATCCCATCAGAAGAGCCTTTCTTGACACACCACCTGCTGTCGGGACCCACTGGCTACCAGCTTCATTCACAATGATTACTGGTTTAGGGAAAACCCCTGCTTTGGCAGAGAGAAAGGCTCAAGAAAAACTCTCTGTCAGTACCTTTGCCCCGACAAGCGGGACGAGTACGCATTCGAGCTATGCAATGCCCCAAGACAAAAAGCGGAAGACTCATGACCCCGATGCTTGCCAGAACGAGCAATGCTCCGCTTTGCTGCTTCAATAAAGAAATCGAGGTGCAGGACCTAATCGATTTTGTTTCGATAACTCTGTGATAGACATGATCGGGAACGGTGACACTGAAAGCCTTTCAAACCCCGCCTCCTATCAAGCTCATTGCCACTCAATGGCGGGCCACCTTCTTCGGACCCTCCGCCAAAAAAAGGACATGATCGAACGACTTGGTCGACCCTCGAGTCCTAGAGTCCGGTGTCAAAACCCATCCCGAGTCCATTATCTTTGAATTGAGTCTCTCGAGTCATCGATGGCCTCGCGCCGAAGATTACGAACTCATTGCCAATAATGTATTCCCGTATGCTCTTAATGAATGCTTCGATCTTTCCGAGTATCCTCTCATTGCATCTTTAACAAGCGATAAATTAACTAACATACAAACGGAGTTAATAACGATTCACTTGATAAAGAAGCGGACACATTAAACGAACAATACATTAAGCACATCTTTAAGCATGTTGTCAAATGAGAGAAAACCGGGCCCAATTTCAGGAGGTTTTAACCAAAGTGAATTTGAGGAGCTTCCGAAGAGCCAAAAGAGACGCAAATCGGAAGTTTCTTCACCGGCATAGAGCAAGGCGCATTGTTGCAACCCGAGGAGTTCGTGGACGTGTTCGCTTAGTGCTTAGAGACATGCCGGATTAGATCAAACATTGTAGAACATCGGATCCCCTTAATCCCGAGGCTAAGCCCGTCAAGCAAAAGCTACGCCGAATCAAGTCGAATGGTCTTTACAAGTCAAAGAAGAGATCGAGAAGATGCTCCGCGTCGGCTTCATCGGAGTGTCGAGTACCCCACATGGCTCTCCAACATAGTCATGGTCACCCGAGGCCAACGGAAAAGTGCGGCTGGTGTGGACTTCCGAGATCTCAACAAAGCAAGTCAAGGACAATTTTCCACTACCCGACATCGACATGTTGGTAAACACTCTGACCAATTTCGAGGTCAAGTCCTTCGTGGACGGATTTTCCGGCTACAATCAAATCAAGATGGCCGAAGAAGATCAAGAAAAAACAGCCTTCCCAACCCCCTGGGGAACCTATTGCTACACAGTGATGCCGTTCGGACTAAAGAACGCTAGAGCTACCCTATCAATGGGCGTGACCGCCCTCTTCTACGACATGATCCATAAAAGAGATCGAAGTGTACGTCGATGACATGATCATCCACTCAAAGGGATCAGATGGACAACACTTCATGGACCTGAGAAAGTTCTTCGACTGCCTCCGGAAACACTCAATGAGGTTAAACCCCACCAAATGCACATTTGGGGTCAGTCGAGGCAAAGTCTTGGGATACATGTTCACCGAGCGAGGCATCGAGGTTGATCCTCAAAAGATCAAGGCCATCATCGAAATGAGACCACCGCAAACTAAAACAGAGGTGAAAAGCTTCAGTGGGCCGCTGTAGTATATCGGCCGTCAATTGTAGTATATCGGCCCGCTTCGTCAATCAATTGTCCTCCATGTGCGACAATCTTCAAACTAATGAAGAAGAATAATGCCGGCGTCGAATGGAACTCGAGATGCCAAGATGCCTTCGAAGAAATAAAGGCGTACCTTGTGAGTCCTCAATTCTCTGTCCTCCCCACGAGGAGAAGCCACTTTGTTGCTATACTGCTAACTGTGATCAACACCGCGATTGGAGCCATGCTCTGTCAAGAAAAGAAAGAGTCACGAGTCGAGAATGCCATATAATTCGTCGGTCGAAAGTTTCAAGGCGGCGAACTCAACTACTCGGCCCTCGAGAAAACTGTGCATCTCTAGTATGGGTCGTCGAAAAATTACGGCACTACATGCGGTCACACGGTGCACTTGGTTTCCAAAATGGACCCAGTCAAGTACCTCTTCGACAAACCATCTCTGTCAATGAGCTCGCCAAATGGTCTTTCTTCCTAGCGGAATTTGACAACAAGTACGTGAACCAAAAGTCAATCAAGGGACGGGCAATGGCCGAGCAGTTGGGCGACTTCCCAGCCGACGAGGCTCGAGGCCCCGAACCACAATTTCCAGGACGAAGGAATCTTCGCACTCGAAGGCGAAAATCGATGGCAGAGCTTTGTTCTTTGATGGAGAAGCCAACAAAAAGGGAAACGGTATTGGTATGCTCTTGGTCGATCCCAAGGACGAGCACACCCCAATCGCCATAAAGCTCAATTTTGAGGTAACCAACAATGCCGCCGAATACGAAGCCTGCGTCGCCGGACTACAGGCTGCACTCGAAAGGAATGTCCAGAAACTCGAGGTCTATAGGGACTCAGCCCTGATCATCAACCAAGTTTCCAACAAGTGGAAAACCATAGACCCAGGCTAGCAAAAATATCACGCCTGCATGGAGGACCTCATCACACAATTTGAAGAGGTCACCTTCCACTACTTGCCGAGAGACCGAAATCGGTTTGCAGACGCCTTAGCCACCTTAGCTTCACTTGTGGAAATCCCCAAAGCCACTTGGGACTGCCCAACGCGCTGCTCATACCAGGCCAAGTATCGGGTAGTCAATACGACACTCTCCCGACGTCTAAGGAGCACCACAGGAGGGAAAGCGGAATACTTCCATACCCTCAGAAAATACGAAAGAGCACCCGGAGCTGCCATACAAAGAGGAGCTACCTCCACAGTATCAAGGTCATCCCAGCCCAACAAAGGCTCCTGCTTCATCCCAAACTGCCGGGAAACAAGCGACGGAATATAGAAAGAGGACCAAGACAAACCTGGAACTCTGACAACATGGGACCCTTCCTGAAAGGCCCTCCTAGTCTCAATCCCCGGTGCGGAACCCACCAGTGGATCGATGCGTACCAAGCCGTGCCATCCATCTCTCCCGAGGCGGTGGTCCATATCCAACACAAGAGGACGTTGAGCAAATATCCACGTGCTGAATGACGCCGGAGCCTCACGCATAGCCTGAAGCCTCTCCCGCGGCCACAAGGTGAGCAAAGCGGGGCTTCCCCCTCTCATGAACCGATCCCCAGTCGCCAGACGATCAATACCATGAAGAGTCTCCCCCAGCACCAACGGGGCAATATCCTCTCCAGCTCTGCAGTGTTCAACCACATCCAGCAAAGCACCGTCACATACCCCAAGGGGTGACCCTGAAAAGCGTCGCTATCACGCACAAGGCAAATGCATCCCAAGAAACATCACTCTCGTCATCAATCATAAACCGCTCCGGCAGCGTAAAGAAGTCAATATGACCCGAATCAAGGATCATTCCCTGCACTTCTCCCAATGAAGTCTGAAGAAAGCACGCAAGCTTCACGCTCACGGTGGCCCCGCCAATCAAAGAAAGCGAGATGGTCTCCACCTCCGGTCCTCCAATCAAAGCTCGAAAATCCTCGAAGGTGGGCACCATCTCATTGTATGAGAAGCAATACACATGCCTTCAAACATCCCAGAACTTCGCGGCAGCCCGCAACAACTCCCAATCAGGAACCAACCCCTTAAGACCAAACTGAGCAAATTCGAAACCTTACCTCGAAAGCCCGCCTCTAATGCCTCATACGGAGTCGCATCCACATTTTCAGTTGCTCAAGGAAGTGTGCTTGCCACTCCTGCGAAAGGCTTGGCAAAATTCTTGGAATGTGTGAAGAATCCATGGCAAAAATGGAGGTTCCTATTGAAAATGGGGAAGAAAGCTCGAAAATGGCTGCAAATGGGGAATGGGGAAAGTCCAGACATTCGGAAAGCCTTTATCCCTTCCCAAAAGCAAAGGTGATCCGTATGAACCTCTTTGCACACCAAGTTGGTCCGTACGGACCTTGTTGCAACCTGGCCCCACTTTCCCAGCAAACAGGCCAACAACCACTGTTCCCAGTAGGACCTTGCTCCAAACCGCCTAAACACTGGCCAAAGCCATTCCCGGCAAGCATACACTACCCACAAACGCACTCCCAGCTCACATGGCATGCACAAATAAAATAAAATAGCAACAATTCCTAGGAAAATTCCCGGGAATCACAAAATATGGCATTACATCTTAGAATAAAATATTTTGCGATGCAAATGCGAATGTTTTATTACAGGTACATAATGTCTGTTGCTAAAAAAAAAGATATGGAAAGAGGGAAAGCAAATTAGCCCTAATCCGACTCTTCAGCATCATCATCATCACCAACGTCCTCAAGTGAGAAATCGGGCACCCAGAAACTGCTTCGACTACACCCTCGTCGTCAGAATACTGAACCCCCTCCTGGGGTGGGTAATCAAAGTACTCGGAAGGGTCAAACCCGAAAAAAGGGTCAAAGAAGGTAGGCTCTGACGAACTCTCCCCCGGTGCCTCCTGCGAAGGCCGGGCGAGTGAAAGATCGGCGGCCTCTGGACTCAGAAGACGTCCGACGTCCATTGCTATGCCGCCCCCGAGAAGGTCCCTCCTGGCTGCGGCTCTAGCTCAACCCTCGGTGGAGGAATATACATAGAATGCCTCGAAGGCATCGGCTCGTGCTGTGGCGCACCCGCCTCGAAGACCGGGAAGACAGCTTCCCCGCCATCTTCTTCGCAAAAGATTGCATCGCCACATAACGGCGGGTCAGCATGTCATAGGCTCTCCCCGGGACCTGCACAAGCAAACAGCCAAAGAAACGCTCAGCTAAAGATATACATGCATACTCAAAAAAAGAGAAAAATACAGAAAAGGTGCCAAGATGGAAAAGAGTAAGCACACTCACCGGCATATCAGGGTCAACCCGGTAGGCAGCTGGAGCCTGTTCAGGGACGAGTACTGACACCCTCCGCCTCGAGGAATCCCCGCGAACATTTGTGAAATCCGGCCCAGGCATCGGAACCTCTGGGGGACCTGTAGGGCCAGCCTCCCTCTCCCTCGCCAACACCTGTGGCATCCTCAACTTCCTCCTAACGAAGGACCCATACTCCTCTCAAAACAAAACAAACTCATCGGCACTCACGCCGCCTAGATATCTCTCAAACTCCAGCACGTCCATCTCACGGGAATCCATCATCCCAAAAGGCGGTCCCTCGGAGCCAAGGGGAGCATACCCGGGCCATGCTGCTAGAAGACCCTCTCTCCCAAGTACATGACGTCGCATGTCAAGCCCCGCAGCATTTTCCGCTGCGCCGTCACCATGGTAGCCCCCTCAAACTCGTCAGCCCCGTACCGAGCCCAGGGGTACAGATCAAACTTCTGCGGCTGTCTCTCCCGGATGCTCCCTGCACGTCCCCGTAGGCAATGGTGAGCTTCCCCCTACTGGTCCTCCTCCTCCTCGCCGGACGGGCCCAGCCCAACATAGCAGGATAGGCCGCTATGGCCTCAGGATCTCGATCCCACGGGAAACAACGGAAGATCTCGTAGAACCACACCTGTGACAAAAGCAGAGAAGGCTCAGTGCAAAGAAAAACGAAGAAATGACAGATTGCTAAATCAAAAACAGCAATAAACTCATACCTCTAAAGCAAAGTCAAAGCAGCCCAAAGAACTAGCCACGCATCGGCTAAACCGGTCCAAGGAGAAATAAAGCTCCGCCAGGCCCGCCTCGCCCCAGGCTATGTCACAGACCCTCTCCAAATCAGTCAAACTCTCCAGCAGAGCAAAAGGAGCCGTAGTCGCATGGTTCGAGAACAAAGTCTCGGAAAGGGCAAACCACAAGAAAGAGCGTGCCAGCTGCTCCGCCGTCACCATACCGGTACCACGGCAATAGGCCCAAATACTGGCCGTAATCCGCATCTCCACATCGCTATACAGCATGCCCAGGCCCCTGCGAGGAAGAGGCGTAAAGCCCAGCAGCTCAGCCAGCACATCCTCGGCTATCCTATCCCTCCACCGCACTGGCCCTCCTTTGAAGGAAAGCTCGGTGATAGCAGCAAAATCGGTGAGCGTCACCGTCACCTCGCCCCAGCTCAGATGGAAGGTGTGGGTGGTATCCCACCAATACTCAGACAAGCCTAGGAAGATACGCTTGTTCTTCCTCGTATCATAAATCCCGGCCAGGTTCTCCACGAACACGCCCAAGCCGGAAGCATACACCAGCCTCTTAGGGCTCGGCCCGCCCTCTACAGAGATATCCGGCAACTGCTGCCACAACTCCACTACTGCCTCGAGCGACCCTCGAGGCTTCATCTTCTTGGCTTTTCCGGACAAAAGCCCCACATCCTGCAGGTAAACACATCAAAGGTACGTCAGTCACAGTACTTAATGCAAAAACACAAAAATAAAATAAAATATATATATATATATATATATAATATATGGGTCCGTCCCAACATTGCACATAATTTTCACATGTATCCCACAAAACACGGCACACCTTTGTACAAATTTTTTCAACGGAGGGATTAAGCCCTACACGACACATTTTCAAAAATAACCCGTCACAAAACACGGCACATATTGCACATATTTTCCCCCACAAAGTCCGTCACCAAAAATACGGCACACACTACATTACACATTTTCAGAAAAGTCCGTCCCTACACGGCACATACTTTCAGACAAAACCAGTTACAAAACACGACACATGTCACATTTTTCACAAAATTTGTCCCTACATGGCAATTTTTCTCACAATGTACATACGAAAATAGCATAAGGTACAAAACACCAAAGCATGCATTTTCAAAGAGAGGCACTTTATTTTTACAAATAAGAACTAATCTACACATTTTTGAACAAAAATCACATACCCACAATTTTTACATGCTCAATTTTAACAATTCATCACGAATTTCACAAAAAGCATGACAAATAACAAAAGCCCCAAATATGCGAAAAACTAAAACCTAGTTCTAGCATTCAAAAATTCAAGCAAGGAATCAAGACGAAATTGATTTCTTACCTCCCCAACGTTCCTAGCTTGCCTATGTGCACCTCCGGATTCGGATACAACACATCCGGGTTCTTCGAAGAAGGATTGAAGGAAGTGCAATTCCTTTGAAGCTCCATCCTTTGCTCGATCATCTCTTGGCTCCGTTGACGAAGTCCTCTCCTTGATCCTTCCGCCATTACAAGCAATTCAAGCTAAGTGTGGAAGATTTTCTAGGAATTTTGGGACAACAATGGAGTTTTCTCCCTCTCTCTCTCGCTGGTGCATGAAACTGGAAGAAGAAGAAATGGGAAAAGCCTCGGTTCCAAAGCTGGTCAAAATGCAGGAGCTGGGGAAATCGGCGTTGGTCCGTACGGACCTCTTTGCAGAGGAAGAAGAGCCTTACGGACCTTCTTGCAATCCGTGGCCAAATTACTTCTCTGCCCTTATAATCTTTGCCTCTGACTGTCCAAAGGCCTATTTCAGCAGATTCAATGCAGTTTGGTCCTTAACCCATACAAAACAAACACCGGCCGTCATCGTAAGCCCGGATTTCGCCTACTAAACGGCCACTCAAGCACCGGCCATCGAAGTAAGCCCGAACTCCTTCCCCAGCAAGTCAAAAGGGTATTCTTGCAAACCCGTACAAGACCGCATATCTCAACCACCGGCCATCATCGTAAGTCCGGACTTTGCCTACTAAACGGTAACTCAACCATCGGCCGTCATCGTAAGCCCGAACCTCGCCCACTAAACGGTAAAACAAGCGCGAAAAGGAGCCAGCACCTCCAAGCACAAATCTCAAGGCACAAGATGCCTCCAAAATGCCAGATGGTGAGTCAAGCACCGGCCATCAAAGCAAGCCCAAAGTCACCTTCTCAGCGGAAAAAGCCCCTACAAGGCCGCATATCCCCAGCAGATGAACATCGGCAGTCAGTGTAAGTCCAACCTTTCCCCCAGCGGATAAAACGCAAGGCATTCACGCCTCTCACAATCGAAGTACAAGGCAGCCATGCCTCCGCAAACCACAGTCAGAAGACGAATCAAGTCCTCATACATGACACAACCACAGTCAGAAGATGAATCAAGTCCTCATACATGACACAACCATAGTCAGAAGACGAATCAAGTCCTCATACATGACACAACCACAGTCAGAAGACGAATCATGTCCTCATACATGACACAACCACAGTCAGAAGACGAATCAAGTCCTCATACATGACACGACCGCAGACAGAAGACGAATCAAGTCCTCATACCTCCAGCCCAGAAGGCTTTAAACCACTCGGTCCGGAAGACCGTATAAACCTCCCAAATCACTATCCAGCCCGAAAGGCTTTAAACCACTCGGTCCGAAAGACCGCATAAACCTCCCAAATCACTATCTCCAGCCCGGAAGGCTTTAAACCACCCGATTCGGAAAATCGTAAAATTTCCATCTCAGGACGCCACCACGTCCTCACAGTCGACCTCGGCGGTCACACCACAAACCATCTTCTCGTAAGATTACCCATCTTCTAGTAAGATTGCACACCCAGGACACCACCACATCCTTACCACTGACCTATGCGATCACCCCCACGTCCTTACCACTGACCTATGCGGTCACCCCAGGACGCCACCACGTCCTTACCACTGACCTATGTGGTCACCCCAGGATGCCACCACGTCCTTACCACTGACCTATGCGGTCACCCCGGGATGACACCACGTCCTTACCACTGACCTATGCGGTCACCGCAGGATGCCACCACGTCCTTACCACTGACCTATGCGATCTCCCCAGGATGCCACCACGTCCTTACCACTGACCTATGCGGTCACCCCGGGATGCCACCACGTCCTTACCACTGACCTATGTGGTCACCCCAGGACGCCACCACGTCCTTACCACTGACCTATGCGGTCACCCCAGGACGCCACCACGTCCTTACCACTGACCTATGCGGTCACCCCAGGATGCCACCACGTCCTTACCACTGACCTATGCGGTCACCCCAGGATGCCACCACGTCCTTACCATCGACCTCGGCGGTCACACGACCCCCCAGGGCACCACCACGCCCGTATATACTCACAATTTCACGACCTTTGAACTACGATCAGGCTTGATTCCCGCTAGGTATACGTAGGAATCCTATCACAGGGTCCAGCCATCGACCTATACGGTCACCCCGGGATGCCACCACGTCCTTACCATCGACCTATGCGGTCACCCAGGATGCCACCACGTCCTCACAACCGACCTATGCGGTCACTCACAGGATACCATCACATCCTCACACGGAGTTTCAGTCAGAGGACATCTCACATCCTCGTTCACAATAACACTTACCCCACACACAAACTACGATCAGGCTTGATTCCCGCTAGGGATACGTAGGAATCCTATCACAGGGTCCAGCCAAATGACCTAAACGGTCACACAACAGGACACCGCCATGTCCTCACACACCGACCTACACGGTCACTTCTTCTCCCAGCACGCAATCCAGATTAGGACCCTTATCTTATTGACGACCCCACTTCCTCCGTAAGTGACGTCGCCGAGGGGCTTCTGTAAGTACCCCAATCTGGATCACCCTCTTTCGAGCACACGCGAACACCGCAGACTCACAAACGCAGTCTTGAAGACCAGTGACACTCAAAACCCTCAAAAACCCCCAACCAAACCAAGGGAGGGACCTTTCTGGGACAAAGAAGCACAAAAGGACCTTTTAGGATTTTTTTCAGAAATTGAAAAAGCATAAGTGGTCCGTACGGACCTCTTTGCTTCAATGATTACTGAATCCCCTTAAAGTCCAATATATTCCCTCAAATCCCGGAGTGCATCATTACTGAAATGCTTGATAGGTCCGTACGGACCTTATTGCATAACATATTGGTCCGTACGGACCTTCTTGTCACCAGACATCATCATTTCAGAATCCTCTTAAAGTTCACATATTCCCTCAAATCGAGAAAAACCAAAAATTTGGACTACCTGCAAGGTCCGTACGGACCTTATTGCACAGATCCTGGCACTATAAATAGAGGGCTCCCCTTCTCATTTTTCACACACCTCCCTCTTCTCTCCTCTCCCCCTAGCCTTCAGGAACCCCTCTATGACCCTTCGGGGCAATCCCGACCCCTTTCGGATCATTTCGAGGCCTTTCGAGCCCCCTTGTGGTGCTCTGAAGCCTCCCCGAGCGCTCCCGCGTAGCTCCCGCGCTGCCCCAAGGCACTCTCGAGGTACTCTGAGGCCCCTCGTGGTACTCCGAGGCCTTACCTGGTCTTTCCCAAGGCATCTCGGCTCTTTCCAAGTCAAACCGGCAACTCGAACGCACGCCGAAACTCTGCCCGATAAAGCATTGTACAATGTACAATGCAGTGTACAATGTAGACATCCGATAAAGCATGCATTTTAAAAAAAAAAGCACATACACACACACACACAATAGTTAAAGAATATTAGGGGTATCCGAAAGACTCGTTTTTACGAGGCGACTCGGGTGAGCTCTAAGATTCTAATATTCTCTTCCCGAGGAGTCATCTGACCTCCGAACTCAAAAATCTCATCACACAACAAAAAAAGTTTATTTTTAAACTGATGCCCTTTTTCAATGTTTTGGGCTTAATAAAAACGGCGTGGCAACTCTACAAGAAAAACACAGCGAGACACCTCCAAAACGCAAAACGCAAAACGGAATAAGCCAGATGCCGGGGCGCAATCGCGCTGCCTCTCGGATCCGGGCGACATTCCCGAACGCGACGAAATGCGAGACGTGCCGGGGGGCCAAATCCGCGCGCGAGCCGGATCCCGGGTAGTTTCAGTTATGGCCTCCAGAAGTTTGACAAAGAAGGTACAAGTCATAATGCAGAAGATGTGGTTGTCACCATAATACAATGCGCCCGCACCCGGACATCAGAAACTTTGGAAAACTTCAGCCAATGTGGGCGCGGCCGCACCCTCCAGGGACCTGTTGGATATTATCAAAATTATAGGGACCTAATGGAAATAATCACAATTTCAGGGACCTGTTGGGAATAATCAAATTGCCAGAGACCTGTTTCGAATCAAATTTCAGAGACTTTTTGGGAATTTAACGAAAATTGGAGGATTTTTCTAGAATCATGAAATCTCAGGGACCTGTGTGAAATTTCGGCCAGCAGCTTCTGATTTTCCTTTTTCAACAAGGAATTCTATTGTTTTTCTAATTTTGATTCTTCCTTAGTCCTAGTATAAATAAAAAATCTATAGCCATGTAAATTTTTATACTTTAATCTGCTTTTGAAGATTGTAAACAATGATTCAAGAATTTCTATTTAAATTCAAGAATTAAATTCCAGGTTTTTTGTTCTTAATTTTATTACTTGTTTTCATTGTTATGCAGATGGGTAGCTAAACTTCTTAATTTATGGATTGGATGTAACGATTACAATAACTCCATGCTACAATATTAATTCTTTCAATCGATCTTGTTCAAGTTTATTAAAGTATTTATCAATCTAGGTTTTAAGGTTCAATTATATGCTAAGATATAAATTGGCCTTTTAACTATTTGGTATAAATTGTGCCACTGACTTGGATGATTTATACCTTGACCACTACTAAGTATTTATCAATCTTTGTGATAGAAATTAAAAATATCTAGGTTCACATGTTCTTGAGAACTTAATGAGTTCTTGGCAAATTATATGGACGTGATTTGCGAAGTATAATTTAATAGGAACAATAGGGTTGCAATCCGTCTGCCTAACCGTCTCAATCCTTAATTTTGTGAAGGAACCCTTGAATGAGATTGAATCATGTTTATTATTAAATAGTATAGAGTGATCGTGAAACTCAATCAGTAAATTTCCTTTGTAATCTGATCAATTCCTTGCTTTTACTTGTTTTCTCAGTTTAAATCTTTTAAATCCTGCAATTAGTAGTTAGTAATAAACAACAAACAAAACCCTCTTTAGTTACTTTTCACTACCTTGAATATACTTGTTTTCCACCAAGTCTCTGTGGATTTGACCCTCGCTTTTGCGTGTTACTACTATGGTGACTAATGCAGTTGCTAGGTTATTTATTACAAGAGTGAGATTTCCTCCATCATTTTTTTGGCACCGTTGTAAGGAAATTGTGTGAGTAAACAAGTTAGTTTAAGTAGTCTAAAGTGTTTTTCTTTTATTATTTTCTTTTAGTGTAAATAGTTTTCTTTTATTGTTTTATTTTTTTTAGAAAATTAGTGTGTGAAATATTCAAGGATGTATGAAATAAGCATTGATTACGATATAGGCGGTTAGGAATTGGAGCGACAAGTAGCCAAATTATCTGAGAAATTAGCAACATGGGCCAAAAATAGAAATATTGTTAATTATAATGTTTAAGAGACATTTGATATATATACTGCTTATTATCATACTACTACTGATTTTCTGTCTAGGAGATATTTTCCTGAATATTCTCCACAGGTGCAAAAAAGGGAAGCCACTTCCAGCCATGGCAACTACAATATGACTATTCCTCTAACTCTTTTAATCAAAAGTGGAAAAATCATTCAACCTTGGTCTAGAAAGTTAACTCTTTTATCACCACCACCACCAGAAGAATAACCTTGGGAGGATTCAAATTTTGGGGAGTTCACTCAGACAAGGTTTAGGGCGATGACGAGATAGTCTATGATCCAACCCTTGAGCCATGTTATGTTAGTTATCTACCACCACAACAACCTGAAAAGCAGCCCTTGAGGATTCATTTGTCTATGAAATCTCCAATGTTAACTCTAAATATGGATCAGATTGTGATGATTCGAGGGTTGTATTGAGAAGGTGGAGAATGCAGAGAAAACATGGCTTGAGCAATTCGTTGAGGAGCTTGAGCTTAAGTTTCCTTAGATGGTGGTGAGAAGAAAGATAGTGAGAATGAGGACCTTACCCATTGATATTTTCGTTGAAAACTTGGCAATTGTTATTGTACCTCCTCCTTCGTGTGAGAATGAAAAAAAGTGGTAAGAAGTGGAAGAGCCCAAGAAGCAAAGATGTCAAAAATTACCTAGGTTGCTAAAAGATGTGATATATTTGGAAATCTATATGTGGCTTGATCTAAAGATAAGGACCCGCAAAACTGCAAAGTAAGCCAAAGGAAGGAAGGTCAAATCCAAACCGGGGTCATAGACGGGCTAACGAATTTAAACAAATGCGCTTTTTGGGAGGCAAACCAACTAGGTAAAATATATTTCGCATTCTTTTATATTTTTTGTGTTTTGTCAACCCTTGAACCCAAGGCATGCTTCGATTCTTTTATCCTCTGAGAATATATCATATTTTGAGTTTAGGGGTAGGCAATGTTTTGTTTTGAGTCACTCTTGTGAGTCTTCGAGTTTGTGGGTTTATAAAGACATGTAAATAGTGTCACTCTCCAAAAAAATTAAAAAACTAATTGTTCTTTTCTTATTTTGGGATGTTCGCTAAAATCTATGATATTGAAGGTATTTTAATTGTGAATCTTGAGTGTTATTATCAATATGGGGATTGTGATTACACTTAAACATGTAAAATTAAGATTACTTCACCTTTCACTTAGATTTTATTTTCTTGATCATTGTCATTAACTTAGAAGACCATTATAGGATCACTTTTGCATTCTCGGGGTCCCTAGAACATGTTTGCATGACTGTCAATAACACATGAAATAGTCTATTTGGGAAGTGATTTGTGAGCCTAATTTTCTATTCACTCAAATATTTCCGCTAGAACCCATTTTTTAGCGTCATTAAGAATGGAATTTTCTCACAAAGTGATAGATAAAGACTACCATTCGCCTTCATTTTGTACTCACATTATCTTACCCCTACACTTATACATTATTTTCTCACCTTTTAAAAAAAGTGAAACTAGGGAATGAATGGGAAATTGCAGGTTGTGCTTGGGAAATCAAGGGCTTGAGTGGAAAGAGGTCAATAAATAAAGAAAAGGGTTATGTATTATATTGAAAAAGGGGAGCATGTATAAAGTATTTAGTGCATAATATTATTTGTGATCCTTATATATTCAAAGCAAAATAAAAGAAAGAAAAGTTAAAGAAAAATCTGAAAAGCATGCCCCCTTATGTTAAAGTGGTGATGAAAAGTGATAAAGAAAAGAAATGAATGTGATCAGCCCTTTGTATAAGTATATAAAATTCTTAGTTTGGATGTTGAGACATTGGGTTGGCATGGGTAAGCGGAGAGATACATTCAGAGTGAGGATATTTTATTGAAGACATTTTAGTTTCACTTGTTTAACTTCATATGTCCTTACTTTCATTTGTAACTGTGAACCTAGCGCACGATTTCCACGATACATTACAAGTCATAGATCCATATTTGATCCCTAAATAGTAGACGGGTTGACAGTTGTTGTTAAACATGCATATGAGTGTCCTTGTGTGGAAATTTCATCTTATTATCTTTGGTTTAGAGCATGACACAAGTGACCCTATAAAATGTCGTATTTTGGTGACGATGATCTCCCATTATTCATTCATAA
The DNA here is from genome assembly GCA_022495995.1 of Adenophora triphylla var. japonica. NCBI lineage: Eukaryota > Viridiplantae > Streptophyta > Magnoliopsida > Asterales > Campanulaceae > Adenophora > Adenophora triphylla. The sequence goes on from JAFEMH010001774.1 coordinate 15,334, forward strand.
TATAATTATGTGGTGGAGAATTATGATTGGCATGCCTTAATATAATCGTAATTCCATGTTCATAATAACTCTTGCAGATTATATGTGTTGCAACGATATGAGACATGTATGACTAGCAACCCTATGTGGAAGGAACATCCCAAAAAGATTTTATTTTGTTTTAAAGTTTTTATCGTTTTTAGTTTTAGTGGGTAGTTTATTTTTGTTTTACTTGAGAACGAGTAAAAGATAAGTTTGGGGGTATTTTGATGGATGTGTTTCTACACATCTAAATGATATACTTTGAGACTTATGTGATACACATCCTTGGGATGTAATTGTGTTTTAATGATGTTTTAAACTATTTATGAGTATAGGGAAGAAGAGTAAACAAGCATGGACTATGGTCTCTAAAATTGCAAAAAGGAATGATATGAATAGGGGTAGAAAACGATAAAAAATAGAGCCTAAAGAAAGATAAGAAGATATGAGCACTGACAAACCAATTCCATTGGAAATTACTCGTCAATAAGGCTCCGTTTGTTTCGGGGGAAATGTTTTCCGAAAAACATATTCCTCATTTTTCGGTGTTTGGTAAGCACCGAAAAATGGAGAAAATGTTCTCCGAAAAATGTTTTGCCCACTTTTTAAGTAAAATGACTTACGGATTTTTCCTCCGTAAAATATTTTTCGGAAAATAGTAACACCCTCAAACACACACACACACACCTAACTTTCCATACGCCCCCCCACGTGACCCACCCCACATTAGCCACCCCCTACCCCATCCTCTCATAAAAAATTATTTATATTAAATTTTTTTTTTTACAATTCTCCCCTCCCTCCCTCCCTCCCTCCCTCACCTCCACCACCACCACCGCCACCCCCCCTCGTCGGATAAAAAAAATTAATCATTTTAATTTTTTTAACTACTCCCACCTCCCACCACGACCACCTCAAGGTAAAAATATTTTTTTATTAAATTTAAAATTATATTTTAACAACTACCCCACTCACAAGCAATTTTTTTATTCATATTAAAATTATTTTTTAACAACCTTCACCACCCCCACCCCCCACCATCCCCACCACCCACCCACAGTCAAACTATTTTTTACTCATAATTAATTTAATTTATTTTTTAACTTCCCCCACCCAACCCCACTCCCCTACTCTCGGCTACCCACCCTATCCGCCCACACTCGACTACCCACCATACCCCATCCCCACACCCTACCCTATCACCACCCTAGCCTACCATTATCTTACCCTTTACATTTCCCCTACCACCCTATACTACCCTACCCCATACCCACCTACCACACCCCTACTAATCCCCACCTCCTACCCTACCACCCTACCTCCATCACCCTATCTCTTTCAACTTATCTTAAATTGTGTTTTTATCGAAAAATATTTTCCTTTAATAATTAAACACATGAAAATATTTTCTGGAAAACATTATCCTTACCAAACATTCGAAAACATGTTTATGTCATTTTCGGAAAATTCGAAAGTCGTTTTACCCGAAACAAACGGAGTCTAGATTTCCAATGATATGTGGCACGTCAAAAACAAAGTACGAATGAAAAAGTTATGTAATCCAAAAGTTTGACTGATAAGGTAGAAGCGGCAATGTAGAAGATAAGGCTGTCCACATTAATACGGTGCGACCGAACCCACACAACATAATCTTTGGAAAACATTGACCCATGTGGGCGGTCGCTCTACACCCTACAGGGACCTTTTGGGAATTATAAAAAAAGGCAGGTACCTGTTGGGAATCATATTTCCGGGACTTTTTGGGAATTTAGCAAAATTAAAGGACTTTTTGGAAATTATGAGAATATCAGCGACCTGTGAGGAATTTCAACAGCAGCTTTTGATTTTTCTTTTTCAACAAGGAATCATATTGTTTTCATAATTTTTACATCCATAGCCCTATATAAATAGAAAACATCTAGCAATGCAAACTTTTATGCTTTATATACTTTTAAAGATTTTACACAAGGATTTCTCTTTCAATTCAAGAATCAATTCCACATTTTATGTTCTTAATTTTATTACTTGTTTTAATTGTTACGAAGATGAGTCGCTAAACTTCTTGATTCATGAATTGGATGTAACGATTACCATAACTCTATGATAAAATATTAATTCTTTCAATCGATCTTGTTCAAGTTTATTAAAGTATTTATAATTTAGGTTTTAGGGTTTTAATTATATGCTAAGACATAAATTGGCCTTTTAACTATTGGGTGTGAATTGTGTCATTGAATTATTGACTTGGGTGAATTATACTTTGACCACTACTTTAATAATTAGATCTAACTGAGGTCATGATAAAAATCAAAAGGAACTAGGTTCACATGTTCTTGAGAATTTAATGAGTTCATAACAAATTATATGAACTTGATTTGCGAAGTATAATTTTAAAGGAATAATAAGGTTGCAATTTGGCAGCCTAACCGTCTCAATCCTTAATTTTGTGAACGAACCATTTAATGAGATTGATCCGTTTTATCATTAAATAGCAGTGAGTGAAAGTATTGTGAAACCCAATCCTTGAATTTCCTTCATAATCTGATCAACTCCTTGCTTTTACTTGCAATTATTAGTTAGTAATTGTTTTGGTAGAAAAAACAATAATGTTGAATCTTAACTTAGGCAAGTGTGTGGATTAAGCAACTAGGAGGGGACTATGGAATTCGATTAAATGGAATAAAGACATGAAATGAAAAAGTGACACCAAGAGTTGTTAACGAGGAAAACCTTAGAGATAATAATCTCTTCGGAAAAAACCTCGGGAGTTAGGTCTCCAACCTTAAAAGTTTCACTATGATAATTGGGTTTACAACTGCGGAAGATGATGGAGAGGATTACAAATGGTGTGTGCGTAGTGTGTGTAAAAGAATGTGTATTTTTCCGTCTCCATCTCCCCTTAAATAAGAACAACTAAGAACGGGTAAGAAGTAGTTCCTACAATCTCGGTATCCAAGCTTATCCTCCCAACGTCCACGAGACCAAGTCATCTTTGCCGTTGAAGAGTTTGAACGTGCTTGGAAATATCCCGTGTTTCTCTCTCTCATTTACTGTAAAATAGTAATAGAAATAATAGAAAATAAATTAGTAAATATTAAGTAATACTTACAGTGGAATAACATCGTGATATGCAGGAGCAACTGAAGATGTCACCATGCTGAAAAAATACCAACAATAGTAATAAACAAGAAACCAAACCCCGTCGGTTACTTTTCATCACCTTGAATAGACTTGTTTTCTACCAAGTCTCTGTGGATTCGACCCTCGCTTTTGTTCGTTACAGCTGTGGTGACTAGTGCACTTGCTGGGTTATTTATTACAAGATGGAGATTTTCTCTATCGCCATGCTTTGATGAGAGTAGATATTTATAGAGTCCACATGCAGTATGGTATCAGGTAGGAGATACCCCGGGCCTCTTCCTTTATAGGCCATGATGTCATACTTTCTCTCGTAAGTACCGATCTGTCAGTTGCCATGATGTCTAAATTTTGGAGATTAGCTTACTTTTCCAAGAAGGGTATGGTTACAAGGGTTGGTAGCATATATTTCTCCTAGGAGTATCTGACCATATACAAAGGTATTTTGGGAGACATATGATTGACTTTTATAGCTGTTAGAGGTGACATCTTAGGTAATCATTTTAATTCGAGCTATAGCTTGAGGGTCCGCGAGGCCAAATCGGACAGAGAGAATATTATGGGGGATGTTTCTCGTGACATGGCCTTGATCCGACGAAGGAGGAGGGCTAGTAATGCTCTCAATGCGAGGAGAGCTTAAATGACATAGAGGGTTCCTACGAGGGAGCGTCTAGAACCGATTAATATATTTAGGCGGGCTGAGGAGCCCAAAGTGACTAGAAGGAGTAACCATAGGAGGTCTAGACGTACCAAGAAAGATGCAAGTCCGAGTCGGAGTGGCTAGGATAGTAGAAAGAAATTATTTTCCTTTTCATTGCCTTTTTGCAAACACTCATCTTTATATTTAGCTTTATTTATTTATTTTTCAAAGCAAGTAGCTAGCTTTAATAATTCATGTTATTTAGCTTTCAAATAAGAGTGTAAGACACTGCAAATTGAGAATGGAATGAGAAACATCATTGCTTTATTTATTTTTGAAGGAGTGCTTTATTTATTTACTTTATTGAATAGACCGGACCAATAATAGCTACCTATGTTACCCTTTTACAAAGAAGACTTAAGGGCTCAGGTCATCGTAGTTCATGCATGTGCGTGTAGAAAAGATGATGTTTTTTTTTTGTGGCACACCCTGGTTTTTTTTTTTTTTTTGCCTAGGCCGCACTTTCGGGTTTTTAACCTAGCGGGCTACTCTTTTGTGCATGTGCTTTAACTTTAGTTTAGCTGCCCATCTATGGGTTTTCAACCTAGCGAGCTTTATTATTTTATTTTATTTTTGAATGAAAAATAATAGTGTGAGGGAGTTATATGCTTTACACATAGTAACGTCGGAGCTTATCAAGGTTGACTGGTTGCTTGAACTGATTCCCATCCAAATATGCCAGTCTTCCTGCACCTCCTTATTGTATAGCTTTAACAATATACGGGTCAATCCAGTTGGCTTCCCACTTTCCAAATGGGGTGCTGAAGTTGGGGGGTCAAACTTAGTCACCAACTTTGATGTCTCTCGGCTTTACCTTCTTGTTGAATGATCTAGTTGCTCTTCATTGATAGGCACGGGTGTGTTCCATGGCCTTCGGTTTGCGCTCGTCAAGTAAAGCTAATTCTTCATACTGACGGCAGAGCCAATCTACCTCTACCACCTGGTTTTCCAACAAGACTATGAGGGAGGGTATTTCTATCTTAAGAGGGAGGACGACTTCCTTTCCATAGATTAGAGCATAAGGAGTTTCCCACATGGGCATCCTTATTGATGTGTAGTATCCCCATAGGGGCCACGGAGCTTTTCGGGCCAATCTCTCCCGTTTTCTGTCATTTTCTAAATTATTCTCTTTAATGTATTGTTGGTGGCTTCTACGGCACCATTGGTCTAAGGTCTGTAGGGGGAGGACTTGTGATAGATGATTATGTACTTGGCCATCACATTACGAGCTTCCTCTTTGAAGTACATATCATTTTCGAAGATGATCTCGTACGGAACTCCATAGTGGCATATGATATTTTCTTTAATGAAGTGTGCCACCTTCTTGGAAGTTAGACTTTATAGGTAGCTGCCTTGACCCATTTGGTGAAGTAGTCAATGGCAACTAATACGAACTCGTATCCGTTAGACCCGGCGGGGGTGATCTTTCCAATGACATCAAAGCCTCAAGTAGTAAAAGGCCAAGGTATCCTCATAGTAACTAAATCATGATGAGGAAGGTGATTAAGGTTAGAAAACCTTTGGCATTTGTCACAAGTGCGGACCCAGTACATGATGTACGCTGTCATGGTGGTCCAGTAGTATCCTTATCTCATGATTTTCTGGGCCATCATCTGACCATTCATTGGGGCGCCCACATTCCCCTTGGTGTATTTCTTTCATAAGCTTTGTGCCTTCATACTGGTCAACACATAATAAGTGAGTGACTTGCGGGTGACGCTTGTAGAGTCGGTCTCCCAAGTTGATGAACTGGTTGGCCAGTCTTTTAAGTGTTATTTCTCGATTCTTAGTAGTGTCTGGGGTAGGACCCGTCTCTCAAGTATTTGAGTATTTTGATATACCATGGTCCTTCAAACTGTAATTCTTCTGATTCTATGGCATAGCAATGGGCAGGATCCTCCCTTTTTCCAACCCGAAAGGGTCTAATCGGCTTCCCATCAAATATTTCTACAAGGGACGCCAATATAGCCAAGATATCTGTAAATATGTTCTTATCTATGGGCAGGTATTGGAAAGTATACCTTCAACTTCGTGATGTTTCTGTCAAAGGCAGCCTCAAGACCGAAAACAAAACCCTCATATTCTGCCAAGAAGAATGACCAATTGGCCGATCGTGAAAAAATCATGGGCTTCTCTAGTATATATCTGACTGAAACCATTATTGAGACTAGTACAATCTTCTGTGATTCTGAGCATAGTGTTTGAGCTTCTAAATTGCCCAAATAAATTTTGTGCATGCCTTTTCGAGAGGGGAGTAATTAAGTTCACTCCCTTACAGCTTTAAGCTTACATAGTAGATGGGATTCTCGACTTTGGAATAGTTAGTCTCATATGCCAATATTGATCCTGCCGCTGGGTCGATGACTGTCAGGTAGAGAAAAATTGGCTTTTCTTTGTGCGGAGGAAGTAATATATGAGGCTTTAAGAGATAGGCCTTGATCCTTTCAAAAGCGTATTGAAAATCCTCATCCCATTCAATAATGGCATACTTTTTTATGAGCTTGAAGATGGGCTCACACATTAAGGTCATCTAGTTGACGAACCAACTGATATATTGGAGACGGCCTATGAAACTGCGGACCTGTTCCAGAGTCTATGGTGGAGGCATTTCTGTGATGGCTTTTATCTTGCGGGAATCAACCTATATACCTCTTTCTAAAACCATGTTTCCCAAAACCTTTCCTCGGATTACTCTGATGGTGCATTTGGTCGGGTTGAGTCTCATAGAGTGCTGTCAAAGTCTAGTGAAGAACTCCTTAAATCTGTTAAATGTTGGTCATCGGGCCCTTTAGAGTGGATCTTCATGCCATCCGCATATATCTCTATTTCTTTATGAATCATAACGTGGAACAGTGTTGTCACGGCTCTTTGGTAGGTAAGCATGACTTTGTAGTAGAAGGTGCCCCATGGAGCGGTGAAGGACGTTGTCTTGTGTTAATCTTCTTCTGCCATCTTTATCTGATTGTATTTTTCGAAGCCATCCACGAAGGACTTTACTTAATGGTTCGATGTTCCATCCACTAACATGTCAATGTTTGGCAGCGAAAAGTCATCTTTGGGACTTGTTTTATTCATATCCCAAAAATCAACGCAATAGTGTATCTTCCATTGCTTTTAGTGAATGCCACTAGATTTTTCGACCATGTAGGGCAATCTATCACCTTGATGAACCCAACTCTAAGTAGCTTCCCAACTTCTTCTTTAAATTACAAGGAATGCTCTGGTCAAATCGTTCTGAGTTTCTGCTTGACATGCTTCATTTCTGGATCCAGTGGAATTATATGTTCTATAATGGAGTTTAGCCCAGGCATGTCTTTGTATGACCATGTGAAGACGTCCATGAAATCTTTCAATATCAGTGCTTCTCTTTCGACTCCCTAGAATAAAATATTGATATGTACCTCCTTAGGTTCTTCTTTTGGTCCCAAGTTTATAGTTATCAAAACTTTATATGGATCTAGAACACAAGTATCCCCTCAACTAGCTACTTGTTTTGTGGTTTATTTAATGTATTCATCATTTAGATTGTCTGCCTCAACCAGTGATTGATAATTAAATTTTTCATTATCTGTATTATTAGTTAATTCATCACTCATTAACTTGGCAATGAGAGGAAATCGGTAGACTTAGATATCTTTAATTGACAAGGAAGGACGGATGACATCGGCAACATCATTAAAGTGTTCGGGAAGTGGTCCCTCAGGACGAGGTGTCAGACTCTGACTCAAAATTTGTCTCAGACTCTGAGGTTTTTGACTCAGACTCTGATGTTTCAGACTCATCTCGTGGGGATGAGCAACCAACAAAATGTTCTATAAGGAAGGGAATATCGGCCTTTAAGCCACAAAAATTTCACTAATTTGTAAGTCTGCCAGTAGCGGGTATAACCAGGGTCCTAAGGTCTAATTTCCTAGCATTTCCATCTTTGATTATAGACACTATCTTGTCGTCAGATGATACTCTGCCCATCCGATATGCTAAGTGTTCACCCTTCAGGGTGGTGTACTCATGATGTATTGTAATAATATTTCCTTTATGTCTTCGGGCTTTCTAATGAACCATTAGAGTTGTCTCGGTCCTAACCTAGTCTACGTCCTCAAAGATTTTGATGCCTTTCTGTATCTTTTTGTGGTTATTAATTCATGGTTCAGAGAATAGGACGAACGACAACTCTTGTTCTTCATGTACAAAGAAACAATTTGCAATGAGATGGTGCGGTCTCATTTCGAGCTTTCTGTAAGGGATCCCGGAGGAGGGTGTTGTCATCTTTAAAAGTTTTTTCCGTACTTTTTTTGCTTTGTCTGCTTCTATGTGTTCATACCCAAGACTATATAGTGTATTCTACGCTTTAACCTCTTTGATTTCCATTCGGCCTTGCTGTCTTTTCCCAAGCCCTAGGACTGGGATGTACCCATATTCCTCATGATGTTCATGATTGGTATTTTCGAGTCCCGAGTGTGAGTAAAGTCGAATGAGTGAACTTGGGCTTGAGGGATGATGGAGAAGCCATTGAACATCAAGTTAGGATCTTCATGATTTATCTCTAAAACTGATATGTCTTTACCGCCTTCTGTCATAACCACATTCCCATATATCACCTTGATGACTTCTTAATGGGGAACTTGACACATTGGTGTAGCGAGGAGGAGATTCCTCTTATCTTGTACAGCCATGTTTGGCCAAGTAACAGAGTAAAGGACGTGAGGATGTCAATCACTTGGAATTCTACATTCATCTTGCAGTGGGATCTGAATCCCATGAATAAGTTAAGCGTTCCCGTCACCATGTGGGATGTCGAATCCTATACTTTAGCCTTCTATGTAGAGGGTCGGAGATATGTTGTTTTTACTCTGAGGGCATCCATCATCTTTGCGGGGAGTATGTTGAGTGTCGAACTATTGTCCACCAGGACCTGTGGCACATGTTTACTAGCCACTCCACTGTAATGTATAGCGGTTCATTGTGGTCCCCTTCGAACTTGGGTAGATCCAAATCAGTTAAAGCCAGTATAGTTTCCTAGTGAATATTTCCTATTATCTCTGTCATGTCTTCGGGAGTATTATCAATAGGGATTAAAGTTTGTGCCAATTTCTTGTAAACATCTATCGGTAATGTCAGGAAGAACAGAGCAAGCCCCATATTGAGATTTTGGCTTGGCTCTTCTTCAGTTGTTTTAACAGGGGATCTTCCTTTTCCTCCTCAGGAACGGGTTCTCTGTGAGGTCAACTGTTTGGATTCTTGGATCTTTAAGGTTAGATTTATAGGTTAGGTCGGATCTCCTGAGGAGATCGACCTCAGGAATTTCTTTAGGCTTTATTTCTGAGGGTGGGGTTGAGCTGGATTTTACTTCCTTTAACTCTCTCAATCCCTCAATAACGAAATCCCAAGACAACATGTAACAACGTTCTAATTAATATCAGTTTCACTCTTAGCCTTTTCGGGCTTTACATACTCATTAATATCTATTGGACCATCCGCCACAAGAACAAGGTCGGCCGGATTGGTCAAAACCTGATCTAGACCTATAACATAGACATCATTATTAGGGAGAGGGTTCTTGAGTGTGTTAGAAATCCTCATATTTTCAATCTCCTTGAGGTCAATTAGATCCTGAACAGTGTGCTTCAAATTATAGCAGTCGTTGGTTGTGTAACTAATACAGTTGTGATCAGCATTGGGACCGATGTTGGGTTTTAGGCTTGTAAATGGCTTTAGAGCCCCATTCTTTATGAGCACCCGGAAGAGTTCCTCAAGAGTGCATCCCAGGTCATCAAACTTGCGATCCTTTTCCCATTTGATTCTTGGCTGAGGGGTCTGATCGACATCAGTCAGGTTAGTTGGGAGAGCATTTTGCCATTTGAGTAGAGAACTAGCTTGGAAATAATTCACATGAGCTAAGTGTGGTGTAGTGCCCTAGGCGTTTAGTTATGTTTGACTTATAATCTAAACTGCTAAGTAATCATCTTTATCATTTATTATAGAGAAAGTTTATTTGGTTCATTATATGTTTACATGTTTATTATATTGAAATGCGTCCCTAGTTATTATGAATATCTAGTATAAGTTGGTAATGGATAATCATGGAGATGATTATGCATGGAGATGCACATTACACTTATGGATACTTGCTAGAGAACAAGTATTGGACATGACCTACCGATGAGATTTATGACATTGTCTATAGTCATATATGTCGTGATTAAATCTCATGATAGTCGTGTCATTGAATCCTTTGTACCTGAGATTATCATCGTCTTCCACATGATGAACATCATGTTTGATATAGTCTAACACTATCTTTAATCAGATAGCAATAAGGGCTATGTTAGCATGATTGGATTCTTATAGGGAAGAACGATAAGTAAAGATGGGATTTGTCCCTCTAGTTGAGAAAGATGTTTGCTTGGGCCCCTCGATGAATGATGTTGATGAAATGTGTAGCCACACTCAAGTGATTTGATAGAGATCAAATGCATTTGGATTATCAACATATTTGAAATCGAGAAAGCATTGAACATGTGAGTTGATATGGACCATGACTCATATTCGATTTGACATCGTGGACAAAGGGATTGTGACATTTGATCTATCGAGGAATCAAGCTTTGATGTTATATTAATTGGGTGGATATAATGGTTTACTATAAACCACTTATGTCTTGTGAAGTCGATGTTTCGACTCACTACCAACATAATATAATTCCTATTGGGTCACACACAAAGAACGAATTTGATTCTGGATGAAATTCTTGGAAATTGGGGAATGGCACGACTCGTGCCCTCGGGCACGACTCATGAAATTGGGCAGTACGACTGCATTTTGGCTTCCAAGGAACAACTCGTTGACTTTTGACATTTGGGATTAGGCACGACTCGTGCTCTTGGGCACGAGTCGTTCCCTTGATCAGCACGAGTGCATATTTTGTCACGAGTTGTGGTACAACTTAAATTTGGCTTGGGGCACTCGTGATTGCCTGGAACAACTCGTGGCACGAGTCGTGCCCAGGAGCACGAGTCGTGCCCTGAGCGAATTTTATCCAGTATGCGTTTCCTTGGCCGGATTGGTTTTGGTGTTGGTCAAGGATTGTTACCTAATTAGTAGGGATTTTATACCTAGTAATCTTTTGAGCAGCCAAAAACACATCTAAGCCTAGGGTTTATGAAACTCTAGGATTTTGATATTGATTAAGAATCAAAATATCAAAAATCCCCAAAAATCAATTCCATTGTTTTGTCATTGATTATTGAAAGGAGTTTGAATAATCGGAAGGATCATCTAGCAATCCAACAAGAAGAGTTCTTGGTTCGTTCGCGTGTGGATCACCATTAGAGGGAGGTTGCTTTATCTCCTAAGGCTTGAAGATATCCATCGTTGATTCGTCACCAAGGTTGAACAAGGAAGAAAGATGATCCGATTCGACATCAATATTCTAAGCTTGAATTTTGAGATCTGTTTTTGAGTAACATAATTGCATTCAAGGTATGTAATTATATTTCATGTTTCTAATCTCTTCATGCTAGACGGATTTAAGGGCTAGGGTTTTGTTGTTGTATATATTTTTTCCGCTTCGTTTGTAACCCCAAAACCCAACAGTGGTATCAGAGCCATGTCTTGCCACGATTAGGATTGAAATTGGCATGCTAGATTTAATTTGATTAATTGCTATCCATGCTATATGAAATAGATCTAGATTTTATGTGTTTTGTTTTTGTGAAAAACAAGTATATGAAATATGCCATGGTCTTGATTTATGATGGATTAATATGATTAGTTTATCACATAGGTTATTGATCTGTTTAATATGATTAAAGTAGATTGGTAAATTCTCAAAATTGGATCAAAGGGTTTGTATGAAATTTTGTGAAATCCTATGTTCATGATTATGTACACATAAAATTTATGTTAAAATAATACGTTTGAAATTACCCGGGATTTCGCGCGGGCGCGAAACACGGTTGTCTTTCCCGGAGGGTTGGTGTCTGAGACCTCGCTTCATGGGAAGGAAAAAATGAGGAGTCGCCACTGTAAGTACCCAAATCTGGCTCATGCCTTCCGGTTAAGTTTCCCGGCAATTCCGGTAAATTTTTCGGTAATTCCCCGGACTTTCCTACAGTTCCGAAAACATTCCGGAACTGTTCCAAATTAATTAAAGGCTGAAGGGAATGCTTATCAATTAAGAAACACGTTTTTCTTAATTCAAGGAATCCTTCTAGAAAACTGCCACCTTGCATGTTTCTAGAAGGAACTGCATGTGGCCATTTATGTCGTGCGACATACCATGCCAGGGAAAATTCTAGAAGCTTGCCACCTTGCATGTTTCTAGAAGAATCTGGAAGTGGATACTTATGTCGTGCGACATAATATGCCATGAAGACTTCTAGAAGCTTGCCACCTTGCATGTTTCAAGAAGGAAAGCGGTTATGGCTTGTTATGTCGTACGACATAATAAGCCCATGCAGGCAGCCTATAAATAGAGGCCTTCACCTCTCATTTTAGGCACCCCTTTTCCACCCCTCAGTCCCCCTCTATAGGGAATACGCCCAGGAAACATCCCCTCTCCTCACAATCCTCCCAAATCAATCCCAAATCAATCCCACACACACACTTCCACACACATCAAGAAACCAAGGTTCTCACGGAATCAAGACTTGACATCTGCTCTGGAGGAGGATGCTTGAAGGCTCCTATATCTAACTTGATATAGGAGTTGTGGATCTTCAAGGGTAACGCTCCCTTCCTCCCTATTTCTCCCTCTTTTAAACATATGTAGTTTAATCCACATAAATGACCTCAAATGTGTTGTAATAACTGAGATCTAATCTTTGCATATCTATTTTAGTCTCAGATCTCATAGATCCATAATTGTTTTACACATCATTTCATATAATCAAACCATTTTGACATTGTTTTGCATGAATACTCGAGATGAGTATGGATTCCTCATATCCACACCCTTTTGAAGTATTCATTATTGAAATACTTGTTCCCTGAGATCTATTTGTGAAGAAACTTGGCCATATTGGTGCCTTGTTACCTCTGTAGATCCCAGCTGAAAGGTCTTTGCAAAGTGGCTAGTTATGTCACGCGACATAGGCAGCCTATGTCACGCGACAAACATAGTCAATTTGCAGAAACTTCATATTTTTCAAGCTGTAATCTGATGTTAACCCCTATCATGTTATAATCTAATGTCTATCTGCAATTTAGATAGTATCTATGTACATAAAATGTCATCTTTTCATTAAATACCATTTTCATACATAAAGGTGCATCCTTTGCACCTAAATCCTATTTTCATGCATTAAAATCATTCCTTTTGCACTAAAAATTGCATCCTTTGCATTCAAAATCCCTTTTCACATTAAAGATGCATTCTTTGCACCCAAAAACTCATTTTCATACTTAAAAATGCATACTTTCCATTAAAAAATCATTCTTTGCCATTTTCATGCATCATTTGTACATTAAATGCTATTTTCCAACATAAAAATACATTCTTTGCACAAAAATCATTTCTTTACATAAAAAGCATCCATTTGCAATCAAAAGCATCCTTTACAACTTAAAAATGTCATATTTTCACTAAAGTGTCATTTTTATCATGCATTCCCCCATGTCCCCATTAGTAACCTTGGAACGGACCGGTGTAAAGGTCTTATCTTTACATCGTTCCTTCCATTAAAGGTTCCATGATCTCTTTAGAAAGGGACAACCTTGAACCCTATATCTCCAATTATCACTTAAGACGAGTAAGAAGCATCTATATGAGCTCGACCGTCTTAAAGTGTAGGATTGATGGGCTAAGGAGATTCCTTCCTAAAGAACCTCATCTTTGACTATAAAGAGAGTCATTCTCTCGATCATGCAAAGTTCCAAGGTTAAAAATGCAATGATCACAAGTCCAAGATGAGGACGGGATCATAATCCCGAATACATAAAATCCAAGAAATCCCGAGCGACAACCAATAAATGGTTTGTACGTTCGGAAGACGACTTGAGACATTCCCTCCCTTATTTTCAAACACATGCACACAAGAAAGCACGCAAGCAAGCACGATTAATGAAATCTTGGGAGACTTGCTCTGGCAAGGCACCTTGGGTGAACGACGATCCGTTCTTCCCAAGGGGTAACTTAACCTCCGAACCCATAAAACCTTTTTTTCAAAGTTTTGAGGTAATCAAAATGGCGTGGCGACTCCGTTTTTCAAATTAAACCGGATGTCTTCAAACTAGCGTGAATTCCAAAAAATTGGGGCACACATTCATAGTTTGGCGACTCTGCTGGGGAGAATCCCAAAGGAGAAAAGCTTTATTTTCAAAAAAAAAAAATTGATACTCGGTATATAGGTGGAAATCACTTAACCTTCCTGTACACTCCCTGATGTGGGAGTTGGGATAACCGGCGGTTTAACAATCCCACGTACCAGTATCCCTTTTCGAAATTTTTTTTGAAAAAAATAAAAGAAAGCTTTTCCCTTTGAGCGGGATAGACTCCCGTCGCTAATTTCATTAATCGTGCTTGCTTTATTTACCTTGCATTGCATCATTTGCATCTTGGAATCTGTGCATACTTGGAACGGGAAACAACCCGGAAAATAGCAAAGGAGTGGAACCTGGAAAATTGATCCATGCAGTCATATGGCTCAATCCTCCTTGAATTCTGACCGGGCGACCTCAGTGGCTATTTCAACAGAAAAATCATGGTTAATCTGGGCAGCCCTAGCAGCTTGGGGCTACTCGAGTCCATGACCGATCGGGACTCCCTGCAAAATTTACATGCTTACGTGCTGCATTTTCCCCGTCTCGAAAATCATTCCTTTAAAACACATTTATGAAAATCTCTGTTTTAACTCAAAAAGGAACATTTTTAGGAGACCGCACACTACGCGCACCTGATATATCCTGTACACTTTGCACGCACGTCCTTCAAACCCGAGGTGGTTTCAGCTGCAGTCATGGACAGCCTTACGATGCTCCCGGGCGCGCACGGAATCATCCCAACCTCTCCATGACAGCCAGTGTCGACCAATGCACAGTCCGTGTCACACGTTTCAAAAAAACCGTGACTTTTGGTTGGTTTTTGGTCTAGTCCGTGTCATATAGCCCAGTTGCATACCCTCGTAAAGGTCAAGCCTTAGTTCATAACGGGAGCCAAGATTTTCGCTCAATCGAAATTCTGCCAAAATTCCGACAAGGAAAAATTGGTAGGATCTTGACTCCGACATTGACTTTGACCTTGACCCACACGGAATGCGTAAGAGTCGAGACCGAGTCTTTGCTAACAAATCAAAAGATCTTTCGCTCAAGCGAAGCTCTGCCAAAATTCCGACAAGGAAAATTGGCAAGATCTTGACCCGGCATTGACTTCGATTCTGACTCACGCCCGGCGTATGCAACGAAGTTCAATGTGACACTGTGTCATCCGACTTTTGCCGCCCGACCCATGCCTATTATCTTCTCGTACATTACCGAAAGTCAAAACGTCATTCGCTCAAGCGAAATTCTGCCAAAATTCTATCAAGGCAGAAAAGACGAGACTTTCCCGGTATTGCCTTGAATATAATCCGCATCGCTCGTGCATTGAAAGTTCTTATGACCTGCTAGACCCGTTAGGAGCGTTCTTTACTCTCGGTCGGTGGGATCCGCGTGCCCTATAGGACCCTCGCACGGGGCTGTCCACCCTGGGAGGTCGAAATACAGGTGGAATACGAGGGGCTTATAGACGTAGTGACGGAACCCACTGATCCAGGATCTAGAGTAGTTGCGAAAAAGAAGGGCAAACCCCCCTTTTCCAACAAATAGGAATAAATAAAAGACATTGTTTTAAGTAAACTTGAACAATTAATGTAATCATAATTGCATTTTCCTATCTCTGATATCCTTAATCGAGACCTCCTCAGTCCGATTTTCGATTTTCTTATCACGACCTTTCATGGTCAAACCCCTAATCGAGACCTCCTCGGTCCGATTTCCGGTCCGATTTTCGATTTTCCTATCTCGATCTTTCATGGTCAAATCCTTAATCGAGACATCCTTGGTCCGATTTCCGATCTCGACTTTTCGCGGTCAAATCCTTAATCGAGACCTCCTCGGTCCGATTTTCGATCTTCCATCTCTCGACCTTTCATGGTCAAATCCCTAATTGAGACCTCCTCGGTACGATCTTCAATTTCCAATCTTGACCTTTCAAGCTCTCATCTTTTCCGATCAATTAGGATTAGGAGAAAATGTGTTTTGAGTAAAAACTTAAGCGATAAGTGCATGTTACTTGAGCCTTCAGCCTAAACACTCACCTCCGAATCTAAATCTTACCTACCTTACCTATCCCCGAGTCTAAACCTTGCCTATCCCTTTCCCGCAGCGAGAAAGAAGTGTGCGAGAATACCGGGTCAGCGGCTTTTCAGTGCAGAAAACCTTAGGCAGAATCGTCAAAGAGTCAGAATGACATATTTGACAGAAAATAGTGAGGGTGCACGAAATCAGATGGTTAGGAAGGAAGAGTAAGTCCTAGCTTTGGAAAGCGCCCATAAGGTTCATCAGGAACAGCAAGCCATGCTTATTGACGCACTCCGTCATCATGGAGTTCAGGTCACAGTTGAATCAAACGGTTCTCTGGTGGTAGTCGAAGATGAGACTTCGGAAACAGTGATTTCAGTCCCTTCATCCTATAACCAAGACCTTCCATCCTACAACCAATACCTTCCTCCATCCGCATATGATCCCTTGCCAAGGACCACTCCTCCTCAGTCCTTTCCAACATCCCAGCTCATCAGGGCTCCATCACCCTCAGCTCCTCAGAACGGATTAGGCTTCACCCCACCCGTTCCTCAGTTTCAGCTATACCTGCCAGTCTATACTCCAGCTTCACATAATTAGCTCGAGCTATGTGGCTATGTTCTAAAGCCACTATACCCACCTGAATGCAATCATGAGTTGCCAAAGGATGATTCAAGTTTCCAGCTGTCACCTACCGGACTTAATGAA
Organism: Adenophora triphylla var. japonica; assembly: GCA_022495995.1. Lineage (NCBI taxonomy): Eukaryota > Viridiplantae > Streptophyta > Magnoliopsida > Asterales > Campanulaceae > Adenophora > Adenophora triphylla. Next base: position 32,177 of record JAFEMH010001774.1, read on the forward strand.
TTCACTCGGGCCGGGCCACCTCTTGCTACTGTGGTTCCCTCTGCCGATAAAAGTCCTGTTGTGAGTTCCAGTAACTCGAGAGTTCCCGTGGACCCCCATGTGGCAATACTGATGGAGCAAGTGAAACAAATACAGGAGAAGTTTGACCTCATGATGAGTATCAATACTCCCTTGACCCAGGACGTCGAATCAAGCAAGGAAATGATTCCACCAAGCATAACCCAATGCCACCAGCACCAAACAGCAACCGTACCCATATCATCACCAGTTCCTCACAAAGGAAAGAATGTCGTAGCCTCCTTCAGCCAAATCCAACAATGGAACCAATTGGACAAAGGGAATCCAAGTCTTGAGAACAACAATGTCTCCCGAAAACCCCGCTCCCTTCATTTTGACAATGCGGAGAAGCCTTTAAGCAAGATGCTGGAAGAGCTGATGAAAGAAAAGCTGATAAAGCCACTGGAGAATTGGAAGCCCAAGAACCCCAACGTTCGGGTGGATGAGTCTAAGCATTGTCTTTTCTATCAATACCCTGGGCACGACACTGATGATTGCACATATTTGAGGCATGAGATCCAGAAATTGATAGAAAAAGGGAAGCTCGAGAACCTCCATGGGCCAAAAATAGAAAGTTATGGTAAGAGGTCAATTCAGGAAGTGCAAGGTCAGAAACGTCAGCCTGATGATTTTGGGATGCCCATGAGCAAAGTTTTCGATGATTTGGTGAAACGAGGCCTTCTCACACCTCTCGAGAATTATAAGCCAAGAAACCCCAGTAGAGTTGACAGAACCAAGTTCTGCGAGTACCACAAGCATTATGGTCACGTGACAGACAAGTGTGTGGATCTGAAGAAAGAAATTCAGTGGCTGATCTACGAAGGAAAGCTCAAGTTACCTGGCAGTCCAACCCGCGAAGAGTAGCTAGTCTAGGGATTACCTATCCTTGAGTAAAAAAAAAAATAGTCTCTCAGTCAACCTTCGTAGGTTCTAGTACTTTTCTCTTTCAATCAAGTCCTCTACGGACATTGTATTTAATCTTCAATTTTCTATAAAAGAGTCTTCTTCTTTTCTTACTAGACTTAAGACATTATTTGCATACCTACATTACATTTAATGAAATGGTTTTGTTTTAGATGATCACTTGCATTGCTCAACAAATAATCACTCGAAATAATTCACGTTCCGATTAATCAGTGTGAGAAAGTCAACTAATGCCTTCCCCATACACTTTCCTTACCTCACAAAAAGCCTTCATTAAACCATACATTTTCCCAATCATGCCCCCACCTTCACCTTGACCAAGTCAACGACGGCGGCATTTTCAACGAACAACAAAAGGCCACTCAGCTTCGAAAGATTGACCCTGTGTCGACAACAACCTAGGAGCCTACCTTCGACCTCAAGGATGTCAAGAAAAATTCAAGCAGGGGCTTGCCTTGGCCCTCAAGTGCTTCAGAAAATAAAAAAATCTCAGTGCAAAAAGAGTAATACCCAGCTAGGCTGAAAATCCCAAAAAAGGGCGCCTAGGCAAAAAAAAACAGTGGTTGCACATAAAAAAAAAGAAAAGAAAAAATCTTAGTGCAAAAAGAGTAATAAACAAATTAGGCCGAAAATCCCATAAAGGGGGCGCCTAGGCAAAAAACAGGGTTGCACATATATGAGGCCAAGGACCCAGCACCGCCAATCAAAAGCGTGACGGATAGGCAAAAATCAAAGCTCAGAGAATGAAAGTTGTCGATAACAATGGGGCGGTCGAAGCAAATCCAGAAGCATTTCATAAGCCTGTAGGCACGTGTAAATCCTTTCTCCCCCAATGAAAGAGGAAGCAATCGAAGTGGCTGGCCCAAGAATGACTTGGTCAAGGAATCATCCCGAGGCCCACGCCTCATCATCCAGTCTTCTCATCCAATCCTTTTCACTAAAGGAACCACAAATCCCATTTCCCAAAGCCAAACACAGTCCGGCCAAAGCCGAACTACGGCGACCTGAGCTCCTCACAATGAGGGGAACGTAGGCAACCAGCAATGGTCCGGTCATAAACACATTCAAATTCCCGAAAACCCGGTCTCATCAAATGACCTCTCCCATAGACACGCTCGATTCCGTAAAACCCGGTCTCATCAATGACCTCCCTATACTCAAACTTTTCTTTCACACCAGCCAACCTTGATCCGCGACACTGGTTGACTTTCTCCTCATGATTAATAAGAATGTTTTTTCATATCGAGATTAGTGGTTGAATAACCCGAACATCAATAAAGGTTTTTAAGCAATCTTGTGATCATTATTAATAAAACAAGTTTTCAGATGTCTTGACAAGTCTTCTCTTTCTACATCTTAGGAAAAATAGTGCTAAACACTGATTTTCTGTCAGCAGGGACTTCCATACACTTTTACAAACCCTTCTACACTTATACTCTCTCAAAAGAGTCAAACCCAAAGCGAGTTCGGTGCCTACGTCAAATAAGGCCATCAAAATAACACAAAATCGGGATCTATTCCCACCTTTCGAAAAATATGCCCCTGTATGTATTTCTGAGAATCTTTTCTTTCACATCTTCTTAAGGTTGACTGATTGACTAAAGAAAATAAAAAAAAAAAGAGAGAGAGAAGGATAGGTTTTCCCTCTTCTGTCACAATTCGCATTAGGGCTGCCTCAAAACTTTGTCAAAACATTCCTTTAAACTGGGGCTTCTTTAGCCATTTTTGGGATTCACATCGGGTTCTTCACTAGGTCCCTAGATGGATTCAGTTTTGGTCAGATCAACCTCAGGATCACTTCCGCAGTACCAATCATATTGGGATTTTCGCTAGGTCATCAGATTGGGGCTTCACTAAGTCACTTCTTCAAAACCTAAGACTTCACCTGCTCAGTTCATCCAACCGGGGCTTTGCCAGTGAAAGGATCTTTCATGGGGCTTTGCAGAAAGTTCTTCCTCAGACCGGGGCTCCGATAAGTCGCATCCATCCCTAGAAGAGAGGTTTGGTCACTTCGACATCTCGCTTTAGTCTTTGGTTGTAAAGCCTATCGCATCAGCCTTCAAATGCCGAATGTGAGAATGTGAGAAAGGAACATTCATCGAGACCCGAGTTTTAAACCCTGGGCCTCACCAAGAGGGAATCCTAGTCCACGTTGACAACATCTCAAAGAAAATAGCAATTCACCCGCACCCGTGTGGATACGACCCCACCCGCTTGAAACATGTCTTAAACAATTTCCAAACACATTCCATATGTACATCCGCATCTAGCCCCTACCATGTTTTCAAGAAAAATCATCACCCCTAGGCTCAAGTAACGTGCCAATTGCTAATGATAACGTTTTCTCCCAAAAGCGCCTCCGTTACTTTCGTTATAACGAGATAATGCCAGCGACGCTTCGATTGTCAAAAATCCAACTTTAGCTACCTCTATCACAGTATTGAGAAGTATGCTCAAGTTTTCCAAAGATATAGCCGCCTTTATCTACTCGATAGTGACGTAAGCTTTAGCCTCCTCAGTGACGACCTCCACTAATCGTTAAAACCTCAAGAATCGTAGACATCGTTCCTAACCTGTCTAGATGAAGCTTGAACTACGATCAAGGCTTGATTCCTCCGGGATACGTAGGTAGCCTTTCATAAAAGGTTCAGCCATCCGACCACTTTGGTCATCTTCTCTTTCTCCATTCTCCAATGGTGCATAAGCTTTTCATAAAAGTCCAATTTTTCGACCACATTGGTCACCCCTTTTGATTTGGCACATTCCTAGTAGGATCGGTTGTTTGACCTCCGGTCACCCCGTTTCCATCCTTATAGGAAGGGACCAATATCTCTTTGCCATTGTCCCAAGGAGGCCAGGTAGGTGACCTCTTTTGGTCACCCAATTCCAACCTCGTGTCTCGCAATTCCATTCCGGGCCCTAAGGGCAATGAAAAGCACAATTCAAAGCTTAATGAGTAGCGCGACATAACAAGCCAAGTCGCGCGACATAACAAGCCACATCGGACATCGACATCGCCAGATATCGCTTTCCCTGTGGCAATCCCCGACATGTCAATAGCTGCAAATGCCAGTCATACACTTCTCAAATGCATAGGGGAAGGTTCCTGTACCCCATGTACATCCATGCATTCATATTCAAGCCAAAAATCCATTCAAATCATTCAATTCAAGCCAAATATCATACCATCGTCATTTTATAAGTGCGTACAAAATGCATAACAATGTACATACAAAATAAAATAGGCCAAGTCCAAAAGATGTGCATAACAAAAATAACATGATGTTTTCCCAAAAAGGGTACAATAACCAAAAAGTCATAAAAATCTAAGGGGAAAGGGGCTACTCTGAGTCATCTCCATCATCCTCTCCATCATCATCCTCTCCATCGTCTTCATCCTCGCCGTCATCCTCAACCTCCTCAGGCTCATCGTCGGGATCGTCAGAAGGTGCCTCATAAGCTATGGTCTCCGTGCGGTAATAGTCAACAAGCTCAGTGATGACAGTAGAATCAAGCTCATAATCTGTGGCTGTCTCAGCCCCACCATCCTCATCCTCATCATCATCATCAATCTCAATGGGTCTGTGAAGAGGCACATTTGGACTCTTCGTCCGAGGCGTCGGTCCACTAATGCCTCCGCTGGTGCCTGCGTCATCAGTACGGCTCTTCTTCTTTCTCGGCTGGCCAGGTGGAGAGATATCGATCGAACCCTGCGACCGGCACTGATTCTTCCAAAAGCTCATACCTTTCTGGAGCTTTCCAATCATGCCCACAGCGCCGGTATAAGCCCTGGTCAAGTGCCTGTAAGCCTGAGCCGACACCTGTTACAAGCAGACATAATAAGTGTCAGAATGCAGTTCTTGATAACAGAAAGAGATGCAATCAATCCAAAAGACATAAGGGACAGTACTTACAGATCTAGAACCTCTCGGGAGCACCAGACGAGGATGAGTCTGTGACATATCGATATGAGCTCGCCTCATGCGACCGCCACCCTGGTAATCAATGAAGGTCGGGGGCAAAGGAGGTCTAGCTACATAACCAGTTGAGGGTCCCGCACTCTGAGCACCATAGCCAACCCTGGTCAGTGGGGACTGAAGATGTCTAGCCACGTACAAAGTGTAATCCCCATCCTGTGTGAAGAGATGTGCCGCCATGCCTACGATCAAAGCATCCACATTCGCCAACTGGCGAGGCAGCCATATCCTAGCTGGAGGATCATCAGGGATCCGAGCATGCCAATTGGACCCATGCTGTCTATACACTCTCTCTCCTAAGTACAAGGCGTCTTCGGACAAGCCCACTAACAGCTTGCGACACTCTGTCAAGTGCGCAGCATGATCTAAATCCATATCGCCATAACGGCCAGTCCAGGGGAACATACTCAGCCTCTGTGGAATCCCTCTCAAGCACCTCAGCGTATCATGATACGAGGCCGTAATCCTGCACATTGAACCCTCCGGTGTCCTAGTCTGTCTCCTGGCACTCTTCGTCCACCGCCTGAGAGCAGGAAAGGTGGTGGCAGGAAACTCATCCTGTATATGCCACTCGTAACAACCAAAATACTCGAAGGCCCAAGCCTGAAAAATAGAAGAAGAAGTCAAAACAAGGAAAAAGCGATAGAGTGAAGTGTGCCAAAGTAAAGAGGTCAGGGCGAGAGAGAATACCTCAAAAGCCAGATGACAGCAGGTAAAATACTTCGCCTTCCCTCTACTGACGTCATCTAGGGCCAAATACATCTCAGCTAAACCGGCCTCACCCCAGGATAGATTCCCCATGGTGTCCCAGGCTCTCAAAAGCTCCAACAGTGAAGTCAAGGCAGTAGATGCGCTGTTAATAAACAGCATGTCAGAGAAACCCACCCATACGAAGGCTCTAGCTAATCTCTCGGCTCTCAGCCGGCTCTCAACAGGGTCATCAACAACAATGTAGTCCCTGCACTGCTCCCCAACCAAGCCATGTAGCTCCCCCAACTCATATCCATTCCCCTTCTTGATCCGGGGAACGAAGCCACGTAAACCCATAAAATCAGCATCAGCAATAGGCTGGGGCTCAACTCCCTGTGCAGGCTCCTCTATGTATAGCGGCTCATCCGTAAAGGGCAGTCCTGTGATGATCGCAAAATCCAAGTGGTGTGACCGCTGCCTCACCCCAAGAGAAGTGAAATGAATGAGTGGTCTCCCACCAAAACTCTCTGAACGCCCTCACCAAATCTACACTCCTCTGAGTGCCTCCAATGGCCTTCGCCATCTCAAAAAGAATCGCCCTAGCCCAACGGTGTAAATCATGCCCTTAGGCGAATGAATCTGCTCCTGGCTACCCGGCAAGCTCTCCCATAGCCTGCCAATCACCTCAGGGAGCCACGGTGCGCAATCCCCGCAAGAAAACATGGCACAAATATGAATATTTCGCGCTATTTCTTGAAATTATCTCAAATGAAAAATAGGTCAAAATCTATCATTGAAAGAGCATGCATTCTAGTATCACATTTCCTAGGTCAATCTATGTTCACATGCCAGTTCATGTCAATTCATAGCACAAATCAAAATCCAGTTCAAATTGATTTCACCTAAATCGATAATTTTTCAAAAAAAAAAAACCCTAGGTTACTTACCACATCCTTCTTCCTGATATCCGAGGTATGCTCATCGAGCTGTGGGTAGAAATCTCCTCTTCGTGCTTCCGGAAGAAACGGCCTTTGATTCCTCTGCACCCCCTTCCTCCTAGTAGCTAAGTTGGGGTGTTGAGGAGCCCTTTTGGTTGGATAGAGCCTAGGAGGCATTTTCCAAGTTGAATCGAACTAAAGATTTCTCTCGATCCCTCTCAAATCTCCCTCTGATGTTGCTCTCTCTCTCTCTCTTCTCGATGTCGCCTCCCTCTCAATTTATATTTCAATTGAGTTTCAAATGGCGACTGTGCGAATTTTTAATGAAACTGTCCACAGGGCCTGTTATGTCGTGCGACATACTAAGCCCCTATGGCTTGTTTTTACAATTTTGCCCTTAAAGGCTCCATTTTACAATTTTGTCCCCCGTAGGCCTCTTTTACCCTTTGTGCCCCTGGCATTTCCAATCATTTTCAATTAAACTTTCCCTCCAAAGGCTCCCCGTGGCCTATTTTACAAATTTACCCCTGTGGCTCATGTTATTCTAAAAAAAAAATCAGGGTACATCCCATTTCTTTACAAAATTTTTGATCAGGGTACGTCCCGTTTCTTTACAAAATTTTTTTATCAAGGTACTTCCCGTTGCTTTACAAAAATTTTTTTATTATCAGGGCACGTCCCACTTTCTTTACAATAAAATTATCGGGTACGTCCCACTTTCTTTATAAAAATTATCAAGTCCTTCCTACTTCTTTACAAAATCCGTTCTTTCTCGCGATCTTAGTTATTCCAAGGTGGAAGAATAACATTTCGCTCTTTTCTCGCGATCTCCGTATATTCCAAGATGAAGGAATAACATTTCGCTTTTCTTTCGATCTCAGTTATTCCAAGGTGAAGGAATAACATTTCGACCTCTCTTGCGATCTCAGTTATTCCAAGGTGGAAGAATAACATTTCGCTCTTCTCTCGCGATCTCAGTTATTCCAAGGTGGAAGAATAACATTTCGCTCTCTATTTTCGATCTCCGTTATTCCAAGGTGAAGGAATAACAAGATGGAAGAATAACATTTCGCTCCCTTTTTCGATCTCCGTTATTCCAAGGTGAAGGAATAACATTTCGATCTTTCTCGCGATCTCCGTTATTCCAAGATGGAAGAATAACATTTCGCTCTATTTTTCGATCTCCGTTATTCCAAGTTGAAGGAATAATATTTCGACCTCTCTCGCGATCTCCGTTATTCCAAGATGGAAGAATAACATTTCGCTCTCTCTTTCGATCTCCGTTATTCCAAGTTGAAGGAATAACATTTCGACCTCTCTCGCGATCTCCGTCATTCCAAGGTGGAAGAATGACATTTCGCTCTCTCTTTCGATCTCCGTTATTCCAAGTTGAAGGAATAACATTTCGACCTCTCTCGCGATCTTCGTCATTCCAAGGTGGAAGAATGACATTTCGCTCTCTCTTTCGATCTCCGTTATTCCAAGTTGAAGGAATAACATTTCGACCTCTCTCGCGATCTCCGTTATTCCAAGATGGAAGAATAACATTTCGCTCTCTCTTTCGATCTCTCGTTATTCCAAGATGAAGGAATAACATTTCAATCTAGTCAAAGCTCGAACTACGACCTGGCTTGATTCCCCGGATACGTAGGTAGCCTCCGTAGGTTCAGCCAATTTGTCACATATAACGCCCCTTTCCCGGATTCTCGAACTACGATTATGGCTTGATTCCTACTCGGGATACGTAGGTAGCCTTTCATAAAAGGTCCAGCCACCCGACCACTTTGGTCATAGAATCCATCTCGGCATTCGCCGCATTGGATCCTTTTCTATCGATAACCCCACTCGCACCGCAAGTGACGTTGCCGAGGGCTTCGTAAGTACCCAAATCTGGCTCATGCCTTCCGGTTAAGTTTCCGGCAATTCCGGTAAATTTTCCTAATTCCTCTGACTTTCCTACAATTCCGGAAACATTCCGGAACTGTTCCAAATTAAATAAAGGCTGAAAGGAATGCTTATCAATTAAGAAACACGTTTTTCTTAATTCAAGGAATCCTTCTAGAAAACTGCCACCTTGCATGTTTCTAGAAGGAACTGCATGTGGCCATTTATGTCGTGCGACATACCATGCCAGGGAAAATTCTAGAAGCTTGCCACCTTGCATGTTTCTAGGAGGAAAGCGGTTATGGCTTGTTATGTTGTACGACATACTAAGCCCATGCAGGCAGCCTTTAAATAGAGGCCTTCACCTCTCATTTTAGGCACTCCTTTTCCACCCCCTCGCCCCCTCTATAGGGAATACGCCCAGGAAACATCCCCTCTCCTCACAATCCTCCCAAATCAATCCCAAATCAATCCCACACACACTTCCCACACACACACTTCCACACACATCAAGAAACCAAGGTTCTCACGGAATCAAGACTTGACATCAGCTCTGGAGAAGGATGCTTGAAGGCTCCTATATCTAACTTGATATAGGAGTTGTGGATCTTCAAGGGTAATGCTCCCTTCCTCCCTATTTCTCCCTCTTTTAAACATATGTAGTTTAATCCAGATAAATGACCTCAAATGTGTTGTAATAACTCAGATCTAATCTTTGCATATCTATTTTAGTCTCAGATCTCATAGATCCATCATTGTTTTACACATCATTTCATATAATCAAACCATTTTTACATTGTTTTGCATGAATACTCGAGATAAGTATGGATTCCTCATATCCACACCCTTTTGAAGTATTCATTATTGAAATACTTGTTCCCTGAGATCTATTTGTGAAGAAACTTGGCCATATTGGTGCCTTGTTACCTCTGTAGATCCCAGCTGAAAGGTCTCTGCAAAGTGGCTAGTTATGTCACGCGACATAGGCAGCCTATGTCACGCGACAAACATAGTCAATTTGCAGAAACTTCATATTTTTCAAGCTGTAATCTGATGTTAACCCCTATCATGTTATAATCTGATGTCTATCTGCAATTTAGATAGTATCTATGTACATAAAATGTCATCTTTTCATTAAGTACCATTTTCATACATAAAGGTGCATCCTTTGCACCTAAATCCTATTTTCATGCATTAAAATCATTCCTTTTGCACTAAAAATTGCATCCTTTGCATTCAAAATCCCTTTTCACATTAAAGATGCATTCTTTGCACCCAAAAACTCATTTTCATACTTAAAAATGCATACTTTGCATTAAAAAAATCATTCTTTGCCATTTTCAGGCATCATTTGTACATTAAATGCTATTTTCCAACATAAAAATACATTCTTTGCACAAAAATCATTTCTTTACATAAAAAGCATCCATTTGCAATCAAAAGCATCCTTTGCAACTTAAAAATGTCATATTTTCACTAAAGTGTCATTTTTATCATGCATTCCCCCATGTCCCCATTAGTAACCTTGGAATGGACCGGTGTAAAGGTCTTATCTTTACATCGTTCCTTCCATTAAAGGTTCCATGATCTCTTTAGAAAGGGACAACCTTGAACCCTATATCTCCAATTATCACTTAAGACGAGTAAGAAGCATCTATATGAGCTCGACCGTCTTAAAGTGTAGGATTGATGGGCTAAGGAGATTCCTTCCTAAAGAACCTCATCTTTGACTATAAAGAGAGTCATTCTCTCGATCATGCAAAGTCCCGAGGTTAAAAATGCAATGATCACAAGTCCAAGATGAGGACGGGATCATAATCCCGAATACATAAAATCCAAGAAATCCCGAGCGACAACCAATAAATGGTTTGTACGTCCGGAAGACGACTTGGGACATTCCCTCCCTTATTTTCAAACACATGCACACAAGAAAGCACGCAAGCAAGCAAGCACGATTAATGAAATCTTGGGAGACTTGCTCCGGCAAGGCACCTTGGGTGAATGACGATCCGTTCTTCCCAAGGGGTAACTTAACCTCCGAACCCATAAAACCTTTTTTTTCAAAGTTTTGAGGTAATCAAAATGGCGTGGCGACTCCGTTTTTCAAATTAAACCGGATGTCTTCAAACTAGCGTGAATTCCAAAAAATTGGGGCACACATTCACAGCCACGCGGTTTTTGTATTTTGAGCCCAAACGTTGAGAAACGGCTTTTGAAAACGGTGTCGTTTTCATTTGTAGCAAAAACTTAGGAAAAGGCTTTGAAAACAGGGGATCATTTTTATTGGTAGCAAAAACGAGTAAAAAGCTTTTTTAGTACCAGAGATTGTTAGGTTCGGAGGTCACGTTACGTTTCGGGAAGAGTATTAGGAGATCACCCGAAATGCCTCGTATGACGAGTCTTTCTACCTTTCTCGAAAACGTGTGTGTGTGTGTGTGTTTTTTGAAATGGGGGCTTGAATGACAAGCTTAATCTTGGTTTGAATGTCAAACGTTGATTAGGTGACTTTGAAAAGGCGAGCGTTTGAATGACAAACGTCGGTTTTGAGACGGAAATGAGCATTTGCGTGGCCAACATCGATTTGAGCTTGAAATGAACGTTTGCGTGGCAAACGTCGATTTTGAGTTTGAAAAGGAGTTCGAAGGTCGAACTCCGGTTTTTTGAACCGGGCGTGTCATTGTTAACGATTTTTACGGGAAAAATGCGTATTAAATGATTTTAAGTGTCAAATGGCGGCTTTTAGTTTGAAGATGAGCGTTTGGAGGCCAAACGTCATTTCGCGCATTTTGAAAGAGAGTTCGAAGGACGAACTCCGGTTTTGAACCGGGCATTACATTGTTAACGATTTTTATGGGAAAAATGCATATTAAATGATATGCGATCAACGAATCGGGTTGCGACTCGGACTTAGAAAAGTAAATACTATCACGATCCAAACGGGTCGGACTTTGTAAATGACAGTATTTAAAGCAGTATCAACGGAATCAAACGATCCGGAATTGTAAATGACGATCAACGAGGCCAATCGGCTGGGAATTGTAAATGACGTTCAACGAGGCCAATCGGCTCGGAATTGTAAATGACAGAAAGTAAATGACGATCAACGGATCGATCGATCCGGAATTGGTAAATGACGTAAAAGTAAACGGAACGGGGTCGAAACGCCGTTTTAACCCGTGATTACTTCTCTTACGGAAAGAGAAGAGGATCGAGGGGCTAAAACGTATCGGACCCCATTAGACGGAGGCGTCTACATTTCAATAACGTTGTTCGAAACGGTTATAGCGACTGGCACGTAAACCGAGACGAAATGAGAGATTTAGAGAGAGGGAGTTATACCTATGGCTAGGGTCGACTCATTTGGCTCGAAAGGTGTGTACGTGTAAGTGCTCCAATTTGAGCTTGTTAGTATTTTCGTTAGAAAATTAACGAAAGTTATGACATTTCTAACAATTCCTAACAATTCCTAACATTCCTAACATTTCTAACCAAGCAAGGGCAAAGTGGGCATTGTTATTTAAGGATAAACCAAGAAAGGAATCCTAAAAAGCAAAAGAAATTAAAGAAAACCAAAAATAGAAACTGCTGGAACAAAAACTGGCTGTTTAATTTGATTTTTTTTGAAAATATTCCTCTTATCCAAAGCCTGAAGCAGCAGTTAATGAACAGTGCACGCTGAAGGACATATCCGCGCGGACATGATTGTAATTTTCAGAGGGCTATAAATTGAGGCCTTCAGTCTCAGAAAGAAGGACATTATCATATTTTCTCAACTGTATCTTGGCGAAAATAGGGAGAAAACAGTGAGAATTCCATAGAATTGTCACCTTTTTCTCAACTATTCAACCAAAATCACACTCACTTAAACACTCTCATATTCAAGCCTCATACACCAATACAAGGAAGATAGGTATAACCTCCCTCTCCTCATCCTAAATCTCTCATCCATGCATGCATTTCCAAACTACAAAATGTAGTTTGTTCATCTTCTTGCCCTAGATCCAAGAAGATCACCATGGAAGTTCATCTCCATGGTTGATCTTCTACAAGGATCAACATTATTTTCAAAGTATTCTTACTTTCTTGCAAAGAAAACACATTTTCAAAACCCTAAAAATCATTTTTCATACATCAAATCTTCATTTTCAAGGATAAAATTCCCCTTCCCAAACAAATGAAGTGCTTAAGTCCTAATGTACCCCAAGGATGGTTTGATTAAGTAGATCACCACTAAAATGTTTAGTGACTACTAATCAAAACCTAGGGAAATGGGGACAAGCATGGATGCAAAACCCCCTTTAAAATCACATTTTCTTTCTTGAGAAGTTGCTGTCCAGTAGCAATTTTCCAAGACCCCAGTCCATTGTATAAATTTTTGGACACAGATAAAATTGGAATTTGGTGTTGACTACAAAACACCTTTTGTAGCCAACATCCAGAGATTTCCAGACATATTTTTACTTTATTTTATTCGTGAGTAAAACTCCCTTTTTCAAATTTTCTTTCAAAGGTCAGTTCATCAGTTTCTGGAAATCCAGATTTCATATTTGAGATTTCCAGAAGGTTTTGACCCCTAAAATATTCTCCAAAATGGAAAATTCTTTCTAAGAGATCTTATTTGAGGTGTCTGGAACAACTTTCATTCTCTGAGTTTCTCCAGATTATGAAGTTTTAAGGCCCTTGAATCCATTTCAAAATCAGGTGTCTACTGCCTTTTTTCATTCTGGCAGAAGTGTTTTTCAACTTCAAAAGGTCTTTTGAGTACCAAATCTCAACCCAAAAATCATCCAAAAAATCATGGGGTCAGTTTAAAGTCTTAAAAAGAAATCCCAATTTTTACTTTTCTCAGTTTCAAATTATTTTGGCCAAAGCAACACACACACACACACACAAACAAATGGTTTTTAGCTTGGAAGACTCGTTTTACGAGGCATTCCGGGTGCACACTAACGTCCTTCCCGGCATGTAACGTGACCTCCGAACCCAAATCTCTAATCTCGGGCATTTTTCAAAGTTTTGGCCCTTAAAACAAAAACGGCGTGGCGACTCCGTCTTTTTCCGGTTTTATTTGATTTTCAAAGAAACGCAAAATCGAATTTTCCCGCGAAATTGGAATTTCAACATCGTTACAGTGGCGACTCCGCTGGGGACATAATTAAGCTTTTTCTAAAAAAAAATGAATGATATTTGGTATATTGGTGGAAACCATTAAACTTCCCGTTATCGCCTCCTAACACGAGTCGGGGATAAATTGTGGTTTAACAATCCCACGTACCGGTATCATTGTTTTCAAAAAAAAAAAGGAAAAGCTTTTGAGGGTCAAGCTTCCGTCCCGGAATTTAAAAATCATTTGTTGTGTGTGTTGATTTTTGCACATTTTCGTGTTGTTTTGGCCGCCTCGGAAAAAGTCAAAATTTTGACTGTCGGAACCATGCCCCTAACTGTTGGAATTTTTGTGCTTATGTGTTTATGTGCTCATTTCAAAAAAGATTCAAAAAAAAAGGGATTTTCAAAAAAAAAAAAGAAAATTTTCAAAAAAAAAAAATCATGCATCATTCTTTTTAAGACACATGAAAAATTTCTATTTTACTCAAAAAAAGAAGATAGACTGCTTGCACACTACGCGCACGTGACCTTACACTGCACACTACGTCCCTAACCCGGGGAAATCCTTGTCGCGGCCCGTTTGGTCTTATTACGCCTCTCGGTGCAAGCACAGGACTACCCAAACATCCCATGGAGCCTCGTGTCGACCATGCACTTGTCCGTGACACACTTTGTCCGAGACCCGGTTGGTTTTTAGTTTGGTCTATGTCATGCCCTGTCTGTGTATAGACCTTTCCTTTCAAGCCTTTGTCGACATACCGACTCAATATCTTTCGGGGACCCTAATCAGTCGAAGTCATGCCGGTTTTCCGCCGCAGGCTTTGACCAAGATATTGACCGGCGCCTTGGCTTCGGCTCTGATTGGCACAAATTATACACTGACTCCCAGCATTGACACTGAGTCATCAAGGATTAATGATTATTCCATACCTAATTACGGCCTAATTGACGACAAGTCAAGATCAACCGTGGACATTTATCAGTCCAAATCATGCCGACTTTTTTGTCGAGCCCTCGGACATGATCTTGACTTTGACGTCAGTTTTGTCCGTAATTTGCATCGAATGCTCGTTAAGACTCGATTACCCGCCAGACTTTTAGGATCGTTTTTCGGTCGGTGGGACCCGCTTGCCCTATAGGACCCTCGCCCGGGGCTGTCCACCATGGGAGGTCGAAATACAGGTGGAATACGAGGGGCTTATAGACGTAGTGACGGGGCCCACTGATCCAGGATTCAGAGTAGTTTGCGAAAAAGAAGAGAAATCTTTTCCAATCGATTAGGTTAATAAAACATGTTTTAAGTAATCAGGAACAAATAACCGCATGTTGCATGAGCCCAAAGCCCAAACACTTACCCTCCTTCAATTCCCAGACATCTGAACCCTCGTGTCTTTCCCCCGCAGCTCCTCACAAAGGTTGGTTCCGGACACCGGGTCACCGTTTGATTAGTTGGGAAGAGTCAAGCGCGTCATCAGCTTCGCCGTTTGTTCCGACTCCGGGTTTCAGAATGTCCGCATCGCCGGTAATGATGGGGACAACGTCGCTCCGTCCTCCAAAATCCCTCAAACAGACTCAAAGATTGGATCCAGTTGGTAGAACAGATGAGACTTCGACATGAGGCTCAAATTGACGACCTTCTGGGGGTTGTCGCAAGTCATGGTTTGACTATCAGTCTCAATTCTGATGGCACTTTTACCGCAAAGAAGGAAGAAAGTTCTCCTCCTCTTCTTAATCGTCCCGGATGCATTAAGATGCTACCCCAAGATTCCTATGTCTCCACCGCCGGGACTCCTGCCCGTTGACTTACAGGGCAACCGGCCCCCAAACAGCTAGCCGTGGATGAAAGAGTTCGGCATACCGTCGCTGTCCCCTCTCAAGGTGATGATCCCGCAAATATCAGCATGGGTAATGAAGATCGGGAAACAAAGTGGAAGAAATATGGTCGCCCATCGAGCCCCTGGAGGAACGCAGAACAGACAGCAAGCCTGGATCGAAAAGGCCACACGCCACTTCGGGACATTAACAATCTCCCAACTGACTGGGGCTACCCTGAAGGACAAACATATGCCTGTTCCCCTGGATCTTAATACCTCTTATTATCCGGCGGAGTCCAACCATTCGCTTCCAGACAAGCCCAACAGCAGATCTCCCTGACCAGCTCAACTCAAAGTCATTCCAAAGACTGCTCAACCCGAGGTCCCAAATCCGCCACCACCGTAGAACACATTTGGTGGGATATCTCGTGATCGTCCCGATCGCCTTGAAAGGGACTATCAGATCGGATACACGAGGACCGTCCTCCTAAGAAGAAGAAAACTTCCTCCCAGCAAAAATTGAAGGAGAGGTTCGAGGCCGGTGATACCAGTGTGGGTACGCTCGGGGAGCCATCTAGGGGATTTGATTACTATGTACTCTACTCCAGCCAGTCTTCCCCAAAGCAAACAGGGGTAGAAGAGCCGAAAAGCCTTGCCAACGATAGAGTTGAGACCTTCGGACACCGTAATACCGTGCATCGTAAGTCTAACCCCCTGGGTCGCCCAAGATTCGCTTTGTCCAGCTCCCGAGAGCATACCGGTAAAGAAAGACCAACGCGCTTGGCGCTCCCACTCAATCAACATGTTGACCGGAGATGGCAACCGCCACAAACGACCTCAGTATAACCCAGGGGCTTCAGCAAAGGTTCTACCTCGCAAGAAAAAAGCACGAAGTAACTGGCTTGATGACTCTCTTTCTCCAGACAAGCACCAAATCTATGATCCCCGCCTATATGGTAGCATGATCACCTTCTGCGATGAAGATTTGCCAAGAGATGTTTCCCAGCACAATGAAGCTTTGTACATCACCATTAAGCTCAACACCGTGTCGCTCCCTGGAGTATTGGTGGATAATGGATCAGCCATTAATGTCCTTCCCCTTAGCATGATGCGGGCCCTGCGCATCAATGAAAGGCACATGATCCCATCTACCCGGATTATCAAGGCCTACGACGGCTCGTCTCGTCCCATCCTGGGGACAGTAACTCTGGAACTCTGGTACGAAACCCAAATGGTGCCAGCGAAGTTCCATGTAATGGACATCCCGTCCGAGTTCACAGCCCTATTAGGACGCCCTTGGTTGCATCACATGAAAGCCATAGCTTCCACTCTCCACCAATGCGTCAAATTCATTAACCGACAAGGGGACCTTGAAGTCATAAGGGGTGACAGTTTCCTCATAAGGAACGAAGCCGAGACCGTCACTAAGCATGCTCTTAGCCAGACACCGGGGCCACCTCCTCCGAATCGACCAAGGGACTATCGGGGCAAGTCTCATCAGAATCCCCCAGAATCCGGTGATGCCAATTATGTCAATGCACTCAAGCGAGCAGACTCTGAAGAAGTTCGATTCATCAAATTCAATTGCCATTTCCAACATTTGGAGGCATACTGGAAGGAGACATTGAACACCACCATGATACAGGCACACAAACCCCCGGTCCCTAATCACAGCTTTGTCACCATTCTTCAAACCCACTCTCTGACCCTGCCAAGCCAGGAAGTTTTCATGATAAAGATCGACAAGCATCGTCATACTCAACTGGAATCTATGAACGTCGTATGGGACATCCTCCTTGCTGAACTGCCTGCTAAGCCTTTCCGCTCAAGCATGGGGTATGAGATTTTTCCAGCAGCACACCAAGGTGCAATACGTCCTTACATCTGGATTGAACGGTCAGATTGTGACGAGATAGAATTCCCCAGAATTGAGGATGCGGCAGAAGATCCCTACATTCATATGCTCAGTTTTCAGGCGCCGGACACAATTGATCCTGGTTCAGAGAAAGAGATGATAGCAAGGATCGAGGAAGGAAAAATGTAAACGAGACAAATTCCCCCGAGTCATGAGGCCTCTGACAGCGATGCCATTAAGGAATTGGGAAACTCTCTCAGGCCCGTCCGTGACCAAAGAAGATATGATCACCAAGCTTGGATTGGTCCCCCGTCCCTTTGTGTCAACCTTTGTAAAGTCCTCCGAGTCTCTCATTGTTGAGTTTGAGTCTTTCGAGTCGTCCGATGGCCTCACGCCTGAAGACCACGAAATTGTAGCCAATGCTGTATTCCCTCTTATTCTCAATGAAATGACGAACCTTTCTGAGTATCCCTTGATTGCCACTTTAACTAATGATGAATTAACTAATAATCTAAAAACAAGCTTAATAACGATTCACTAGATGAAGAAGCGTACACATTAAATGAACAATATATCAAAGAAATCTTTAAGCAAAGTTGTCCGGAAAGAGGAAAATCGAGCCCAAGCTGCCGAAGAGATTTTGACAAGTGTGAATTTGGGAACTGCGGAAGAGCCTAAAGAGACGCAGATTGGTAGTTTCTTCGAAGAGACTGAAAGGGATGCCCTAATTGAGCTGCTAAAAGAATTCGTGGATGTGTTCGCATGGTCCTATAAAGATATGCCAGGCCTCGATCCTTCCATAGTTGAGCACCGAATACCGCTCGACCTTAAGTCAAGCCGCAGCGTAAGCTAAGAAGAATTAAGCCCGAATGGTCCCTACAAGTGAAAGAGGAGATAGAAAAGATGCTCAGTAAGTGGTTCATCGTGGTCATTGAATATCCTACATGGCTTTCCAACATAGTAACGGTGACCAAGGCCAACGGAAAGATCCGATGCCGCGTAGACTTCAGAGACTTGAACAAAGCCACCCAAAAGACGATTTCCCCGCCAAACATCGACATTTTGGTAGATTCCACGGCCAACCATGAAGTTAAATCCTTCGTCGACGGTTTTGCCGGTTACAACCAAATCAAAATGGCGTAAGAGGATCAAGCCAAAAGGCCTTCACAACCCCTCGGGGCACCTACCGCTACACGGTCATGCCGTTCGGACTAAAGAATGCCGGGGCTACGTACTGCAGGGCGCCTGACTCTGCTCCATGATATGATCCACAAAGAAATTGAGGTCTATGTGGACGACATGATAATACACTCCGCAGGATCGATGGCCAACACTTTGTTGATTTGAGAAAATTTTTCGGCCGCCTCCGAGACCACAGCATGAGACTGAATCCAGCCAAATGCACCTTCGGTGTAAGGCGAGGCAAGGTGCTAGGATATATGGTGACATAACGGGGAATCGAAGTAGACCCTCGTAAAATCAAGGCGATAGTTGAAATGAAGCCGCCCTGACACTAACATAAGTGAAATCCTTCATGGGAAGACTGCAATACATAAGCCGCTCAGAATCACCGACCTCGATCTCGCGAGCCGATCTTCAAGTTGATGAAGAAAAATGCCTACACGTAATGGACTCTAGAATGTCGCCGCTTTTGAACGTATCAAGGCATACCTCGTGAATCCCCCGATTCTTTGCCCACCACATCAGCAAAAGCCACTATTGCTATATTTAACCTGTCACGGATACAAAGAATTGGGGCTATGCTAGCTCAAGAGAAGAAAGATTCCAAGGTCGAAAATGCCATCTATTTCGTGGAGCGTAAAGCTTCAGGGAAGCGAACTCAATTACTCCGCTTGTGAAAAGACTTGCGCAGGTTTGGTCTGGGTAGTGGGAAAGTTGAAACACTACATGCAGTCTCATCCGATACATCTCGTCTCAAGGATAGACCCCATCAAATATCTGTTCGATAAGCCTTCCATCTCTATGAGGTTGGCAAAATGGTCATTCTTTTTGGCTGAATACGACATCACTTATGTTTCGAGGAAATCCGTAAAAGGACGCATAATGGCAGAACATTTGGCCGATTTCCCAAGTGATGAGTCCCGAGGACCTGAACCTCAATTTCCCGATGATGGAATCTTTGCTCTGGAAGGAGAAAATCATTGGCAACTCTTCTTCGATGGGGCGTCGAACAAAAGGGGGAACGGAATAGGAATGCTTCTGGTCGATCCTACTGACGAACACACCCCCATAGCAGTAAGGTTGAACTTCGAGGTCACCAACAACGCTGCTGAGTATGAAGCTTGCATAGCCGGGTTGGAAGCCGCCCTTGAAAGAAATATCAAGGAATTGGAGGTGTATGGTGACTCCGCCCTCATCATCAATCAGGTCTCCAACAAATGGAAGACCGTAGACTCGGGTCTGCAGAAATATCACACTTACATGGAAGAGCTAGTAACTCAATTCAAGGAAATCAGCTTCCATTACTTGCCCAGAGATCGCAACAGATTCGCAGATGCTCTGGCAACACTAGCCTCCCTCGTTGAAATACCCGAAGGAAAGTCTGTTAAACCATTCAGAGTCGGGAGAAGAGAAAATCCCGCTTATTGTTTTGAAATCGAAGCAGAGGCCGAACCGGCCAGTGACCCCTGGTACACTCAGATCTATCAGTACCTGAAGAACGGAGAAGCCTCCTTCAAAAATAAAGATGGGGAATATAAAGAAGGAATCAAAGCGAAAAGTCTCTCAGCCCTGAAGCGACTCGCCTCCCATTATGTTCTTTTGGGAAACATGCTGTACAAGAAACGTTATCAAGGCCCCCTCCTGCGATGTATCGGCAAACAAGAGGCTACAGAACTCATGAGAGAAATACACGGTGGTACCTGCGGCCCCCACATGAATGCTCGAGCCCTGATACAAATCATACTAAAAATGGGGTACTTTTGGATCTCCATGGAAACCGACTGCATCCAGTTCGTCAAAAGCTGCGACAAATGCCAGCGATACTCAAATCTTAATCATTTGCCTCCTCACGAGTTATACTGCATGACAACCCTTTGGCCTTTCGTAACTTGGGAAATTGATGTCATAGGCAAAATCACACCACCAGCAAAGAACGGCCACGAATTCGTCCCCGGTGGCAAATGGACTATTTCACCAAATGGGTTGAAGCCAAGTCCTACAAAATCCTCAACTCAAAGAAAGTTGCCCTCTTCATCAAAGAGAACATCATATGCGTATACGGGTTGCCACCGAAATCATCTCGTATAATGGATCTCACTTCAAGGGGAATGCGACAGCCGCCGGCGTAATTCCGAATAACCCGTCACAAGTCATCTCTCTACAGCCCCAAACCAACGGAGCCGTCGAGGCAAAGAAACAAGACTTTGGAAAACATCATCCGGAAAATGGCCGTCCGAGGCAGAGATTGGCCCGAGAAGCTACACTCGGCACTCGGGGCTGTAACATCCGCCGAACGGCAACTGGGGAAACACTGTTTGCCCTCACATACAGAATGGATGCCGTGCTCCCAATCGAATTGGAAATCCCCTCACTCCGTGTGCTGTTGTAAAGCCAGATCAACGAGGTCAAATGGTTCCAAAGTTGCCATGATGAATTGGCCCTACTAGATGAGCGACGATTGAAAGCAATGGAACACATCCGAGCCTACTAAGGGAGAATGGCCAGAGCCTTCGACAAGAAAGTAAAGCATCGGGAGATCCGAGAAGGTGATCTCGTTTTGAAAGAAAAGCCCCCGGTCCGTGTCAACCCGCTTGGCAAATGGGAGCCTATCTGGGTCGGGCCATACATCGTCCAAAAGATCTTCTCCGGAGGAGCCATGCAACTTGCAGACCTCGACGGAAATCCCTTTGTACACCCAGTGAATGGTGACAAGCTGCGCAAATACTACGCGTAAAACAAAAAAAAAGAAGTCAAAAAAAAAGAAACAAAGAAAAAAAGAGAAGACAAAGAGTGCTAAAAGAGTAATACCCAACTAGGTTGAAAACCCGAAAAGGGCGGCCTAGGTAAAAAACAGGGTTGCACCAAAAAAAAAAACAAACAAAAAAAAACAGGTCGAACTACGGAGACCTGAGCCCTTTTGTCCGAAGGGAACGTAGGCAGCCGGAAACGGTTCGGTCTAAAACACAAATAAAATTCAAAATCTGACATCAATACACTAATCAGACCATGAAAGCGTCTCGAAAAACTCTGAAGCAATTCAAATATTCATTACAAGTTAAAAACTTTTTGATGAGTCTAAGCCCGGTTCATTCCTACAACCGGCAGCCTGCTAAAAGAAACTAAAATACATAATCAAACTAATGTGTCTGCTACGGCAAGAAAGCGATACTCAGAAAACTCGAGGTCACTCTAAACTGCTCGTACTGGCATCCCCCCTCTTCTTCCCCCTTCGAGTCTTCTTCTTCTGAACAGGAAAAATGTCGGTCTTCCTCCTACCGAGCTCTGGTATAGGAACAGGATCTATCAGACCAGCCTTTGTCAGGGCCTTGGTAGCCCTAGCGACATCTCTCATCTCCTGTAGCCTAGCTAGTAGCATAGGAGTCCTCCTCTCCTGCCTCTTGACATAAGCTTCATAATCGGTCACCACATCTCCGCTCCTGTCATGAGGGTTGGCCCTCGCCTCGGCCCTCCTCCTCGGAAACCGTCGTGTCCTCCGCACCCACAATGGCCTCACGCCGTCTCAAAATAGCCATCTCGAGTCTCTCCAAAATGCCTCTCGTACCAATCCAGGTACCAAGTGGTCAAGAACACAGTCTCTGACGCTCGAGGATAACCCGAGAAGGAAAGACGTCACACCTCCATGCTCGGGAAAGAAATGGAAACACCGGAGGATCAACCAAGAAGCAGAAGCCACCACCCTAGTGGCGATATCATCAAAGTCCTCCAAAGGAACCTGCTCCAAGCCGAACCGTCTCGTAACCAAAGACGGAATGTAAAAGCTGGACTGAGAAAGCCCCGGAAGCATAACCACGGGAGATCCGTCCTGAAGTACCCTCCGAGTCTCCACCTGCCAACAAGGCACTGACCATCTAATATCTTCTGTCTGGCGACCAGCCATCCAACGCTCCCATGAGCCCTGGTCATCAAAATCTACAAGAACCCCTCTCCCGGCGAATGTCCAAGGCTTCGATCATATCAGAGTTTCCCGAAGAATCCCCAAGCGCTCCATCGCCCACAGTAGTCAAGAGGAACGGGCTGCCCCCGTGCATATACCATCTCCCAAGAGCGCCCTATCGAGAGCATGAAAAGTCTCCCCAGATCGAGGTACAACATCTCTGCCCAAGCGACAATGAACGACTACATCCAGCAGGGACCGATGACAGATCCCAAAAGAATAGACCATGAACAAGGTCCCGAACATGCAAAGTGCAAAGGCATCCCAATAGGCATCGTCAAGCAAGCCTAAGCCCCTAAATCTATCAGGGAGACCGGAAATATCAAAGTGATCAGGACAACAGATCATACCTTGTGCTTCCTCCGGGGAAAGATGAAGGAGGTTGCACAATCTATCAACAAAAGAGGCCCCTCCGGGCAAAGGAACCGCAATCTCTTCCACCTCCGGTCCGCCAAGCAAAGCCCGAAATTCTTCCACGGTCGGAACAACCTCGTTGTAAGAAAAGCAAAAAACATGCCTTCTAGTATCCCAAAATGATGAAGAAGCCCTCAAGAGGTCGTAGTCCGGAATCAATTCTTTGAGGGACCATAAACACTTCACCTTGTACCTTTCTTCAAAAAATGACCTCCTCTCATGCATAATCTCCCGAGACCACTCTTTAAACTTGGTGAAGAATTGCATTTGAGAATTTTGGGACAATTTAGGTGGATTTCTCATGCTCACAATTATCTCCATGGTTTTTCTCTCCTTCTCCCCGAAAATGGCTGTTTGAACTGGTGGTTGAAGAAGGTATTTGAATTTGAAATAAAGGGAGACCAGATCTGAAGCAAAATTAAAGGACAATGTCAGATGCAGGTCCTGTCCGCGCGGATATGTTTGTCACCCAGAAAAAAAATCTTTGCAACAGTCCAAACTGCTGCACCAAAGGAATATTTTGTCCCAGCCAAAGCCTGTCCAAACCAGTTCATACACCAAACATCTACACCTTTGCCAAAAAACCTAGGCTCATGCAACATTGCATTCATACAGCATTGCATTAAAAAAAAAGGCATAATAAAATAACAATAATCCTAGATTATTACATTCCAAAAAAAAAAGGCAAAAAAAAAAAAAGAGAAAAGCAAAAAAAAAATGTGCAATCTCAGTCTCAGAAATCAATCTCAAAAAATCAGTCTCGAAGGATCGTCAGTCAGAGTCCTCGGTGGCTGGGCCTTCCCCCCGGTCCCTCTTGCGGCTCGGGCCCGCCTCCTCGGTAGCCATGAATGTCTCGGGCTCAGAATCATCGTCCTCGTCCCCGGAAGAAGGCTCGCTGTGATCAACCGCACGCTCTGATAGGGCAAGCCAAGATCTGCAAAGAAATCATATCCGAAGGTGAAGGCGTCAGACTCCTGGACGTGCGAAGAAGATCCACCATGCTGCCAGACGTGTCCCTGCCCGTAAGGATCTCCGAGAATGACGTGGTCCGAAGGTAGTACCACGCGAGGATCAAGGAGAGGAGAAAGAGGAGTCTCGGAGGAAGTCTCTGAAGGAATAGGGGAAGCCTCCCGCCTGACAGGCGCCGGCTGTGGTCGCCTCGCTCTAGCCCGAGGGGCTCCACAAGCCACCATCCTCCTGATGAATCTCTTAGCCCCGATCACCTGCTTCGTCAGCTTCTCCACGACCACCTCCGGAAACTGCACGAAAGCAAAAGCGTCAGAAACAGTTGAAGCAAAAAAATGATGACAGGAAAGAAAAGAAAAGACAGAAGCAAAAAAAAGAGGTGGGAAGGAAAAGCCATACCTTCATACCCGGACGAGGTCGGAAAGCTCGTGGAAGCCGCTCAGGCTGAGGGATCTGCACCCTCAATCGGACCCCATCCTGGACATATGAAAAGTCCGTCCGAGGGTACCGCGGGACCCCTAACCCCTCTCTATCCAGAACCTGGGGCGTCCTCAGCCTCCTCAAGACAAATACTGGATACGGCTCGATCGCCACGAATGCCGAGAAGTGCTGGCCGCCCCGGTAATCATCCCAGGTCACAGATCTCTCACTAGGATGCATCATGTCGGCGGGAGGCTCCACCGGTGTCATCAAAGGCGAATTCACGCCATGCTGGCGCGTCACCCTCTCCCCCAGATAATAGGCGTCGCAAGTCAAGCCCCTCAAAATCCTCCGCTGCACGATCCAAATCTCAGCGCCCTTCAGCTGCACCACATCGAAACGATCCCAGGGATAGAATATCATCTCCTCATCCGTCTCAGCCCTCGTCAAAGGAAGGCAATCCGAGTACCTGAGGGTCGTGCGCCCCCTAGAACCTTTCTTCTCTCGGGCATGCTTGGACCAGGAGCGCATGGCCGGATATGCCCCGATATACTCCGCCGGCTGCCGCCACATCGTGACGTGGAAGAACTCACAAAACCATGCCTGCGAAAGATAAAGTCGATTAAGTGCGGAAAAGAATGCGTGCTTAAAGGAAAAGGGAAAGCAAAAAAGAAAGCTTATACCTCCAGAGCAAACTCGAAGCAGTAGAAGGAGCTCACAGCCTTCCGGCTGTATCTATCAAGAGCAAAGTAAAGCTCTGCCAGCCCGGCCTCTCCCCAAGAGACCTCTCCAGCCATCCCCACATCCTCCAAACTCCTCGGAAAGCAAACACCGCCGTCCCTCGGCGTGTCCAAAAAGAGTGCTCGAAAAAGCAAACCATAAAAAGGCCCTAGCACCGCTTCGCCTATCCTCTCATCCCCACCCTCGTAGCTCCCGATGATCTCCACAATCTTCCCATAAACCACGGCATACTCCATCCCCATCCCCTTTTTGGGAATGGGGTAAAGCCCAGAAGAGCCTGCAGGTCCACGTCGCTGTAGCCGTCCCGCCACTCAATGCTGCGTCCATTGAAGGACAGACCCGTGATCGCAGCGTAGTCGAAAGGCGTAACCGTAGCCTCACCCCAGAAGAAGTGAAATGTGTGGGTCGCATCCCACCAATGCTGCGCCAAAGCAAACATCAGGCCCTTGCTCTTAGGGAACTTAACCAACCCCCTCAAGCACTCAATGAACTCGTATAGCCCGATCTCAACAACAATCTGTCTCAGACTCATCAAAGCTCCTCGGCCCGCAATCAGAAGCCGGTCCCACAGGTCAACTAAAGACTCCACTGATCCTCGAGTCTTCATCTTATTCAGCTGCTCCGTCACGTAGTTGTTTCCGCCCAGCAATAAAAAAAAAAGAGAAAATGTCAAAAAAAAAATTGCATTTAAATAAAAGAAAGCATATACATGCATCATGCAACACAAAGTTTTGAAGAAAATTCGGCAAAGATAACAAAGATGCAATGAACCTAGCCCCATTTTTCTTGCACAAGAGAAAGCAGTTTTCACCAAATCCCAATCAACATTCATACATGAAGAAAAAATTCATACAAGGAGTCAACGGAAGCAAAAACTCCGTCCCATTTTTCATGAAATATCATACATAAACAATCTTTTAAATCATTCATTCAATCAAAGGGGAACGAAAAATCTGTCCCACTTTTCATAGAAAATCACATTCTCAAAAAAAAAAAGAATGCATTCACAAAAAAAAGCATGCACACATTCATGTCAACATTGCAACAAAAAAAAAAGGTCCGTCCCAATTTCGGGAAATTTTCATAGTCTCATATTTCAAAAAAATTTTTTGGCAAAAATGCCCATTCTTTTTTCAAGTAAAATGCATTACCCATATACTCATTGCAAAATGCACAACATCAAAAATCCAATTTCAGTGTCAAGAACACAATTTTTCGAAATTCAAGTCATAACTTTCGAATTTTTCATCGAAATTTTCGGATACAAAAAAAAAAGGCAAAATGCCAATTCTTTTTTCAAACAAAATGCACATTTGGGTTACCCACAAATTCATTACAACATGCAAAGCATCAAAATCAAGATTCCAAGCCCAAGAACATCAATCATTCGAAATTCAAAAAAAAATCACCAAAAAAATCAATTTCAAGCAAGAAATCGACAAAGGGATCGAAAATATTCGAAGTATACCGTTCGGAGACTCGGATCAGTGGCCCAATGTTGCCACGCATCGGGGTAATGCTCCTCCGCAATCGATTGCGAAAGAGAATAGTGCCTCCTCATTCGGACAAGCTCCAATCGCCTCTCCGCTACCGGACCACGTCCTTGGCCTTGAATGGCTACTCCCGCGTGTTCCATTGCTCGAAAATCGAAGAAAATCGGAGGATTTCGAAGCTTCTAGGGTCGAAAATGGCAGCTCTGCTCTCCCTCTCTCTCGTATTTTTTGAAAAAACTGACTGGGGAAGAAGAAGGGCGTTGGCCCTCATTAAAACCTGTCCAGAACGCGCTCCTATCTGCGCGGATAGGTTTGAAGGGTCAAAATGACCCTTTTGCCCTTTAAAAATCCAGGACTCTGCAGTTTAGTCCTCAACTTAACCAAAGTTAACCAAAGTTAACCCCCTTTCAAAGGAACCCCCACGGCAGTCAAACGTAAGGCCGATTCCTCCGAGAAAGATAACGGAATCTCGTTTCTTTCATCAAAATCATTCAACGGCAGTAAAACGTAAGTCCGATCTCTCCAAGAAAGTTAACGGAATCCCGTTTCTTTCATCAAAATCATCAACGACAGTCAAGTGTAAGTCCGATTTCTTCGAGAAAGATAACGGAATCCCGTTTCTTTCATCAAAATCATCAACGGCAGTCAAACGTAAGTCCGATCTCCCCGAGAAAGATAACGAAATCCCGTATCTTTCATCAAAATCATCAACGGCAGTCAAATGTAAGTCCGATTTCTTCGAGAAAGATAACGGGATCCCGTCTCTTTCATCAATATCATCAACGACAGTCAAACGTAAGACCGATTTCTCCGAGAAAGATAACGGAATCCCGTATCTTTCATCAAAATCATCAACGGCAGTAAAACGTAAGTCCGATCTCCCCGAGAAAGATAACGAGATCCCGTATCTTTCATCAAAATCATTCCCCGGCAGTAAAACGTAAGTCCGATCTCCCCGAGAAAGATAACGAGATCCCGTATCTTTCATCAAAATCATTCCCCGGTAGTAAAACGTAAGTCCGATCTCCCCGAGAAAGATAACGAGATCCCGTATCTTTCATCAAAATCATTCTCCGGCAGTAAAACGTAAGTCCGATCTCCCCGAGAAAGATAACGAGATCCCGTATCTTTCATCAAAATTATTCCCCGGCAGTAAAACGTAAGACCGATTTCCCCGACGAATACGTCTGATTTTTCCCCAGCAAAGGCTAACAAAATCCCCAGCAAAGTTAACGGAATCCCAAAAGCCAACGAAATCTCGAGTAGATTTCGAACTACGAAAGGGCTTGATTCCCACTAGGGATACGTAGGTAGCCTATCTTTAGGTCCAGCCCCTCGACCAAAACGGTCACCCTCTCCTTCGGCAGCAGACAAAGTCCACCGAAAGGCCATTTCAAATCAAGGTTCGAGGCACCTAAAACGCCATCTCCAAGGTTCGAGGCACCTAAAACGCCATCTTCAAGGTTCGAGGCACCTAAAATGCCATCATCAAGGTTCGAGGCACCTAAAACGCCATCATCTCTAGGGTCAAAGACCCGAACTACGACTGGCTTGATTCCTCTCAAGGATACGTAGGTAGCCTATTAAATAGGTTCAGCCATTCGATCACTTGATCATCCTGCCAAATATGGAGCCTTACTCTTATCGACAACCCCGCTTCCTTCGAAAGCGCCATCGCCAAGGGGCTACTGTAAGTGCTCCAATTTGAGCTTGTTAGTATTTTCGTTAGAAAATTAACGAAAGTTATGACATTTCTAACAATTCCTAACATTTCTAACCAAGTAAGGGTAGATTAGGGATTGTTATTTAAAGATAAACCAAGGAAAAGAATCCTAAAAAGCAAAAGAAATGGTAAAGAAAACCAAAAATAGAAATGGCCGGAACAAAACTCGGCCGCCTAATTTGAATTTTCAAAATAATATTCCTTGTGTCCAAAGCCTGAAGCTGTAATTAATGAACAGTGCACGCTGAAGGACATATCCGCGCGGATGAGTTTGTCAATTTCAGAGGGCTATAAATTGAGACCTTCAGTCTCAGAAATAAAAAAGAAAAAACACAATTTGCAACTGTACCTTGGCGAAAATAGTGAGAAAACAGTGAGAATTCTCTAGAATTGTCACCTTTTTCTCAACTATTCAACCAAAATCACAATCACTCAAACACTCTCATATTCAAGCCTCAAACACTCTTACATTCAAGCCAAAAACTCCAAAACACAAAGAAGATAGGTATAACCTCCCTCTTCTTACCCTAAATCTCTCATCCATGCATGCATTTTCAAGCTACAAAATGTAGTTCATTCATCTTCTTGCCTTAGATCCAAGAAGATCACCATGGAAGTTCATCTCCATGAATGATCTTCTATAAGGATCAACATTATTTTCAAAGTGTTCTTACTTACTTGCAAAGAAAACACATTTTCAAAACCCTAAAATCATTTTCATACACCAAATCTCATTTTCAAAGGATAAAATTCCCCTTCCCAAGCAAATGAAGTGCTTAGTCCTAATGTACCCCAAGGATGGTTTGATATAGTTGATTCACCACTAAAATGTCAAGTGATCACTAATCAAAACCTAGGGAAATGGGGACAAGCATGGATGCCAAACCCCCTTTAAAATCACATTTTCCTTCTTGAGAAGTTGCTGTCCAGTAGCAATTTTCTAAGACCCCAGTCCATAGTCTAAATTTTTGGACACAGATAAACTTGGAATTTGGTGTTGACTACAAAACACTTTTTGTAAACAACATCCAGATATTTCCAGACATATTTTTACTTTATTTTTTTCGTGAGTAAAACTCCATTTTCCAAATTTTCTTTTGAAGGTCAGATCACCAGTCTCTGGGAGTCCAGATCTCATATCTGAGATTTCCAGAAGATTTTGAGTCCTCAAATCTTCTCCAAAATGAAAAATTCTTTCACAGAAATATTATTTGAGGTGTCTGGAACAACTTTCATTCTCTGAGTTTTCTTAGATTATGAATTTTTGAAGCCCTTAAATCTATTTCAAAATCAAGTGTCCACCGCCTTTTTCATTCTGGCAGAAGTGTTCTTCAACTTCCAAAAATCTTTTGAGTACCAAAATTCAACCCAAAAATCACACCAAAAATCATGGGATCTGTCCAAAGTCTAATAAAGAATTCCCAATTTTTACTTTTCTGAGTTTCAACTTATTTTGGCCAAAACACACACACACACACACACATAAATGATTTTTAGCTTGGAAGACTCGTTTTACGAGGCATTGCGGGTGCACACTAACGTCCTTCCCGGCGTGTAACATGACCTCGAACCCAAATCTCTAATCTCGGGAATTTTTCAAATTTTTGGCCCTTAAAACAAAAATGGCGTGGCGACTCCGGTCTTTTTCGATTGGTTTTTCAAAGAAACAAAAATTTCAAAGTTAAACCCTTTTCGAAAAGAAAAATTTTGGCGGCACATCATCACAGGGAGAGAAGAGGATCTTGGACTAAAACGTATCGGACCCCGTTAGACGGTGAAGTCTACATTTAAATAACTTTCGACCGAAACAGTTGTAGCGACTGGCGCGTAAACCGGGACGGAACAAGTGTTTAGGGAGAGAGAGTGTAACCTATGGCTAGGGGTTGACTCTTTTGGCTCGGTTAACGTATACGGGATACGGTTTAGTGTTTGAAAAGGTGTTTCGAGATGGTTTGGTTCGTGTTTGGTTAAAAATCGAGGTTTTCACGCAAATCGAGGCAAAATGGGGCTCAGGTGAGGGTGGAAACTGGTTATGCCGTGGGCTTTGGGTGAAAATGGATTAAATTTTTCCTCTTTGAAATGTTTGACAGCCCTCTATATTTATAGGGTGATTTTGTAAAAGAGTCCGGACGGACTTATCCTCAATTTAGGGGGGTTTTGTGGTATTTTGGAAAATGGGAGGACCTGTTGGTAATTCTGTTTTGCCTGTAAAACAGTCCGGACGGACTATGACTCAATCTCAGGGGTATTTTGGTCTTTTCACTCTGAAATCTGATTGAGGTTGACTAGAGGGTTGTGGCATGCGTGCCACGTGCCCCTGTGACTCACCTGGGGTAGGGTTTTCGTCCCGTTATTCCCGGTTTTGTCCATTTTTTAAATAAATGTCCGGAAAATGTCCGAAATGCCCCCGAAAAGTCCCGAAAAGTGCGTTTTACAGGAAAAGCCGTACTTTTACGTGTGATAACGTGTGTTGAGTACGCTTTGACGTTGGGATGCACGGGATAGTCCCGGGATGTCTTGTTGGCTTGAGAACGGGGAGTTTAACGGGTTCCGGTTAACCTGGAGCGGGCCAGTTAACGGATTCCGGTTAACTCTTAACGAATTTTGACGATCCGGATTTGGGTACTTACAGCGCGCCTCCCACAAATATTTGGGATAATTTTAAGTAACAAAACCACTCATTGCAAAAAATAGATAATACATATTGCAACGGTGTCGTCATTGCGAAAACTATTCTAAATTTATGACAACAACATAATTGTTGCAAAAGAAAGGGAAAAAAATAAAAGAAAATAAAAAACCCCAATCAATTATAATAAAAAACAATCGGTCTCTTCCAATTCCCCCAATTTCATTCTCTCTAACGCTCCCTCTCTCTCTAATGCTCCTTCTCTCTCTCTCTCTCTCTCTCTCTCTCTCTCTCTCTCTCTCTCGAGAACTCTCTCTACAACAACCGACCATCCATCTTCACCTTCACCTTCATCTTCATCTATTCCGGCCATCTTTCTCGGCGACAAATTAAGAGATCAACCAATCTCTCTTCGCTCATTCTCCCTTCGACCTTCTTTGTCTAAATTTCTGAAAGGTTGAAACCCTAGATGTTCTCCGACAAAAATGTTTTTTACATCGGAGTAAATCAATTACTTTTCTTGCATGATTTGTGATTTTACTTCTATTTCTATTTTGTTTTTCAGGAATCGGGTTCGAGTGGCCCTCTACATATTCGTTTCCCCCACTATTTTTTTTGGTGTAATATTGATTATTTTAATCTTTTGTGTTTTCATGATGGTTGTTTTTGTGTTCTGATGAAACTAGGGTTTCAAATCAGCAATGTCAGCTTCAATTTCAATATCATTGTGAGTATTTCCTTTTTGTTTCTTTTGTTATTAAACTTTAGTCTTCAATTGATAGTCATATACCTCTTATCCTACCTGTAACGACCCTAAACCTAGGCACTATTTTATTATCATATTATATGCTTTTAATATTAATGTTAACTTTATGTGTTTATTTTATGTCATTAAATTCTTATTTTAAGATGAGATGATTGGGAAATAATTTTAAAACATTTGAATTTCAAGGGAAATAAAATAAAGCATCTTGGGAGAAGTATAATAATAGAAATGGATAAAAGAAATAAAATGTGGGTAGTTAGGCTTCTTTGTGTAGGGGAAAGAAGTAGAGGATTTAAATGAAAAGATGTAAAAGGCTTTAAATAAATTGGTATGGGGGGCCATTCCTTCCCCCTTAATTCCCTCCCTTCTTTTCCCCCTTAGTCAACAAGCCCCTTACTCCTCCCATACTTCCTCCATCCACCTTACTTTTCCCTCATCATTCTTCTTCTTCCTCCTCCCAATTTCCATGGAGACTTCTTCCTAGAGACCATCTCTCCCAAGTTACTAGCAAGAGCAATCCTTCTCCATTTTTCAATCCAATCGTACTTTCATATTCGGGGTGAAGAGAGGAGCACATCAAGCTAAGAAAATCATCATTCCATCCTATCTTTACTAAGTAAGTTATTATGACTTCCTTCTAATAATTGCTCACTTTATGTGTTAATTAATTTCTTGTTGAAAGCAAATGATTTTTGGTATTTAGAATAATATTATTTGAGTTGAAATTGATCTTAAATTGTAAATTGGTGATCTAAGTTGGGAGAAGAGTGGTATCGAGTAATTGGGGATATTAATGGTTTAAGTATAAGTATTAATTGTGGGTTTAGCCAAGTATTAGAGTTAGGAAGTGAGTTGGTATGATTTTCCTTTCTTTAAATGCTCATGAACTATTTATTGTTATTATTGTGGTTATAATGGTCTTTTGATGTTTTGGAAACCTTCTTGGACTTGAGGATTTGGTTAGTGTTATAGAGAATGTTGTTGTTCATGAAAGTGGTAAAGAATAGAAGTAAATGGGTTGGGTTGGATTAGAATGGAAATCTTGAAAAATGATAGTAAATTGGGTGGAAAAACCAAGTGGTAATGATCTATGTTTAGGACATGATACTTTGGAATTAAATGAGTTAGAATGAAGTTAACAAAGTTAGAAATTTCCTTTAGGTTCACAAATTAGAGGTCACTTGGTTGGAAAATTGGTTTCTTGGAAAAATGTTGTTGTTGCTGCTGCTGTACCTGTTTCTGGCCGTGGCACGAGTCGTGCCCTCAGGCACGAGTCGTGCCCATGGCCAACTCGTGGTAACGAGTCTTGATAGGATGGTCAAGTCGTTCTGAGTAACTTAAGGAAATTGGCACGAGTCGTGCCCTCAGGCACGAGTCGTGCCCTCAGGCACGAGTCGTGCCCTCAGGCACGAGTCATGCCATGTGGAAGTCACGAGTCGTGACCAGGGTAAAGGGAAGTCGTGCCTTGTTGGGGGACGACAGATTCAGAGGAAGGTCAAATGGACACGAGTCGTGCCCTGGGGCACGAGTCGTGCCCTGGCCTGGTTATTGTGTACCAACTTTAGAGCTGTTCAAACCTAATCAAACTAGAACCAAAATGAAATATCTTTAACCTAGATTAAAGTAGAATACTTTGGCTACACCATGACGTCTTATTGGGTCAAAATGGATTTGGGGAAGTATTTTAAATATTGTCCGGAAAATGGTTGATAAGCTTGGTTAGTGACTCCACCAAAGTAGTTCAAACTTGGGAAGTAGATCTTGAACCTCTATTAAGGCTATTTGAGGTTGTGTAATGATTATGTAGGAATGGTTTATGATTAATAGTGGCCTTACTTACCTTATACCCTTGGTAATTAGTTGAATAGTGTAGAGACTATATTTACACTATTGCGTTAGTTAGAAATGTTTATGTATCACATTGTGGCATTGTTATTCCAAGTGGGTATTATTTGATATTGTTATATTGTATCCCAAGTGGGGATTATTTGGTATATGGTTGTGTTGTATCCAGTTGTGGATTATCTAGCATGTTGATTATATTGTATCCCGATGTGGATTATGTGGTTATATGGATACCTTACTTGAATTTATATTCGTTAATGGTATTATGCATAGTGTATTAAATGAACTGTTGCACTATAGTATTTATTTAACATGAGTATACATTACCATGTTGTTCTTATCCCCTTTGTGGATTTTACTTCAAGTATCTATTATGTGCTTGAACGTGTTGATACTCGGGGGTATAATGGAATTCAATCAATTATGGATTTGTTCTATAAGTGATTGAAGGTTCATCATACCTGGGACCGTCCCCTCTGTGGCCGCAGAGTGGGTGTGCTAGCGACTGTATTGAGCCAGAAGCCTTACAGACCGCTGCGATTTGGTGATTAGGTGGAATGCTCTGTATGAAGCCAAAAGCTTTACAGTAGCGCTGATATTATATGATACTCTGAATAAGGGTCATATAAGTATCCTATTTTTTTATATGGATCTCTGGGGTATGACTCCTATAAGCGGTGAAGGTGCATGGGGGCAATTCACCAAATAGCGGAGTTTTACTCCCATGTTGTACGACTTATTGTTCAGATGGGAAAGGTAAAATGAGGTAACGTAAGGTGTTTACCGCTTTCACAATGTGTTACGTGCTACCATGCTATGTGTTGCATCTTGTTTGGCATCTTGCTGCATTCATAATAGCTTATTGAGATTTATTTTCACCCCTTCTTTTTTACTGTTTTAGATTGTACTGAGACAGGTGACCTGAACCAGTGAGGCTGGAGAAAGAGTTTGGGCTCTTGCTTTTGGGACTTGTCAGGATAAGTATATGAGTGGGTTGTCGGGAGTCCTATTTAAGTATTACTCTCTTATAAGTTGTATGGAAAAATCTTTTGTTAAACAATGTAATTAGGGTTTTCAATGTATTTGACCAAGTTATGGTTTATTGGAATCTTTACTTAAATTCCTCCGAGTGGAGATATTATTAGTTGATTTTATTTTGGAAGTTTGAGAATTGATTTTCTTTTAAAGTGAAATAAAAGTTTTAAAAATAAGATGGTTTTTCTTAGTTTGAGCTCCTCAAGCTCGGGACACGAGTTAGGTCCCGGGTTGGGGTGCTCACAGTTGGTATCAGAGCTTAGTTTAGAGATCAAGGGTAGATGTCTAAACTAAGGGGGAATGTGTGGTAATTGACGCCGAGTGTTTAATGCAGGAGTTCGTTCTAATGGCCGGAAGCAATGATGATCAGCGAAAGGTTCTAGGAAATGAAGGAGATATGGGTATAGGTGGAATTCAGAATGAAGAGATGATGAAATTATTCAGGATGTTTGTACAGAATATGGAGACTAGAGGATCAGTTCTGAATCAACCTGAGGGATGTCAAAGTGATGGATGGGAAAGGTTTGTGAAGATGAATCCACCGAGTTTTAATGGATATCCGGATCCGTTAATGGCAGAAAAATGGTTAGAGAAAATGAACAAAATCTTTGAGGTTATGGAGAGTCGCAACGAAGAGAAAGTTAGGTATGCCGTTTTCAAACTTGAAGGTCCAGCTGATCAGTGGTGGCAGAAATTGAAGGGAAGTTGGGAGCGGGATCATACGCCCAACAGTTGGGATAATTTCACTCAACAGTTCGAGGATTATTTCATTTCAATGGTTACAAGGGATAAGAAGGAGATTGAATTCTTAGGACTAAAACAAGGGAACATGACGGTGAACCAGTATTCAGTCCGGTTTGAGGAATTAGCTTGGTGTTGCCCTCATTTGGTATCGCATGAAGCGAGAAGGGTTCAGAGGTTTGTAACAGGTTTGAGGAGTGAGTTTAGGAAGAAATTAGTAATTGATAGCTTCACCAATTATCGGACAGTCATAGAGAGAGCATATAAGATCGAGAATAGCATTGAGGAAAATAGTGGAAAATCGGAAGGTGGGATTGGAAATAAGCCAAAGTATCTAGGACAAGGATCCAAAATCATTAGATGACAGCCGAGGGCTTTAACTTCAGGAAGTGTGAGAGGGGAACTTGTGGTAGCTTCTTCATCTAGGCCAATATCCAAACAGTATGGGATGATTTGTTAATATTGTAGGAAGATGGGTCATTCTGAAGACAAGTGTTGGAGTAAGCAAGGGAAATGCTTGAATTGTGGAGAAATGGGGCACTACAGGAAAAATTGTCCTGTATTTCATCAGAAGATAGCTTCGGGTGCCGGTCAAAAGGGGCAAAGAGGTGGAACAAAAAGGGGCAATGAAGGGAATCCAAAAGTGAATGTGTAAAGTTGAATCCTTGTTTTGAAGTCTTGGAGGGATATATCCCTGAGCGGTCCTTAGAGGTATATTCCCTGTCTCAGAAGTTAGGGGTCACATTTTATAAATCTTGTTTCATATCATTATGTGTGGCATAGCATTTTGCTTCTATGTGGCATACATTGCTTGAGATTTTGTTTTATTGTTAGAGGATTCTGCTCTTATGAGAGAATACCTCGAATCTCCTTTAGTTTACCACGGTGATGATGTGGTTATGGCTGAGCATGTATTGCCAGTTGATTTGGTATGATTACCGATTTGTAATTATGAGATATACTTGACCTGGAGGGTTAAGTAGTTGTTGTGCGTTGGTAGACTATCATAAGAAGTGAGTCTCCTTTTCTATACCTAAATTGATTATATTGGTATTTAATATAAATAAACCATTATATGGTACTCTTGTTATATAAGCATTAAAGACAGAAAGTTTCGGTTAAAAGTGTGAAGGATATTTGGTATGTGTTAGACTCGCATAAGAAGTCTTTTCAAAGATGTTACGTGGTGGTTGAGTAGATGGTAATTGTGTTTCCATCAAAAATATCTCATGTGTTGATTCTAAGTATGATAATCAGAATTTTAATCCTTATCTTGACGGCTTTATGGTAGTTATGAGTGATGACCTCTTTGGTTATTTAAAGTTACGAGAGGATCATGAAGATTATTTGGGAATTGTGTTAATTACCTTTAGTGGGAATTCATCGTTTCGAGAAGTTTAGCAAATGTGAGTTGACTCGCGAAGATTTTATATTTTGGGTTCTATAGTCTTAAGCTTGGATGTTACCATGGATCTTACGAGGATTGAGTCTGTGATCTTGGGTTAGCAAGTACTACCGAAAGAAATTTTAGGGAATTCTTGAGATTTTAAAATCATTGATTTAATTAACTCTAAAGGATATATCACTGGTGTAGGTTGTAATAAGGATGAATCATAATGGTAGAGATGGAGAATAGATTGACTATAGATCCGATCCTTACCTTACCTAGTGGATGTGAGACTTTATGCATCTTAAGTGCGTATAAAAGGAAGATTAGGTTGTGATGTTATGAGAAATGGAAAAGTGATAGCGTATGCTTTGAGGAAGTTAACCTGGTTAAAGCGGAATTTTCTTTTCCTCTACTCGAGATTGGCTACTATTGTGTTGCGTTATTTTAGTGGGAACCTTACCTTCTTGAAGCCCTTTGGGATTTGTTACCGATCCTAAGAGTTGAATAATTTAGTTACTCGAAAGGAATAGATTAGAAGACTATCCAGATTCTTGAAGAATAGGTTGTGTGTTGGGTGATGGACTTCCTTTCAGCTGGAGAAGTTTAATTAACCTTAGCGAGTTTGCGTATAATAGTAGTTTTAGTTAACATTGAATGAGTATTGTATGAAGCTTGGTGTTCTTTAAAATAATCATTTACATAATCCCTAGTTGTTTGGTGTTCTTTAACTAATGTGGATTAAGTGGATTTGACTTATGCGGGAGTACCATTGAGAGTTATTAGAATTGCAATTTCGGGATTAAATTCTAGAATGTTGGATTGTGAGAATGTATATAAGAATCATGACCTTGAGGAAACTATTTGAAGGTTGTAATTTGAAATGCTTGGGGAAGTATCCTTTGTTATTGATTCTTAAGGTAATCAAGTTTAAAATTCGGGGCGAATTTTCTTTAAGGGGGAGTGAGTGTAACGACCCTAAACCTAGGCACTATTTTATTATCATATTATATGCTTTTAATATTAATGTTAACTTTATGTGTTTATTTTATGTCATTAAATTCTTATTTTAAGATGAGATGGTTGGGAAATAATTTTAAAACATTTGAATTTCAAGGGAAATAAAATAAAGCATCTTGGGAGAAGTATAATAATAGAAATGGATAAAAGAAATAAAATGTGGATAGTTAGGCTTCTTTGTGTAGGGAAAAGAAGTAGAGGATTTAAATGAAAAGATGTAAAAGGATTTAAATAAATTGGTATGGGGGGCCATTCCTTCACCCTTAATTCCCTCCCTTCTTTTCCCCCTTAGTCAACAAGCCCCTTACTCCTCCCATACTTCCTCCATCCACCTTACTTTTCCCTCATCATTCTTCTTCTTCCTCCTCCCAATTTCCATGGAGACTTCTTCCTAGAGACCATCTCTCCCAAGTTACTAGTGTAAGTGCTCCAATTTGAGCTTGTTAGAATTTTCGTTATAAAATTAACGAAAGTTATAACAATTACTAACATTCCTAACTATCCTAACATTTCTAACAAAGGGAGGGTAGAATGGGCATTGCCAAATGAAGTTAAACCAAGAAAAGCATCTTAAAAAGCAAAACAAAAGAATAAAACCATAAATAGAAAGGCTGGAAACACAAAAACTGGCTGTTAATTTGGTTTTTTTGAATTTTTATTCTTCCTGTCCAAGGCTGGAGCTGTAATTAATGAACAGTGCACGCCTACTGACCTTGTCCGCGCGGATACGTTTGCTATTTTCAGAGGGCTATAAATTGAGCCCTCCAGTCACAGAAATAAGGGAGGAAGAACACAATTGCAACGAACCTCTGGCGAAATATAGAGAGAAAACAGTGAGAATTCTCAAGAATTGTCACCTTTTTCTCTCCAATCTTTCCCAACTCATACTCATCCACTCACTCTCATATTCAAGCCCTAAACACTCATACACTCAAGCCAAACACTCAAGAACACAAGGAAGATTGGTAAACCCTCTTCTTCCTAACCCTAAATCTCATCCATGCATGCATCTTCAAACTACAAGATGTAGTTCTTTCATCTTTTTTCTCTAGATCTAAGAAAATCACCATGGAAGACCATCTCCATGGATGATCTTCTACAAAGATCAACATTATTTTCAAAGCTTTTCTTTCTTACTTGCAAAAATGCACTTTCAAAACCCTAAAAAACCATTTTCAAGCACTAAATCTTGATTTCAAAGGGTAAAATCCCCCTCCCCAAGCAAATGAAATGCTTAGTCCTAATGTACCCCAAGGATGGTTTGGTATAGTTGATTCACCACTAAAATGTCTAGTGATCACTAACCAAAACCTAGGGAAATGGGGACAAGCATGGATGCAAAACCCCTTAAAATCATATTTTCTTTCTTGAGAAGTTGCTGTCCAGTAGCAAATTTCTCAGACCTCAGTCCATGGTCTTAATTTTTGGACACAGATGAACTTGTAATTTGGTGTTGACTACAAAACACTTTTTGTATCCAACATCCAGAGATTTCCAGACATATTTTTACCTTATTTTTTGGGTGAGTAAAACTCCTCTTTTCAATTTTTCTTTCAGAGGCTAGTTCATCAGCTTCTGGGAATCCAGATCTCATATCTGAGGTTTCCAGAAGGTTTTGACCCCTCAAATCTTCTCCAAAATGGAAATTTCTTTCACACAAAGTTTATTCAAGGAGTCTAGAGAAACTTTCATTCTCTGAGTTCATCCAGATTATGAAGTTTTAGGACCCTTGAATCCATTTCAAAATCAGGTGTCTGCTGCCATTTTCTTCTGGCAGAAGTGACTTCTCAACTTCAAAAGGTTTTTTGAGTACCAAATCTCAAACCAAAAATTCTCCAAAAAATCATGGGATCAGTTTAAAGTCTTAAAAAGACATCCCAATTTTTACTTTTTCCAGTTTCAACTTATTTTGGCCAAACACACACACACACACACACACAAATGATTTTCAGCTTGGAAGACTCGTTTTACGAGGCGCGTCGGAGTGCACACTAACGTCCTTCCCGACGCGTAACATGACCTCCGAACCTAAATCTCTGATCTCGGGCTTTTTCAAAGTTTTGGCCCTTCAAAATTAAAATGGCGTGGCGACTCCGTTTTTCCGGTTTTATTTGGTTTTTCAAAGAAACGCGAAAATCGAATTTTTCCCGCGAAAAGGCAACACATCGTTACGGTGGCGACTCATTTGGGGACTAAGCTTTTTAATAAAAAATGGTATTCGGTATATTGGTGGAAACCACTAAATTTCCCGTTATCGCCTCCTAACACGAGTCGGGATAAATTGT
This sequence comes from Adenophora triphylla var. japonica, assembly GCA_022495995.1. Lineage (NCBI taxonomy): Eukaryota > Viridiplantae > Streptophyta > Magnoliopsida > Asterales > Campanulaceae > Adenophora > Adenophora triphylla. The sequence goes on from JAFEMH010001774.1 coordinate 72,024, forward strand.
GGTCTAACAATCCCACGTACCGGTATCACCGTTTTCAAAAAAAAAAAGCTTTTGAGGGTCAAGCTTCCGTCCCGGCTTTGAAAATCATTTTTGTGTGTGTGTTGATTTTTGCACAGTTTTCATGTTGTTTTGGCCGCCTCGGAGAAAGTCAAAATTTTTGATTTGTCGGAATAATGTCCCTAACTGTCGGAATTTTCATGCTTACGTGCTTATGTGCTCATAAAAAAATTCAAAAAAAGATTTTCAAAAAAAAAGAAAATTTCCAAAAAAATCATGCATCATATTTTTAAGACACAAAAAAAAATCTCTATTTTACTCAGAAAAAGAATATAGACTGCTTGCACACTACGCGCACGTGACCGTACACTGCACACTACGTCCTTAACCCGGAAATCCTTGTCGCGGTCCGTTTGGTCTTATTACGCCTCTCGGATGAGCACGGGACTACCCAAACATCCCATGGAGCCTCGTGTCGACCATGCACTTGTCCGTGACACACTTTGTCCGAGACCCGGTTGGTTTTAGTCCGGTGCGTGTCATGCCCCTGTCCGTGTATAGACCTTTCCTTTCAAGCCTTTGTCGGCATACCGACTCAATATCTCTCGGGTCCCTAATCGGTCGCTAATCGGTCGAAGTTGCGGTTTTCCGCCGCGGACTTTGACCAAGATATTGACCGGCGCCTTGACTTCGGCCTGATCGGCACAAATTATACACTGACTCCCAAAGATTGACACCGAGTCATCAAGGATTAATGACTATTCCATGCCTAATTACGGCTTAACCGACGACAAGTCAAGATCAATCGTGGACGCTTATCGGTCCAAATCATGCCGACTTTTGTCGAGCCCTCGGACATGATCTTGACTTTCGACGTCGGCTTTGTCCGTAATTTACATCGAATGCTCGTTAAGACTCGATTACCCGCCGTACTTTTAGGATCGTTTTCTTTCGGTCGGTGGGACCCGCTTGCCCTATAGGACCCTCGCCGGGCCGTCCACCCCGGGAGGTCGAAATACGGAGTGGAATACGAGGGGCTTATAGACGTAGTGACGGGGCCCACTGATCCAGAATCGAGTAGTTTGCGAAAAGAAGAGCAATCTTTTCCAACCGATTAGGATAATAAAACATGTTTTAAGTAAACGTGAACAAATAAGCGCATGTTGCATGAGCCAAAAGCCCAAACACCTACCCTCCTTCCATTCCCGGACATCGAACCTTCGTGTCCTTTCCCCGCGGCTCCGCACAAAGCTTGGTTTCGGGCGCCGGGTCACCGTTTGATCAGTTGGGAAGAGTCAAGCGCGTCATCGCCTTCGCCGTTTGTTCCAACTCCGGGTTTGAGAATGTACGCATCACCCGGTAATGATGGGGATAACGTTGCTCCGTCCTCCAAAATCCCTCGAACAGGACGTTGGATCCGGTTGGTAGAACAAATGAGACTTCGACATGAGGCTCAAATTGATGACCTGGGGGTAGTCGCAAGTCATGGTTTGACTATCGATCTCAATTCCGATGGCACCTTTACCGCAAAGACAAGAAGGTTCTCCTCCTCTTCTTAATAGTCCGGATACATCAAGATGCTACCCCAAGATTCCTATGTTTCCACCGCCGGGACTCACCGCCCGCCGACTTACAGGCAACCGGCCCCCAAACAAATCGGGGACGAAAGAGTTCGGTATCTTGTCGGTTGTCCCCTCTCAAAGTGATGGTCCCACAAATATCGGCTGAGTGATGAAAATCAGAAAGCTTGATTAAAGAAATATGGTCGGCCATCAAATCCACGGAAGAACGCCGGAAACGGACGGCGAGCTGGATTGAAGAGGCCACACGCCACTTTGGGACCTTAACAATATCCCAACTAGCGGGGCTACCTTGAAGGACAAACATATGCCCGTTCCCGGGACCTCAATATCTCTCATTATCCGGCGGAGTCCAATCACTCGCTACCGAGGCAGCCCGGCCAGAATCCCCGGACCGGTTCCACTCAAAGTCCTTCCAAAGACCGCTCAACCCGAGGTCCCAAATCCGCCACCGGCCGTAGAACACATTTGGTGGGATATTTGTGGCTTGTCCCGATTGCCTTGAAAGGGACTATCGGGATTGGATACACGAGGACCGTCCTCCTAAGAAAAAGAAAATTTCCTCCCGGCAAAAATTGAAGGAGAGATTCGAGGCCGGTGATAACGGTGTGGGAACGCTCGGGGAGCCATGCAGGGGATTTGGTTATTATGTACTCTACTCGGGTCGAGTCTTCCCCAAAGCAAAAAGGGATAAAAGAGCGAGAAAAGCCTTGCCAACGACGGAATCGATACCTTCGGATGCAGTGCTGCAGAAGTCCAACCCCCTCGGGGTCGACGAAGGGATTCGGTTGTCCGGCTCAGTATACACCGATGAAGAAAAACCGACGCCGATGCAGCGCTCCCACTCAATCAACATGTTGATTGGAGATGGCAACCGCCACAAAAGGCATCGATATAACCCAGGGCTTCGGCAAAGACTACGCCTCGCAAGAAAAAGGCACGAAGTGACCGGCTTGATGACTCTCCATCCCGAGACAAGGACCAAATCTATGACCCTCACCTATATGGGAGTATGATCACCTTCTGCGATGAAGACTTGCCAAGAGATGTCCCCCAACACAATGAAGCTTTGTACATCACTATTCGGCTCAACACCATGTCACTCCCTGGGGTATTAGTGGACAATGGATCATCGGTAAATGTCCTTCCCCTCAGCATGATGAGGGCCCTCCGCATAAATGAAAGGCGCGTGATCCCATCTACCGGACTGTCAAAGCCTACGACGGTTCGTCTCGTCCCATTACAGGGACGGTGACTCTGGAACTGCAGTACGAAACCCAAATGGTGCCCGCAGTTCCATGTAATGGATATCCCCTCCGAGTTCACAGCCCTACTAGGGCGCCCTTGGTTGCATCACATGAAAGCCATAGCCTCCACTCTCCACCAATGCGTCAAATTCATCAACCGGCAGGAGACCTTGAAGTCATAAGGGGTGACGGTTTCCTCATAGGGAACGAAGCTGAAACAATAGCCAAGAACGCCCACGGTCAAACACGGGGCTACATCCTTCAAGAGGCAAGTCTCGCCAGCATCCTTTGGAATCCAGCAATGCCAACTATGTCGACACACTCAAGCGAGCGGACTCAGAAGAAGTTCGATTCATCAAATTCAATTGCTATTTCCAACACTTGGAGGCGTCTTGGAAGGAAATGCTGAACACCGCCGTGATACGGGCACACAAGTCCCGGTCCTCAATCACAGATTTGTCGGTATTCTGCAAACCCATTCCTTGGCCTCGCCGGGCGAGGAGGTTTTCATGATAAAAGTCGGCAAACAGAACGGACTCGGCTCGAATCTATGAACGTCGTGTGGGACGTCCTCCTTGGCGAACTACACGCCAAGCCTTTCCGCTCGAGTATGGGACATGAGATTTTTCTAGCCGCTCACCGAGACGCAATGCGTCCTTACATCCTGGATTGAGCGATCGGATTATGACGAAACGGAAGTCCCCAGGTGAGGAAGATCCCTACATCCACATGCTCGGTTCTCGAGATGCCAAACACGGTTGATTACGGTTCGAGACAAAGAGATGATAGCAACGGCGAAGAGGGAGCACAGAGACCATGCCTTTCCCGAGTTGTGAAGCCACCAACGGCGATGCCGCTAAAGAATTGGGAAACTCTCTCGGGCCCGTCCGCGACCAAAGAGGAAATGATCACCAAGCTTGGATTGGTCCCCGTCCTTTCGTGTCAACCTTTGTAAAGTCCTCCGAGTCTCTCATTGTTGAGTTCGAGTCTCTCGAGTCGTCCGACGGCCTCACGCACGAAGACTACGAGTCTCAGCCAACGTTGTATTCCCCTTCGTCTTGATGAAATGATGAACCTTTACGAGTATCCCTTAATTGCCACTTTAACTAATGATGAATTAACTAATAATCTAAAAACGAGTTAATAACGATTCACTAGATGAAGAGGCGGACACATTAAATGAACAATATATCAAAGAAATCTTTAAGCGGGTTGTCAGGAAAGAGGAAAATCGAGCCCAGTGCCGAAGAGATTTTGACAAGTGTGAATTTGGGAACTACGGAAGAGCCTAAAGAGACGCAGATTGGTAGTTTCTTCGAAGGGACTGAAAGGGTTGCCCTAATCGAGCCGCTAAAAGAATTCGTGGATGTGTTCGCATGGTCCTATAAAGATATGCCGAGGCCTCGATCCTTCCATAGTTGAGCAACGAATACCGCTCGACCCGGAAGTCAAGCCGATGGCGAAGCTAAGAAGAATTATGCCCGAATGGTCCTTACAAGTGAAAGAGGAAATAGAAAAGATGCTCGGGCGGGGTTCATCGGGGTCATTGAATACCCAACATGGTGTCCAACATAGTGACGGTGACCAAGGCCAACGGAAAGATCCGATGCTTTGCGTAGACTTCGGAGACTTGAATAAAGCCAGTCAAAGACGATTTCCCCGCAAACATCGACATCTTGGTAGATTCCACGGCCAACCACGAAGTCAAATCTTTCGTCGATGGTTTTGCCGGCTACAACCAAATCAAAATGGCGAGAAGAAGACCAAGCCAAAACGGCCTTCACAACCCCTTGGGGCACATACTGCTACACGGTCATGCCATTCGGACTAAAGAATGCTTTGGGGCTACGTACCGAGAGGCGGCTACGGCTGTTCCATGACATGATCCACAAAGAAATTGAGGTCTATGTGGACGACATGATAATACATTCCGGAGGATCGAGATGGCAGCACTTTGTTGATTTGAGAAAATTCTTCGGCCGCCTCCAGAGACCACGGCATGAGGCGAATCCGGCCAAGTGCACCTTCGGTGTAAGACGAGGCAAGGTACTAGGATATATGGTGACGTAACGGGGAATCGAAGTGGATCCCCGAGAAAATCAAGGCGATAGTTGAAATGAAGCCACCACGGACAACGACAGTGAAATCCTTCATGGGAAGGCGCAATACATAAGCCGCTTTGTAAATCGGTGACCTCGATCTGCGAGCCAATCTTCAAGTTGATGAAAAAGAATGCCTACACGTAATGGACCCCAGGAATGTCGGCTTGCCTTTGAACAAGTTAAGGCATACCTTGTGAATCCCCGATTCTCTGCCCACCACATCGGCAAAAGCCACTCATGCTATATCTAAGCTGTCACGTAGATCTGAAGAATTGGGGCTATGCTAGCTCAAGAGAAAAAGATTCCAAAGTCGAAAACGCCATTTATTTCGTAGCGTAAAAGCTCCAAGGAAGCGAACTCAATTACTACGCCTTGCGAGAAGACTTGCGCGAGGTTTGAGTGCGGGTCGTGGGAAAGTTGAAACACTACATGCGGTCTCACCCGATACATCTTGTTTCAAGGATAGACCCCATCAAATATACATTCGACAAGCCTTCCATCTCCATGAGATTGGCAAAATGGTCGTTCTTTTTGGCCGAACATGACATCGCTTATGTTTCAAGGAAATCCGTAAAAGGACGCATAATGGCGGAACATCGGCCGATTTCCCAAGTGATGAGTCCCGAGGACTGAACCTCAATTTCCCGATGATGGAATCTTCGCTCTAGAAGGAGAAAATCGCTGGCAACTCTTCTTCGACGGGCGTCAAACAAAAGGGGAACGGGATAGGAATGCTTACAGTCGATCCTGCGACGAACACACCCCCATGCTTGATGAGAATTTGAACCGAAGTCACCAACAACGGCTCTGAATATGAAGCTTGCATAGGCTGGGTTGGAAGCCGCCCTTGAAAGAAATATCAAGGAATTGGAGGTGTACGGTGACTCTGCCCTCATCATCAATCGGGTCTCTAACAAATGGAAGACCGTGGATCCGGGTTTGCGAAGTATCATGCTTACATGGAAGAGTTAGTAACTCAATTCAAAGAAATCGGCTTTCATTACCTCGCCAAGAGACCGAAACAGTTCGCGAGATGCTCCTGCTACACTAGCCTCTCTTGTCGAAATACACGAAGGAAAGTCTGTTAAACCATTCGTAGTCGGGAGAAGAGAAAACCCCGCCTATTGCTTCGAAATTGAAGCGGAAGCCGAGCGATCAATGATCCACTGGTACACTCAGTTACCAGTGCACTGAAGAATGGCGAGGCCTCTTTCAAAAACGAAGATGGGGAATATAAAGAAGGAATCAAAGCAAAAAGTCTCTCGGCCACAGAGCGGCTCGCCTCCCATTATGTTCTTTTGGGAAACATGTTATACAAAAAACGTTATCAAGGCCCCCTCTGCGATGTATCGGCAAACAAGAGGCTACCGAACTCATGAAAGAAATACATGGTGGTACTGCGGCCCTCACATGAATGCTCGAGCTACGATTCAAATCATACCGAGAATGGGGTATTTTTGGATCACCATGGAAGCCGACGCATCCGGTTGTCAAAAGCTGCGACAAATGTCGCCGATACTCAAATCTTAATCACTTGCCTCCTCACGAGTTATCTTGCATGACAACCCCTTGGCCTTTCGTCACTTGGGGAATTGATGTCATAGGCAAAATCACACCATCGAGGCGATACGGCCACGAGTTCGTCACTGGTAGCCGTGGATTATTTCACCAAGTGGGTTGAAGCCAAGTCCTACAAAATCCTCAATTCAAAGAAAGTCGCCCTCTTCATCAAAGAAAACATCATGTGCGGATACGGGTTGCCGGCCGAAATCATTTCGAGATAATGGATCCCACTTCGAAGGGGAATGTGACGGGTTCTTTGGCAAAATTTCGAATAACCCGTCACAAGTCATCACCCTACGGGCCCCAAACCAACGGAGCCGTCGAAGCGGCAAACAAGACTCTGGAAAATATCATCCGGAAAATGGCTGTCCAAGGCGAGAGATTGGCCCGAAAGTTACACCTGGCACTCTGGGGCTACGGAACATCGATCGGTCGAACGGCAAGTGGGAAACACCGTTTGCCCTCACATACGGAGATGGAAGCCGTACTCCCAATCGAGCCGGAAATCCCTCGCTCCGTATACTTCTTTGGAAAGCCAAATCAACGAGGTCGAATGGCTCCGAGTCGCCATGACGAATTGGCCCTACTAGATGAACGCCGATGAAGGCCATGGAACACATCCGGGCCTACCAAGGAAGAATGGCCGAGCCTTCGACAAGAAAGTAAAGCATCGGGAGATCCGAGAAGGCGATCTCGTTCTAAAGAAAAACCCCGATCCGTATCAACCCTCTCGGCAAATGGGAGCCTGTATGGGTCGGGCCATATGTCGTCCAGGAAGATCTTCTCCAGGAGGAGCCATGCAACTTGCGGACCTCGACGGGAATCCCTTTGTACACCCGGTGAACGGTGACAAGGCTGCGCGAATACTACGCAAAAAAAAAAACAAAAAAAAAGAGTGCTAAAAGAGTAATACCCAACTAGGTTAGAAACCCGAAAAGGGCGGCCTAGGTAAAAAACGAGGTTGCACCAAAAAAAAAAAACAAAAAAAAACAAAAAAAAAAAAGAGTGCTAAAAGAGTAATACCCAACTAGGTTAGAAACCCGAAAAGGGCGGCCTAGGTAAAAAACAGGGTTGCACCAAAAAAAAAAACCAAAAAAAAAAAGAAGACAAAAAAAAAAGAGTGCTAAAAGAGTAATACCCAACTAGGTTAGAAACCCGAAAAGGGCGGCCTAGGTAAAAAACGAGTGGCCGCACCAAAAAAAAAAACAAAAACAAAAAAAAAGAGTGCTAAAAGAGTAATACCCAACTAGGTTAGAAACCCGAAAAGGGCGGCCTAGGTAAAAAACAGGGTTGCACCAAAAAAAAAACAAACAAAAAAAAAACAAAAAAGAGTTCACCAGTTTGAACTACGAAGACCTGAGCTCCTCAAAATGAGGGGAACGTAGGCAGCCGGAAACGGTTCGGTCTAAAGCACAAATAAAAGCCATACTTTGGCATCAATACAATTGATCAGACCATGAAAGCGTCTCGAAAAACTCTAAAGCAATTCAAATATTCATTACAAGTTAAAAGCTCTTTGATGAGTCTAAGCCCGATTCATTCCTGTTGGTGTAATGCCCTAGGCTTTAGTTATGTTTAACTGAAAACCGTTATGTATCATCTTTATCGTTTATGTTTATTATTTGATTATTATATAGTTTGCATATTTATTGTAATAATCTCCGTCCCTGATTATTAAGAGAATAATTAGTATAATTGTCAATGGATAATCATATGATGATTATATGCATAGAGATGCACATTGAAATTATGGGTACTTGTCAGAGAACAAGTAACTGGACTTGACCCGTATGAGATTTATGTCATGGTCAAATGTCATAATTAAATCTCATATGGTCACTTCATTTAGTCCCTAGACCTGAGATTATCATGACTTTACACATGATGAAAGTTATGTTTGATTTTAGTCAAACGGTATCTTAACACGATATCTATAAAGGCTATCTTTGGCATGATCGGATTCATGATGGGAAGGATGATAAGTCAAGATGGAATTTGTCCCTCGAAGAGATGTTTTGCTTGGGCCCCTCAATGAGTGATAATGATGAAAGCGTGTGGCCACACCCCAATATGATTGGACTATCATTATACTCAAGATCGAGAAAGCATTGAACAAATACAAGTTGACGTGGACCATGACTTGTGTTCAATATAACATCGTGAGACAAAGGGATAAATGAAAGTGTACCATTGGAAACGTGAACTCTTACGTTGTGTTATTTGGGTAGACATAATGGCTTGCTAGAGTCCGCTTATGTCTTATGAGGGCCGATATGATCGGACTCATTGCCAACATAATACAATCCTATTGGGTCACACACAAATAGAATGAATTGGTTAAACCGGAGGAAGAATGGTTGAGAGTCTCTGTATCGGCTATATATGCGCGCGACATATTAAGCCAATGGCTTAATATACCGCGCGACATATCAAGCCCTACGCGGTTTGATGACTGTTCTCCTAATACGATTAGGAGACATATTCATACTATTGTAGTATAAATATGTGAGGTGCAATCGACCTAATTCCCTAGCCGAATTTTTCAATAGAAATTCACAATCAAAAGTCCTCTCAATATTCTTCCATAAGTTTTAGGAATCTAGCAATTCCCAACCCGAGAATTGTTCTCGACATTCATATTTGTGTGGATTACCAAAAGAGGGTCTTAGTTTTGTTCAAACAAATCAAAGACCTAGAGTTCAAATACGAAGATCCAAAGGAGTTGAAGAATCGAAGATTTGAAGATCAAAAAGTTTGTGATTACGAATCACATAATTATCCGTTCGATAGCTCAAGACCGGAAAGCAATTTAGGTTGGTAAATTCTATCTCATAGGAATTCAATTTAATCGTATAGAACGGATCTTAGGGCTTTGGGTTTTGTGTTAATTTGATGCTTAATTCCGCTGCGCATGGACCCATAAAACCCAACAAAGGGTATCGAGCCCCGTTCATATGGTTAAGTTTGAATTAACATGCTAGAATGATTATATAAATTGTTTATATGTTCGTTGCATGTTTTTTTTTTATGCGATAGAATTTTGATTGTTTATGTGAAACAATGTGAAAATCGTTTTCGAATTATGTTGAATTAAATCTGTAAAAGGGTTGTTTTATATGATTTAATTGCATATAATCTGAATTGATTGAAATCTGGAAATCCCTGTTACTTGGCTACTTTAGTCGCGCGACATGATGAGCCATGAGGAATTCGGGTTATCGGCTGTTAGGTCGCGCGACATATCAAGCCTCGGGCGATGTTGTCACGCGACATAATAAGCCAAATGCAGGCGTAATCGGTTTGTTTAATTTTTCTCGCTATACTCGTGATTGTGTTTACAATCTGAGATGTTTTATGTCTTAATCTGGATGCTATAAATTTCTGGAAATTGAGTTTATAGGGCTATGCTAGATTAATTCATTGTTTATGCTTGCTTAATTAATTAAAAGGTGTTTATTTAATTGTTGCGTTGCATAATTATTGAGTGTTCTTATGCTTGCTTAATTGTTTAAAAAGTGATTTTATTAATTATTGCGTTGCATGAAGAACTGTTGTAATTCTAGAATGTTTTTGAACATTGAATTATAGTTCACTAATTGTTTATGAGAAACAAGTTAGTGTCTGATTGTTTATGAAACAAGTCAGTTTTACAAGTAAGAATTTTTTATTAGATGTTTAGTTGAAACATTGATTCATAGTTTCCTAATATGTTTAGATTTAGACATTGTAACTTTTGAATTTTATGATTGTTTATGGAAACAAGTCATAATTACGCGAAATTTAAAAGGAAACTGATTATTTATAAAAGGTAGTGATTATGTTGCCAAATCAGAGCTGATTTCTAATTGTGCATGACTAGGAGAGTTCTGTCTAAGGAAGAGTTGGTACTTAAGTAGTCCTTGTGGCTCACCTATCTTCCTGGGAACTTACCTGGTGCATGATTATGACTATCTTTGCTGATATGCTTATAATCTACCTTAAAGAACCTTCATTTAACTTTTTAAGTTCTTTATGCCAATTCATGATTAAACACTTGAGACCACTCGGATAGTTTTGGGTGGGCTTGCCATAGCAAGGTACTTTGATTCTATTCCGTTTGCGAGCAAGATGAGGAAATGGTGGTTCCTATACGTTTAATATGAATGAACTTAATTGGGTTATCAAAATGGTTTTGGACCCAAGGCATAAGATGAGATTAAAATATGCTTAGACATATGATGTCTTAAATAAATCTCATAAAAGATCCTAAGAGTCATATATGATATGATTGATGTTTTCTACCTATTTAGTTTAATCTTGAGCGGTGCGCCATAGCGTACTTGAGATTAAATTAAAGATGGATCTTAGTCCTAAGAGTCATATACGATATGATTGATGTTTTCTACCTAATTTAGTTTAATCTTGAGCGGTGCGCCATAGCGTACTTGAGATTAAATTAAAGTAGGATCTTAGCCCATTAAATGCATATTATGCTTATTAGCATTAGAAGGTGTATGATTTAGTGGGAGTATTTGTAAAATACATTATTTGCTCTTAAATGATAAATGTGTTGATATTGATATGTGTTCATATAATTTGTATATTTTGTTGTAGAAGTAGCATTACATAATGATAATTGCGATTCGTCCTTATGAAGGACAAAGTTTGAAAGGAACGATACATACAATTCTGATTGGATCAGAAGCCTAAAGAATGGTTCTTGGGTAAATGTGTACGTTCTTGACGAATCCGTTCCTATTGAACCCTTTGCAAATGTTGCAAAGGGCAAATAAGGAAGCAACATTAGAAACATATTGATGATTCTGACAATATTGCTTGCCTTGTAATTGCCATTATGTTTAAAGGCTCTTATGAAGAACCTTAAGCACATGATAACTATTCTTTTGTTCTAGCACACCGCATAAAGGAAATGTTCCAAATGCGAACTAGGCAAAAGATATATGTTGTGGTGAAGGCTCTCAATTCATATGATGAAAGAAGGAGCAATCCGTAAATTGTGTTAATGGTTGACACAATAAAAGGGTTCATAAAGGAAGGAAAAGAAGGTAAAGCAAAAGTTGCTAAACCTAGGACAAATGTTGTCAAAGCCGAAGAGGTTAAACCCAAAGTGTCTCAAAAGGATGCATTTTGCTATCATTGCAATAAGATTGTCATTGGAAGCAAAGTTGCAAGGCTTATTAGGAAGGCCTAAAAGGTGAAGAAGGGCAACATGATTGCTACTACTTCAAGTATCTATATGATAGATATTTTTTCATTTCGACTTCTTGATTCTTGGGTATATGATACCGGATTGGATCCCACATTTGTTTAAATGTGCAAGGAACAAAGAATAGAAAGCTACTCAAATAAGGTAAATTAAACCTATGCATGGGAATGGAGCAAGAGTTGCAACATTAGCCATAAGGGACTTATGAAGTCACTTTACCTTGTGAAGTAGTACTTGTTTTGAACAAGTATGACTACGTTCAGATTTGAGTAGGAGTATTATTTATGTTTCTTAAATGGATGATGAAGGATATAATTTTCTTATTTTCAATAAGAAGTTTTATATTTATTTAATAATATGCCTTATTGTAATGCATATGTCATTAAATGATCTTCATATCCTTGAAGATGAGAAACAAAATAATGTTGAAGATATCTATAATATAAATGGAAATCTAAACCGAATAATATGAACAACACGTTCATATGGCATTGCCGGTTTGGTCAGATAAATAAGAAACATATATCTAAACTCCATTAACATGGACTTTTAGACTCATATGACTATCAATCATTTGAGGAATGTTGATCTTATTTATTGGGATAATTGACCAAACCACCCTACACTAAAGTAGTGGGAGGGCTAGTGACTTATTGGTCATTATACATAAGATGTATGTGAACTATTAAGCAGCATTGCTAGGGGAGGATTTCGGTATTTCATCATACTTCACTAAAGACTTATCTAGATATGATTATGTCTATCTGATGAAGTCCAAAGGTGAATCGTTTGAGATGTTTCGAACATTTCAAGATGAAGTGCAAAACAACTTGGCAAAACTATTAAGTACTTCGATTGGATCGAGGTAATGAATATTTGAGCCAAAAGTTTGACAATCATCTCAAAACTATGAAATCGTTTCAAAGTTGACTCCACCCGGAACACCACATTGTATGGTGTATCTGAAAGGAGGAATTGAACCTTGTAGGACATGGTTCGTTCGATGATGTGTCAATTAGACTTTCCTATTTCCTATTTCCTTTTGAGGATATGCATTAGAAATAATGCGGTTACACTGAATCGAGTCCCTACTAAATCAGTTCCTAAGGCCCCACATGAGATGTGGCATGGAAGAAAACTTAGTTTGTCTTTCATGAAGATTTGGGATTGCGAATCTTATGTAAAGAGACTTGTCTCTTATAAGTTAGCACCAAATTTGACAAAGGTTATTTTCGGAAATTAATCTTACAACCGCTTAGAGAACAAAATGTTTGTTGCTCTATACGATTCGTTTCTTGAGAAATAGTTTCTCAATAAAGAATCTAGTGGGAGTAAAATTAATCTTGAAAGAAGTTCAAGAACCCGAAAATAATATGGAACCAAGAGTAGAGACAGAACCAAGTTCACAAAGGAGTTGTGAAACCGGTTCAAGATGCACAAGTCCATCGTAGATTGGATAGGATCCGATCCGAACTCAAGAAATAGTAATTTCTCGTTGCGGAAAGTGATGAAGTGGAAGTCATTGAGAATGACAATCCTACTTGCTATCAAGAAGCGATGTCCTCTCCTAATTTGGATAAATGGTTAGGAACCATGGAATCCAAATTACAATCCATGTTTAACAATCAAGTTTGGAACTTGATTGGGCTACCTAAAAGTGTAAAAACTAAAGGGTGCAAGTAGGTCTTCAAATACCGACATGGATGTGAAGGTGTATACTTTCATGACTAAGGATTGTAACAAAGGGATTTAGGCAAATTCATAGTATTGACTATGTTGAAACCTTTTTCGCCGATTACAATGTCGAAGTACATTAGATTTTCAATTGCCATTATCACATATTGTGACTATGTGATATGATAAATGGATGTCAAACGACTTTCTTTAAATGGAAAGATTATTAAGGATGTGTATAGTACACAACCCGAATAGTTTGACGATCCAAGAAACTCTAATAGAGTATGCATGTTGCAAAGATCCATGAGATGGGTTGAAGCAAGCTTAAAGGAATTGGAATCTTCGTTTTGATGAATTGGTCAAAGAGTTTGACTTTATCAAGTACGAAGATGAACCTTGTGTATGCATGAAATTCAGTGGGAGCGTAGTATTATTTCTATTGTTTATTACAATGATATCTTAATCATTGGAAAAACAAGTTCCGATATTTAAGACTGTTAAGTCTTGGTCAAGGAAAGGTTTCTCAATGAAAGATATGGGTGAAGCCGCTTACATCCTTGGCATCAAGATCTATAAAGATGGATCTAGAAGGATAAATTGGTTTGAGTCAAAGTGTTCACATTGACAAGATTCTTAGAAGAGTCTAAGAAGAGTAGCTTGTCAATGGGTCATGGTATTTCTCTTAGCAATACTCATTGTCTTAAGACAACTGATGAGCTAAAAGAAAATGAATGAAGTTCCATATGCTTCGGCATTTGGATCTGTCATGTATGCCATGATTTGTACTAGACCCGACGCCTCATATGCTATAAGCATGATGAGTCGATACCAATCTAATCTGTGATGAGAACCATTGGATGGCGATCAAGATGATCCTTAAGTACTTATAAAGAACTAAGGATACGTTCTTGGGATTTGAAAGATTGGAAGTTTAATCTTGTTGTAAGGGTTACATAGATGCTAGCTTCCAAACTGACAAAGTTATTTTTAAAATCGCAATTAGGATTTGTGTTTATGCTTATAAGAGGTGCAATTTTGATTGGAAGAGTTCCAAGCAGAAATTGTAGCCAATTCTACTTCTAAGGCCAATTGTTAGCAACATATGATGTAGCTAAAAGTAGGCGGTTTGGATCAAAAGTTCGCTTAGTATTTTGGAAATGTTCCAAGTATCACTAATCGATGAAACTTTTGTTATGACTATAGTGGTGCCACTTGTGCAAACAATGGAACCAAGGTCACAACAGCGATCCAAACACTCACTTAGACGTTCTTCAAGGAATTCATAAAGAATGAGAAGACGTTAAAATATACAAAGTATCAACCGATGATGACATAAGGGATTCACTTGCAAAGACCCTCGCACAGACGGAAGCATGATGGTCATGTTGGATCCATGAGTATTCGATACATAAATGGAGCCTAGTGCAAGTGGGAGACTGTTGGTGTAATGCCCTAGGCTTTAGTTATGTTTAACTGAAAACCGTTATGTATCATCTTTATCGTTTATGTTTATTATTTGATTATTATATAGTTTGCATATTTATTGTAATAATCTCCGTCCCTGATTATTAAGAGAATAATTAGTATAATTGTCAATGGATAATCATATGATGATTATATGCATAGAGATGCACATTGAAATTATGGGTACTTGTCGAGAACAAGTAACTCGGACTTGACCCGTATGAGATTTATGTCATGGTCAAATGTCATAATTAAATCTCATATGGTCACTTCATTTAGTCCCTAGACTCGAGATTATCATGACTTTACACATGATGAAAGTTATGTTTGATTTTAGTCAAACGGTATCTTAACACGATATCTATAAAGGCTATCTTTGGCATGATCGGATTCATGATGGGAAGGATGATAAGTCAAGATGGAATTTGTCCCTCGAAAGAGAGATGTTTTGCTTGGGCCCTCAATGAGTGATAATGATGAAAGCGTGTGGCCACACCCCAATATGATTGGACTATCATTATACTCAAGATCGAGAAAGCATTGAACAAATACAAGTTGACGTGGACCATGACTTGTGTTCAATATAACATCGTGAGACAAAGGGATAAATGAAAGTGTACCATTGGAAACGTGAACTCTTACGTTGTGTTATTTGGGTAGACATAATGGCTTGCTAGAGTCCGCTTATGTCTTATGAGGGCCGATATGATCGGACTCATTGCCAACATAATACAATCCTATTGGGTCACACACAGGAAATAGAATGAATTGGTTAAACCGGAGGAAGAATGGTTGAGAGTCTACGTATCGGCTATATATGCCGCGCGACATATTAAGCCAATGGCTTAATATACCGCGCGACATATCAAGCCCTACGCGGTTTGGATGCACTGTTCTCCTAATACGATTAGGAGACATATTCATACTATTGTAGTATAAATATGTGAGGTCTGTCAGACCTAATTCCCTAGCCGAATTTTTCAATAGAAATTCACAATCAAAAGTCCTCTCAATATTCTTCCATAAGTTTTAGGAATCTAGCAATTCCCAACCCGAGAATTGTTCTCGACATTCATATTTGTGTGGATTACCAAAAGAGGGTCTTAGTTTTGTTCAAACAAATCAAAGACCTAGAGTTCAAATCTGAAGATCCAAAGGAGTTGAAGAATCGAAGATTTGAAGATCAAAAGTTTGTGATTACGAATCACATAATTATCCGTTCGATAGCTCAAGACCGGAAAGCAATTTAGGTTGGTAAATTCTATCTCATAGGAATTCAATTTAATCGTATAGAACGGATCTTAGGGCTTTGGGTTTTGTGTTAATTTGATGCTTAATTCCGCTGCGCATGGACCCATAAAACCCAACAATTCCTACAACTGGCAACCTGCTAAAAGAAAACTAAGATACATAATCAAACTAATGTGTCTGTCATGGCAAGAAAGGGATACTTGAAAACCTCAGAGTCACTCCAAGCCACTCGTACTGGCCTCTCCCTTCTTCTTCCCCCTCCGAGTCTTTCTCTTCTGAACCGGAAAGATGTCGGTACTCCTCCTACCAAGCTCTGGTATAGGAACAGGGTCTATCAAACCGGCCTCTGTCAGGGCCTTAGTAGCCCTAGCGTCATCCCTCATCTCCTGTAACCTAGCTGGTAACATAGGAGCCCTCCTCTCCTGTCTCTTGACGTAAGCCTTATAATCGGTCACGCGCGTCCCCGCTCCGTCATGAGGGTTGGCCCTCGCCTCGGCCCTCCTCCTCTCGAAGCTTGATCACGGTCCTCCGCACCTACAATGGCCTCACGCCGTCTCAAAATAGCCACCCGAGTCTCTCCCGAGATGCCCCTCGTACCAATCCAGTACCCAAGTGAGTCGTGAACACCGGTCTCGGACGCCTTTGAGAATGACCCGAGGAGGAAAGGCATCGTACCTCCATACTCGGGAAAGAAATGGAAACACCGAGGGATCATCCATGGAAACAGGAGCCACCACCCTGGTGGCTACATCATCAAAGCCCTCCAAAGGAACCTGCTCCAAGCCAAACTGCCTAAGGACCAGAGCCGGAATGTAGAAACTGGACTGAGAAAGCCCCGGAAGCATAACCACATGGGACCCGTCTGAAGCACTCTGCGAGTCTCCACCCGCCAATGAGGCACCAACCATCGATATCTTCAGCCCTGCGACCCGCCATCCAACGTGCCCACGAGCCCTGATCATCAAAGTCTACATCAACACCTCTCATGGCAAAAGTCCAAGGCCCGATCATATCGAGGTTTCCCGAAAAACCCCAAACGCTCCATCGCCCACGGGGTCAAGAGAAACGGGCTGCCCCCGTGCATGTACCGCCGTCCGGTAGCTAATCTGTCGAGAGCATGAAAAGTCTCCCCAAGAATCAAAGGAACGACATCTCTGCCCAGGCGACAATGGACGACAACATCCAGCAGAGATCGATGACAGATCCCAAAGGAATAGACCATGAACAAAGTGCCGAACATGCAAAGTGCAAAGGCATCCCAATAGGCGTCATCCACCAAGCCTAAGCTCCTAAATCTGTCGGGAAGACCGGAAATATCAAAATGGTCGGGACCGCGGATCATGCCTCGTGCTTCCTCCGGGGAAAGATGAAGAAGGTTGCACAACTTGTCAACAAAAGAAGCTCCTCCGGACAAAGGAATTGCTATCTCCTCCACCTCCGGACCTCCAAGCAAGGCCCGAAATTCTTCCACGACCGGAACAATCTCGTTGAAGGAAAGGCAAAAGACATGCCTTCTAGTATCCCAAAACGAAGAAGAAGCCCTTAAGAGGTCATAATCCGGAACCAATTCTTTGAGAGACCACAAGCATCGTACCTTGTACCGTTCTTCAAAGAAAGACCTTCTCTCATGCATAATTTCCCGGGACCAATCCTTGAACTTGTCGAAAAATGACATTTGGGATTCTTGGGATAACTTTGAGGAGCTTTTCTAAGGTTTTCCATGGTTTTTCTCTCTTCCTCCCGAAAATGGTCAGTTTGGGCCGGAGGTTGAAGAAGATATTTGAATTTGAAATAAAGCAAAGCCGATTTAAAAGCAAAATCAAAGGACAAAGTGTCGATGTTGTCCCCATCCGCGCGAATACGTTTGCTCCCCATCGTAAAATCCGCAATGATCCAAGCCGCTACACCAAAAGGGAATATTCCGTCCCGGTTGCTCGAAACTTGTGCAAAAACCCTCCCCAAACCACCCATATACCAAACACCCTTGCAAAAAAAAAAAACAAGGCTCATGCAACACTGCATTCATACTGCATTGCATTCATAAAATAAAATCCTAAATTATTACATTCCAAAAAAAAAGGAGAGTGTACAAAAAAAAAACAACAAACAAACATAAATAAAATCCTAAATTATTACATCAAAAAAAAAATGTGCATGATCTGTACAAATCTCAAAAAAAAAAAATCAATCGGAGTCTCCAGCACCCGATGTCTCCCCCCGGCCCCTCTTGCGACTCGGGCCCGCCTCGTCAGGAGCCACCGAAAGTCTCGGGCTCGAATCGTCCTCATCTCCGTAAAGAGGCTCGTCGGGACCAACCGGCACACTCGATAGGGTAAACCCGCATCCCCGAAGAAGTCGTACCCGAAGGTGAAGGCGTCCGACTCCCGAACATACGGAGACGACCCACCATGCCGCGCACGTGTCCCCGCCCGTGCGGATCCCCAAGAATGACGTGATCCGAAGGCAAGGCCGCGCGGTGATCAATGAGAGGAGAAAGAGGGGTCTCGGAAGAAGTCTCCGAGGGAATAGGAGAAGCCTCCCGTCGGACAAAGCCGGCCGTGGTCTCCTCGCCCTAGCCTCGAGGCGCCCCGCAAGCAACCATCCTTCGTATGAACCTCTTGGCTCCGATCACTTGCTTCGTCGGTGTCTCGACGACCACCTCCGAAACCGCACAAAAGCAAAAGCGTCAAAAAAAAAAAAAAAGAAGTGATGCTAGAGATGATGAAACAAAAAGAAAGAAAAGAAGGGGAAAAGGTGAAGCCATACCTTCATACCGGACGAGGCCGGAAAGCTCGTGGAAGCCGCTCGGCCGAGGATCTGCACCCTCAATCGGACTCCCATCCCGGATGTAGGAAAAATCCGTCCGAGGGTACCGCGGGATCCCAAGCCCCTCCCTCTCTAAAACCTCGAGGCATCCTCGGCCTCCTCAAGACGAACGTCGCATATGGCTCGATCGCCACGAAGTCCGAGAAGTGCGGCTCGCTCGGTAATCATCCCAGGTCACGGACCGATCGCTCGGAGTGCATCATATCGGCGGGAGGCTCCACCGGTGTCCTCAAAGGCGAGTTCACGCCATGCTGGCGCGTAACCCTCTCTCCCGGATAGTAGGCGTCGCAAGTCGGGCCCTCAAAATCCTCCGCCGCACCGCCCGGATCTCGGCGCCCTTCGAGCTGCGCTACCTCAAAGCGATCCCGTGGGAAGAATATCATCCCCTCATCCGTCTCGGCCTCCGTCAAAGGAAGGCAATCCGCGTACCCGAGAGTCGTACGCCCCGGAGCTTATCTTTTCCCGGCATGCTTGGACCAAGACTGCATGGCCGGATACGCCCGACGTACGCCTCAGCCGCCTCCACACCGTGACGTGGGAAAAACTCCAACGCCCATACCGCGAAAGGTAAAAATCCAATCAATCCAAAGTGCAAATAAAAGTGCGTGCTCAAAGGAAAGAGGGAAAGCAAAAAGAGAGCTTATACCTCCGTGAGCAAACTCGAAGCAAGATAGGGAGCTCACAGCCTTCCTGGGCCGTATCTATCAAGAGCGAAGTACAGCCTCGGCCCACCCGGCCTCCCCGGGAAATATCTCCAACCGTCTCCATGTCCTCCAAGGACCTCAAGAAGGCAAAGATCGCCGTCCCCTCGGATGCCCAAAGAGCGTGCTCGAGAAAGTAAACCACAGGAAGGACCTAGCAATGCGCTTCGGCGCTAAACCTATCCTCCCCACTCGTAACTCGCTATGGTCTCCACGATCTTGCCGTAGACCACGGCATACTCCATCCCCATCCCCTTTTTGGGAATAGGGAAAATCCAAGAAGAGCCTCGCAGATCGGCATCGCTGTAGCCATCTCTCCACTCAATGCCGCGTCCATTGAAGGACGGACCCGTGATCGCAAAGCATAGTCGAAGGCGTAACGGTCGCCTCGCCCCGTAAGAAGTGGAATGTGTGGGTCGCATCCCACCAATGCCGCGCTAGAGCGAACATCGAAGCCCTTGCTCTTAGGGAACTTGACCACCCCCCTCAAGCACTCGACAAACTCCCGAGCCCCGTCTCGACAACAATGCGTCTCGGACTCGCAAAGCTCCTCGGCCCGCATCCGGAAGCCGGTCCCACAAGTCAATCACAGACTCCACCGATCCTCGAGTCTTCATTTTGTTCAGCTGCTCCGTCACAAAACGGTTTCCGCCCTGTAAAAAAAAAAAAGAGAGAAAATGTCAAAAGATTGCCTTTGCATTTACATTAAAAAAAAAAAAAAAAAAAATTCGACAGCATAACAACATACAATGAGCATAGCCCCATTTTTCTCGCATGAAAGAAAACCATTTGCAAGTCCCAATGCATTCATCAAAAAAAAAAAAGAGGATGCATTCCTACGGAAGTAAAAAATCCGTCCCACTTTTCAAAAAAAAAAATCCTAAACATACATACATCTCATATTAGAAAAATGCCCATTCTTTCCAAACAAAATGCATGCATTGCATCATCATTCATCAATATCAAAATTCAATTTCAAAAAAAAATCATCATCAAGAACATGCAATATTCAATTCCAAAAAAAAATAAAAAATCACAATTCTTCGAATTTTCACATGAAATTTTCGAATTAAAAAAAAAATGTGGCGAAAAGGCCAATTCTTTTCCCAAGCAAAATGCACATTTTTGGGACACTCACAAATTCATTGCAACATTGCATATCATCAATATCAATATTCAATATTCAAAAAAAAAAAAATTCAAAAATCACCCAAAAATTTCAAGCAAGAAATCGACAAGAGGATCAAGAGGATTCGAAATATACCGTTCGGAGATGCGGATCCGAAGCCCAATGTTGCCAAGCATCGGGGTAATGCTCCTCCTCGACCGATTGCGAAAGATTGTAATGCCTCCTCATCCGGACGAGCTCCAATCGCCTCTCCGCTATAGGACCACGCCCTTGGCCTTGAAAAGCGCCTTCCCCGTGTTCCATTGCTCAAAAAATCGAAGAAATCGGACGAATTTTGAAGCTCCTAGGCCAACAATGGCGGCTCTGCTCTCTCCCTCTCTCGTCTGTGTTCAAAAAATTGAATGGGGAAGAAGAAGGGCGTTGGCCCCCTTAATACCCCTGACTTTCCATCCCTATCCGCGCGGATAGGTTTACAAGGGTCAAAATGACCCTTTTGCCCCTTAAAATTTCAGGACTCTGCAATTCAGTCCCCAACTTGACAAAGTTAACCAAAGTTAACCAAAGTCGGCCCCTCACAAGAAAATTACCCCGTGATCAAACGTAAGACCGAGTGCCCCGAGAAAGATAACGAGATCCCGTATCTTTCATCAAAATTACCCCTAGCCAAACGTAAGACCGAGTGCCCCGAGAAAGATAACGAGATCCCGTATCTTTCATCAAAATTACCCCTGCTAGCCAAACGTAAGACCGAGTGCCCCGAGAAAGATAACGAGATCCCGTATCTTTCATCAAAATTACCCCCGGCAGTCAAACGTAAGACCGAGTGCCCCGAGAAAGATAACGAGATCCCGTATCTTTCATCAAAATTACCCCCGGCAGTCAAACGTAAGACCGAGTGCCCCGAGAAAGATAACGAGATCCCGTATCTTTCATCAAAATTACCCCTAGAGTCAAACGTAAGACCGAGTGCCCCGAGAAAGATAACGAGATCCCGTATCTTTCATCAAAATTACCCCTAAGCCAAACGTAAGACCGAGTGTCCCGAGAAAGATAACGGATCCCGTATCTTTCATCAAAATTACCCCCTAGCCAAACGTAAGACCGAGTGTCCCGAGAAAGATAACGGATCCCGTATCTTTCATCAAAATTACCCCTAGCCAAACGTAAGACCGAGTGCCCCGAGAAAGATAACGAGATCCCGTATCTTTCATCAAAATTACCCCTGCAGCCAAACGTAAGACCGAGTGCCCCGAGAAAGATAACGAGATTCCGTATCTTTCATCAAAATTCCCTGAGCCAAACGTAAGACCGAGTGCCCCGAGAAAGATAACGGATCCCGTATCTTTCATCAAAATCTTCCCCGGCAGTCAAACGTAAGACCGAGTAACCTGAGAAAGATAACGAGATTCCGTATCTTTCATCAAAATTACCCCCGGCAGTCAAACGTAAGACCGAGTGCCCCGAGAAAGATAACGGATCCCGTATCTTTCATCAAAATCATCCAACGGCAAAGCCAAACGTAAGACCGATTTCCCGCATCGAATACATCCGATTTTCCCAAAGAAAGGCTAACGAAATCCCCAAAGAAAGTTAACGGAATCCCAAAAGCCAACGAAATCTCGAGTAAGACTCGAACTACGAAAGGGCTTGATTCCCACTAGGGATACGTAGGTAGCCTATCATTAGGTCCAGCCCCTCGACCAAAACGGTCACCCTCTCCTTCGGCAGCAGACAAAGTCCACCGAAAGGCCATTTCAAATTAAGGTCCGAGGCGCCTAAAAAGCCATCATCATTAAGGTCCGAGGCACCTAAAACGCCATCTCCAAGGTTCGAGGCACCTAAAACGCCATCTCCAAGGTTCGAGGCACCGAAAAAGCCATCTCCAAGGTTCGAGGCACCTAAAACGCCATCTCCAAGGTTTGAGGCACCTAAGACGCTATCACTAGAAAGCGATAAATCGCAATCATCCCCAGCAGAGACCGAAAATGGTCATTCCTATCCCCAGCAGAGCGGATACCCATCAGACCGAAAATGGTCATTCCTATCCCCAGCAGAGCGGATACCCATCAGACCAAAAATGGTCATCTCTTATCCCCAGCAGAGTTTTCTTTCCAAAGAACGATCGTAGAACTCGCTCACTGTGTTCGAGGCACCTAAAACGCCATCATCTCCGGGGTCAAAGACCCGAACTACGACTGGCTTGATTCCCATTCGGGATACGTAGGTAGCCTATCGCTAGGTTCAGCCACCCGATCACTCGATCATCCTGCCAAATATGGAGCCTTACTCTTATCGACGACCCCGCTTCCTTCGAAAGCGCCGTCGCCGAGGGGCTACTGTAAGTGCTCCAATTTGAGCTTGTTAGAATTTTCGTTATAAAATTAACGAAAGTTATAACAATTACTAACATTCCTAACTATCCTAACATTTCTAACAAAGGGAGGGTAGAATGGGCATTGCCAAATGAAGTTAAACCAAGAAAAGCATCTTAAAAAGCAAAACAAAAGAATAAAACCATAAATAGAAAGGCTGGAAACACAAAACTCGGCCGTTAATTTGGTTTTTTTGAATTTTTATTCTTCCCGTCCAAGGCCGGAGCCGTAATTAATGAACAAGGCACGCCTATCGACCTTGTCCGCGCGGATACGTTTGCTATTTTCAGAGGGCTATAAATTGAGCCCTCCAAATCACGTAAATAAGGGAGGAAGAACACAATTGCAACGAACCTCTCGGGCGAAATATAGAGAGAAAATGCTGAGAATTCTCAAGAATTGTCACCTTTTTTCTCTCCAATCTTTCCCAACTCATACTCATCCACTCACTCTCATATTCAAGCCCTAAACACTCATACACTCAAGCCAAACACTCAAGAACACAAGGAAGATTGGTAAACCCTCTTCTTCCTAACCCTAAATCTCATCCATGCATGCATCTTCAAACTACAAGATGTAGTTCTTTCATCTTTTTTCTCTAGATCTAAGAAAATCACCATGGAAGACCATCTTCCATGGATGATCTTCTACAAAGATCAACATTATTTTCAAAGCTTTTCTTTCTTACTTGCAAAAATGCACTTTCAAAACCCTAAAACCATTTTCAAGCACTAAATCTTGATTTCAAAGGGTAAAATCCCCTCCCCAAGCAAATGAAATGCTTAGTCCTAATGTACCCCAAGGATGGTTTGGTATAGTTGATTCACCACTAAAATGTCTAGTGATCACTAACCAAAACCTAGGGAAATGGGGACAAGCATGGATGCAAAACCCCCTTAAAATCATATTTTCTTTCTTGAGAAGTTGCTGTCCAGTAGCAAATTTCTCAGACCTCAGTCCATGGTCTTAATTTTTGGACACAGATAAACTTGGAATTTGGTGTTGACTACAAAACACTTTTTGTAGCCAACATCCAGAGCTTTCCAGACATATTTTTACCTTATTTTTTGGGTGAGTAAAACTCCTCTTTTCAATTTTTCTTTCAGAGGCTAGTTCATCAGCTTCTGGGAATCCAGATCTCATATCTGAGGTTTCCAGAAGGTTTTGACCCTCAAATCTTCTCCAAAAATGGAAATTTCTTTCACACAAAGTTTATTCAAGGAGTCTAGAGAAACTTTCATTCTCTGAGTTCATCCAGATTATGAAGTTTTAGGACCCTTGAATCCATTTCAAAATCAGGTGTCTGCTGCCATTTTCTTCTGGCAGAAGTGACTTCTCAACTTCAAAAGGTTTTTTGAGTACCAAATCTCAAACCAAAAATTCTCCAAAAAATCATGGGATCAGTTTAAAGTCTTAAAAAGACATCCCAATTTTTACTTTTTCCAGTTTCAACTTATTTTGGCCAAAACATACACACACACACACACAAATGATTTTCAGCTTGGAAGACTCGTTTTTACGAGGCGCGTCGGGTGCACACTAACGTCCTTCCCGACGCGTAACATGACCTCCGAACCTAAATCTCTGATCTCGGGCTTTTTTCAAAGTTTTGGCCCTTCAAAATTAAAATGGCGTGGCGACTCCGTTTTTTCCGGTTTTATTTGGTTTTTCAAAGAAACGCGAAAATCGAATTTTTCCCGCGAAAAAGGCAACACATCGTTACAACTAGCAAGAGCAATCCTTCTCCATTTTTCAATCCAATCGTACTTCCGTATTCGGGGTGAAGAGAGGAGCACATCAAGCTAAGAAAACCATCATTCCATCCTATCTTTACTAAGTAAGTTATTATGACTTCCTTCTAATAATTGCTCACTTTATGTGTTAATTAATTTCTTGTTGAAAGCAAATGATTTTTGGTATTTAGAATAATATTATTTGAGTTGAAATTGATCTTAAATTGTAAATTGGTGATCTAAGTTGGGAGAAGAGTGGTATAGAGTAATTGGGGATATTAATGGTTTAAGTATAAGTATTAATTGTGGGTTTAGCCAAGTATTAGAGTTAGGAAGTGAGTTGGTATGATTTTCCTTTCTTTAAATGCTCATGAACTATTTATTGTTATTATTGTGGTTATAATGGTCTTTTGATGCTTTGGAAACCTTCTTGGACTTGAGGATTTGGTTAGTGTTATAGAGAATGTTGTTGTTCATGAAAGTGGTAAAGAATAGAAGTAAATGGGTTGGGTTGGATTAGAATGGAAATCTTGAAAAATGATAGTAAATTGGGTGGAAAAACCAAGTGGTAATGATCTATGTTTAGGACATGATACTTTGGAATTAAATGAGTTAAAATGAAGTTAGCAAAGTTAGAAATTTCCTTTAGGTTCACAAATTAGAGGTCACTTGGTTGGAAAATTGGTTTCTTGGAAAAATGTTGTTGTTGCTGCTGCTGTACCTGTTTCTGGCCGTGGCACGAGTCGTGCCCTCAGGCACGAGTCGTGCCCATGGCCAACTCGTGGTAACGAGTCGTGATAGGATGGCCAAGTCGTTCTGAGTAACTTAAGGAAATTGGCACGAGTCGTGCCATGTGGAAGTCACGAGTCGTGACCAGGGTAAAGGGAAGTCGTGCCTTGTTGGGGGACGACAGATTCAGAGGAAGGTCAAATGGACACGAGTCGTGCCCTGGGGCACGAGTCGTGCCCTAGCCTGGTTATTGTGTACCAACTTTAGAGCTATTCAAACCTAATCAAACTAGAACCAAAATGAAATCTCTTTAACCTAGATTAAAGTAGAATACTTTGGCTACACCATGACGTCTTATTGGGTCAAAATGGATTTGGGGAAGTATTTTAAATATTGTCCGGAAAATGGTTGATAAGCTTGGTTAGTGACTCCACCAAAGTAGTTCAAACTTGGGAAGTAGATCTTGAACCTCTATTAAGTCTATTTGAGGTTGTGTAATGATTATGTAGGAATGGTTTATGATTAATAGTGGCCTTAATTACCTCATACCCTTGGTAATTAGTTGAATAGTGTAGAGACTATATTTACACTATTACGTTAGTTAGAAATGTTTATGTATCAAATTGTGGCATTGTTATTCCAAGTGGGGATTATTTGATATTGTTATATTGTATCCCAAGTGGGGATTATTTGATATGGTTATATTGTATCCCAAGTGTGGATTATTTGGTATACAGTTGTGTTGTATCCCAGTTGTGGATTATCTAGCATGTTGATTATATTGTATCCCGATGTGGATTATGTGGTTATATGGATACCTTACTTGAATTTATATTCGTTAATGGTATTATGCATAGTGTATTAAATGAACTGTTGCACTATAGTATTGATTTAACATGAGTATACATTACCATGTTGTTCTTATCCCCTTTGTGGATTTTACTTCAAGTATCTATTATGTGCTTGAACGTGTTGATACTCGGGGGTATAATGGAATTCAATCAATTACGGATTTGTTCTATAAGTGATTGAAGGTTCATCATACCTGGGACCATCCCCTCTGTGGCCGCAGAGTGGGTGTGCTAGCGACTGTATTGAGCCAGAAGCCTTACAGACCGCTGTGATTTGGTGATTAGGTGGAATGCTCTGTATGAAGCCAAAAGCTTTACAGTAGCACTGATATTATATGATACTCTGAATAAGGGTCATATAAGTATCCTATTTTCTTATATGGATCTCTGGGGCATGAGTCCTATAAGCGGTGAAGGTGCATGGGGGCAATTCACCAAAGAGCGGAGTTTTACTCCCATGTTGTACGACTTATTGTTCAGACGGGAAAGGTAAAATGAGGTAACGTAAGGTGTTTATCGCTTTCATAATGTGTTACGTGCTACCATGCTATGTGTTGCATCTTGTTTGGCATCTTACTGCATTCATAATAGCTTATTGAGATTTATTCTCACCCCTTCCCTTTTACTGTTTTAGATTATGCTGAGACAGGTGACCTGAACCAGTGAGGCCGGGGAAAGAGTTTGGACTCTTGCTTTTGGGACTTGTCAGGATAGGTATATGAGTGGGTTGTCGGGAGTCCTATTTAAGTATTACTCTCTTATAAGTTGTATGGAAAACTCTTTTGTTAAACAATGTAATTAGGGTTTTCAATGTATTTGACCAAGTTATGGTTTATTGGAATCTTTACTTAAATTCCTCCGAGTGGAGATATTATTAGTTGATTTTATTTTGGAAGTTTGAGAATTGATTTTCTTTTAAAGTGAAATAAAAGTTTTAAAAATAAGATGGTTTTTCTTAGTTTGAGCTCCTCAAGCTCGGGACACGCGTTAGGTCCCGGGTTGGGGTGCTCACACTACCATTTTTGAAATTATTTTGGTGGTGTGATTGATTTTTCTCTCATGGATATACTGTTTTGAATGAATTTTAATTTTAATGATTCATGTGTAATTGGTTAATGGGTTGAATTAGCATTATCTTAATAAATCTGCTAGGCATTTTGTTTACTGCATTTTTTACTTTGTTTAGTGGGCCTCAAGTAGAAAAGAATGGGGGGAGGATGTTCAGCTGAATAATTAGTTGAAAGAATCGTATCGTACTATCATTGCCTCCTTTGTTCACTTGGAATTTTCGTTTAGTTATATGTTAAAATTTGTCTTGTAGTGAGATGCAGAAACTTCATTAACAATTTGTGATTGGAGGTGTTCTGTCAGAGGCTGAATTTTGGGCTACTAGAAAGGTAAACGTATGTGAAAACTTTTTCTCATTGTCATTCTCTAAACTTTGCTTTACATTTCATTAAAATTAGATGTTAACTATCTAGGCAAGCTTTTACTTTATTGGTGATTCAATTTTCATTTGAAAAACGTGTAACAGAAAGTTTACATTTACTACTCATATCAATTTGCAAGAAGTTGTGCATTAAGTTTGACCCTTTTATGTACCTGTCTTTAACCTTGCCTTCGATGATAATGCGGACTATGACCTTGACCGTATTAAGCACTGCTGGGACTACCTTGCCAATTTCTGTTAATATAACTGTCTCCAAGAATGGAAGATTAAATGATTTTGTTCAGGCGGTTAGCACATCATGCTCTTTGGGAGAGGATGAAACTCTACTGTAGGCTGAGGTATGCTTTATAGTGTTAATACTTTCATGATTCTGGGCATTTTATTTGATGAGTGTTGTACATTCAGTAAGTTGCATAGGATTTATAGCTGTGCTCTAAAGCATCACATGGGAATTTGGCGTTTGAATAAATCTCATGTAGTTACATTAGAAATCAATCTTTACATTTGGTCGTTAGGCACTAAGGTGGTTAGACCTCTAATAAGCTTGTAGTCTTCCACATATTTTCATTCTTTTCCTGTATATTTGCAAGTTTTTTAGCTGAAAAAAGTCAGATAAGGTACAGACAGAACAGTTGATTCTCATTCTCATGTCAAATATCTTAACTGGGGAGAAATAATAATGTTATAGTTTATACGAGTATATATATATATATATATATATATATATATATATATATATATATATATATATATATATATATATATATATATATATATATATATATATATATATATATATATATATATATAATTGTTTTTATCTTGATTTACGGTTAGACACATCCAATGTCGGTCTAACATTGTAAATTCTGATAGTAGACGCATAGCTTTTCTTTGACATTGATATTTACTTCCTTGTGTCTGCCTTAGCCATTGATTTTACTACCTTGTGGTCTGATTCTTTGGAGTGGTTTGTAGGTCTACTGTAATCGCATTCTTCGCTTTCTAGATAAGCCATCCAATTCAATAGAGGTGATTAGGGCAGTGATCGGATGGTTGCTTACCGACTACTCAAAATTTCTGATGAATCGCCCTTGATTATGTTTATGCATCAGCGTGAAGAGTAAGTTCAAGCCAGTCTTTTGCGTTTCTATGCACTTATTATATATATTTTCTCAAATATTGATGCTATTCCCACGAAAGTGGATGATATATGTACATATATATTTCAATATATTACACGCGTGTGTGTGTGTGTTTCCTTTTTTCTTCTTTTTGTGTCAGATTTCATCTTTTTTTTTTTCCTTCATGCCTCTTATCACAAGTAGATCTGCTTCAAGTATACCTAACTTATAAATAACACCAGTCAATACATCATTATTGAAGTAAGTAATACTATGGATTGAATGTTTCTTCATGCTTCTGGATGGTAATTGGTTTTTGTGATTATTTGCTCATTCAAAATTTGTCGGCAATGTAATCAAGTTGTTAATACGCTAAAAATTTAACCAATACCAGTTCTTGGAAATAATATAGCGTCAATACTTTGTTTTTCTTGGTCATTCTCGAAGATGGTATTTTTGTTTATTGCTTTTCTCTGTTCAGTTTTTTTTTTTTTACTGAATCCATTCTTTTCTGTTGGGCTTCAGGGAACTATCTATGCAAAGGTTTGGCATTCCTCTAGTAGTCAAGATGTTCGATTTATTTGCAGGGTCTGAGATACATAAAAAGTTCCCAGAATTACTTACTCCATTCTTAATGGGAGATGTTTCTTATGATGGTAAGAATTACTCCATTCTTACTGAAGTAGCTGAATGCAAAATCAATTAATGAAACTCGTCTCCTTGGTCGACGTAATTGTTAAAAGTTGGGTGGTTCTTGATCTCCCAAGTGTTAAAAGTCGACCAATGATGTAGCTGATCATTTGTGTTCTTGAAATGTTGCTTGCATTTTATGAGTTTGTTTTCTTCCATCTGTTTATTCGCGATCATTGATTTTACCACTAGATACAATTGGTTTCAACTTGGCAGCAATGGATCATGTCAAGGTATGTATATCTGTGTATCAAACATATTAGTCCCTCTATCCCAAATGATAGTTCTATTTTCCAATTATGTGTGACCCTAAAAGATAGTCCTATTTCTAAACTTGTGGTGTTAAACTTACTGAGCTTCCTAACTTAACCTTGTGATTAATCTATTAAATAGTTATGGTTGTTGCAAGAGAGTTTATAGGGATTAATAATTGAACTTCACCAAGGGTAGTAATGAAAATGTGCCATTAAAATGCTTGAATAGTCAAATGGGACAATCATTTTGGGACGGAGGGAGTACATGTTTTGTTGATTAGTCCTTGGCATGTTTTACTTTTCTACCGATGACCAAACACCCCCCAGTTGACTTTTTTGCCTCATTTTATTAAAGTATCATGCCTTATGTTTCTATGTTGGCCCACCTACTTCTACTCAGCACTCACTAGTATAATATGGATACCTGCTAATGATAGATTTAGATTGAAATATAAACTGCTTGCCGTTTCATTTTGTAGGAATCACTCTTTGTTGATGGCAACATGGAAAGTTGCTCCTGCCTTGGCTGCTGGATGTGCTGCAATATTTAAGCCATCCAAATTGGCATATCTGTAAGCCTTAACTGGTCGATATCTACTCTATGCATTCCTAATAATAGCTATTCTTTGATATAATTATTATTTATTGTCCAATGCCCATGTTGAGCTGGGTGAAGTGTGTAGAGTTCAGACTCCTTCCTAGATACTCAATATTCTAACTGGTTTGGTCACCTTGTTAAGGTTGCAAAGAGGCCATTTGTCTCAAAATGCACTGTAGATTCGAGAAAACTTAAACTTGTAGTGAATCTACAAGCAACTAGTTGGTCCAAAGCATCTCATTAAAGCTTAAAAGATCCCATTTTGTTGACAATGCAATGTAATTGTCAAAACTGTGGTCATTGATGGTCAAGTTATTCCCTGTAAACATTCTCTCAAATTTATCAAGAAAATGACGGCCCTTCACAAATTAACAAAATCTCTTGGAGTGTCCTTTTCTGCATCAGCTATTGTAATTCTCAATCATACAAGTAGTTTTAGATTGATACTATGAAATACTAGAAACTGTTTTACAATTGCAAAGTGTGCTCTGAAAAGCATACTATCTCATTGCTCTGCCGTTATCAGCTTTTAATATTGAAAGGCTATTTAGCTCTCATTTTCCTTGCTGGCATTCAACATATAGGAAAGGGGAGAGCATATTCCACCTGAAGATTCGCTTGAAGTAGCTCGGAAAGTTAAAGAAACTTATTGCTACACATGTTCTAATATTGTGAAGGTAGTCTTTCTTTTATCTAGCTCTTGTGAAACAACAAAATCAGCACAAAGATAATACTACATTTATTTATGTAGAACTGGTGCAAGACTATTACGGTTAACCATTTGCAGATTTTTGAATGTTTTTTTTCCTCTGAAGTTCTTATTTATGTGTGGTTTATCTGATTTCAAGTTCTTATTCTTCAACAACTTCAGGAGTATAATAAGCATGACAAAGAACCAGCAAAGTACATTAAACAATGGCGAGGTATCAAATCGAAGACTGGGGCACCGTACTCGTGTGATATTGGCTATGAAAGATTCCTTGGTCCCGAGGTTTGCACTCTCTTTACATTTCACATTTTTTTTTTCTATAATTTTAGCAGCATTAGCATTTTTAAATAATTTGCAACAGATAATTCTTCAACTTAAGAACTCCAAGTGTAGATGATTATATCTTATAGAGAAATCTTCAATGGCTCTTATTGTTCAACTTTGACTAGCATCTTGTTTAGAGTCTGTCAGTAATTACTTTAGTTGGCTGTCATTAAAGCATATTTTTTTTCTCCTTATTTTCTTGTCATTTATGAGTTTCCACTGTTTTAGTTTTAGGAAAATGCACTAAGTATATGTTTGGTAGGCTGCTTGTAAGATAAGGTTTTGTCTTTTCATAGTCCAAGTTGGATATGATTCTGCTTTGAAAGTGAGGAACATACTGCTTTCAACTTGGAGATATTCCACAGTTTCAACCGTTTAAGTATATTTTTGTTTATTTGTATGAAAACAAGAAGTGGATTGCCTATTTTTTTCAGTATTAAAACTGTTTATCTACAACTGGTCATATTAAATTAGTCCTGTCATTTAAGTGTTGGTTGCTTGTACATCATTTATATTCTTTTCATTTTGACATTGGTGAAGTATGAAAGTGGAGTAAAAAGATACATGAGTTTTGTCAAAATTTCTAATGTTTGGATGGGTTTAAAGTAGCTTAGTATTGAGATTAATTGATGTGGTATTTTCTTGTTAGTAGACCATTGTAGCTATATTTCAATTGAGATCCTTGCATATATTATTTGCTTATTGCCATAATTATCATGCCTTCAACTATTATTAATTTTTTTTGTTGAACTTCAACTATTATTATTTGCCTTAACTAAAATCATAATTCTATATAATTGAATTTTTTTACAGGAAGGTAGATATGATCGAAAGCATGAAGTTTATGGAGGTGATAGTTTTTGCATGTTGAAGCTAGCTAGGAAGATATTTGCATATGCTTTTGTTTGAATGTTAAAGCTAGCTAGTTAAAAATTATGTAGTTCTCTTAGAATGACAATTTGTACCGAATACTATAATACGGTGATGGATTTGGTATGCTGTTTTTTGGATATAAAATATTTGAAATTACAAATCTTTTGTTGAAACAATTGTTTTTGTTAAACTGAAATCTAATACCAGGTTATGTTAAAAAAAAACTAAATCCATATCTTTTGCAACGACTTATTCTGTTGCTGTATATCAATATCGCTGTATATCAATATCTTTTGCAACGACTTCTGTTGTTGCTGTAAATACTATCTTTTGCAACGACTTATGTTGTTGTTGTAAATACTATCTTTTGCAACGACTTATGTTGTTGTTATACACATAATATTTTGCAACGACAGAAATTTCGCAACAACATATGTCATGCGAAAATACATATTTTTTGCAACAACAAAAGTCGTTGCAAAAAACTTTCGCTATGCCCATTCCCGCAACAACCCTGCAACGATAAATGTCGTTGCAAAAAATAATTTTTGCAACGACATGGTATTTTTTGCAACGATATTTGTTGTTGCAATAAATGGGTTTTCTTGTAGTAGCTTCTGTACATTCGGGAGTCCAGGATAAGCTCTTGGCCCCCTTCAAGACTTTGAAGAAAGACAGTGATTTTTCAGCGGACTTGGCAATGAATCTCCCAAGAGCCGCTATTCTTCCATTCAATCTCTGAACCTCCTTGATGTTGGTAGGTTCCTTCATGTCGATCAAGGCTTTGATTTTTTCAGGGTTTGACTCGATTCCCCTTTGGGATACCATGAATCCTAGGAATTTTCCGGCAGTCACCCCGAACATACATTTACTTGGATTTAACTTCATGTTGTTGGCTCGAAGATTGTTGATGGTTTCTTCCAAGTCAGGGGCGTGACTGCCATCCTTGGTCTTTATGACCATGTCATCAATGTAGGCCTCCATGTTACGGCCTATTTGCTCCCCAAAAACTTCATTGACCATGCGTTGGTAGGTTGCGCTCGCATTTTTAAGCCCAAAGGGCATCATGATGTAACAATAATTGCCTCCAGTTGTTTGGAAGGTTGTCTTCTCAATATCTTCCTCAGCCATTTTTATTTGATGATAGCCTGAATAGGCATCTAGGAAGCTGAGGGTCCAGTGTCCTGCTATGGAGTCTACCAACTTGTCAATTCTGAGGAGTGGGTATTTGTCTTTCAGGCAGGCTTTATTGAGATCTGTAAAATCTACGCACATTCCCCACTTCTCATTCTGTTTTTTGACCATCACCACATTGGCCAACCATATGGGGTATTTTATTTTTCTTATGATTCAGGCGCTTAACAATTTTTGCACCTCCTCCTTGATAGCTTCCTCCTTGTCGTTTGCGAAGATCCTCCTAGTCTGCTTGATAGTCTTAGCAGACGGATCAACTTCCAAGCGGTGGAGAGCTACTTCTTCCTTGATTCCTCTCATATCCTCGACTTTCCAAGCAAAGATATCTAGATTATTTTTCAGAAGGGTGATGATTTCTTCCCTTTCTTCCTGGGAGAGCTGGCCCCCAATTTTGATTTTTTGTTCTGGATAGTCAGGATTGATGATTGTTTCTTCCAATTCATCTACGGGCTCCATTTCTGGACCGTATCGGAACTCTAGAGATTCAATGATTATTTCTCTATGTCTTCTACCCTCATCACCATTCATATCTAGGCCTTCCTCTTCCACCAGTTCGTCTACATCGGGCAGGTCGACTATTCTCAAGTCAGGGTTGGCCCCCGAGTTCTTGCCGCTGATGAGAACAGGATCTGTCCCCAGAACGGACGGAACTATGTCATTATCTTCTTCAATTTCTATGACCATGGGTTCCTCTTCTTGTACTTCGACAATCAATCTCATCCTAGAGGTGGTGTGGGTAGTTTTTATGGACTTAGAGATTTTCATGTTGTCCTCTGGTGTATCTATCTCCACCCTTTGAGATATTTTTTGTCTCTTTACGACATGCTCCAAGAAGTCCTTAGCGGTCGCCCTCACGCATCCAATTCGAGCACGAGTAGGAAATTTGACTCGTTGGTGAGGAAGGGAGGCGACCAACCCAAGTTTTACTTGACTTGAAATGCTTAATATTGCATGGTAGTCACTAGTCAAATCCATGACCACGAAAGTGACTATGGCCTCAGTTCGGAAGGTATGTTCACCGACTTCCAACAATAGATCAATAGTTCCCTTGGTACTGACCTTGTGGTTGGTGAACCCTTCTAGCCTACCATGGTAAGGTTCCAGGATGCTATCTTTCAAACCTATCATCTGGAAGGTGTAGTAATAAAGAATATCTCAAGAGGCCCCCGTGTCAATGAGGAGTCTCTCGGACTCACAGTTATCAATTCTCCCTTTTATCACTAAGGGCTGCTCGCGGGCTGCGCGGCTTCCAGCCAATTCATTGGGGGAGAAACTGATGACTTCTTCTGCCTTGTGAACCTAGGTGGGAACATGATAGACCTTGCTCAATTCATGAATTTGGTCCCTCAGCTTTCTGGTGGAGACCGTCTCCTCTCTGATTACATGCAATTTGGCCCTAGGAGGCCTTTGCTCCATGTCATCATCCTTGTCATCGTCTTCACTCTCGTCCTCTTTCCTTTTTCGCTTGCCATCCTTTTTCATGACATAACGATCAAGTTTGCCCTCATCAACCCACCTTTGGATCATTCTTTTGAGGGTGATACAGTTCTCAGTGTTGTGACCATGATCTTTGTGGAAATCACAGTACTTGGAAGGGTCACGCGGGTACTTTGGTTTGTCATTAAGTGGACGAGGAGGTGGAAGATTCACTAATTGCATGATTTCTGTGATAGACTTGGTGAGGGGAGTGAAGATCTCAGCCTTTTCAGTACCACGTGTTCTATTCTTCCCCTTGTAGCCATTTCCGTTAGAAGCATGGTGAGTTCAAGCTGCTTCTGTTTCTGTCTTGTCAGATCTATTTTTGCTTTTTTTCTTCCGACATGGCAATTGCATAAGATATGTTGTATAAGTCAGACTTGGACTTTGGCTCTCTAGCACAGAGTTCATACATAAGCTGTCCGGATCTCAATCCAGAATTGAAACAGACAATAACTTCCCTGTCAGTGAGGCTTTCCTCCATTTGGTCTGCCATAGCTCGGAATCTGTTATAGTAACTCAATGTAGTTTCATTCTTTCCTTGCTCGATGTTAGCAAGGCCAGTCAACCTCTTCTTCCTCTTCCCTATCGTGGCAAAGTGATCTAGGAACTTCCTCCTCATATCCTTCCAGCTGTCAATGCTTCCCTTTTTCAGCTCACGGAACCAGGTCAAGGTTGTCCCGGAGAAGGTACTCGCAAAGGCTTTACAGAGAATGTCATATTCTTTGGTGAGGAGGTCCATAGTAGATTCAAAGCTTTACAAATGATCCCTTGTGTCAGCGGTTCCCGCATATTTGTCAAAACTCGGGACCTTGAAGGCAGGGTTGGGTGGTAGATCATTTATTCTTTG
This sequence comes from Adenophora triphylla var. japonica, assembly GCA_022495995.1. NCBI lineage: Eukaryota > Viridiplantae > Streptophyta > Magnoliopsida > Asterales > Campanulaceae > Adenophora > Adenophora triphylla. The sequence continues at coordinate 107,994 of JAFEMH010001774.1, forward strand.
GGAGAAATGACGGGTTGCAATAGTTTCATCTTCTTCCTCGTCCTTCCTTCCCATTTCCATCTCGTCCAGTCTCTTTTTCAAGAGCAATAACTCTTTGGCATCAATCCCATTTTCAGAGCTGAAATGAGAGCTTCGGTGGGAACTGCGGTGGGACCTTTCTCTTGGGTGACCATTCACCCTGCTATGTTCCTCATCTTCTCGGTGGTTCTCTCCTCGTCTAGAGAGTGTTTTTTTTTCCTCGGTTCCCCTTCATGGTGAAGATCATTCTGTAAAGATGAGGACTCCTTGGCCTTATAATGTTTCTGGGATGAGGTGAATTATGCCGAGGATGATTGTTATGCCGAGGAGAAATGTTATGACGAGGAGGGGAGAAATGCCTAGCCTGACTGAGCCTTGCTCGCAAGTCGGCCGAGCTAACCTCCTGCTCCCTCGTATTTAAATGGCTTCTCAGGTCTACCACATTCCTCTCGTTTTCATGGTTGTTTGACCGAGGACGAGGAGGTTCATCTCGGAGGTTTTGCTTAGATAGTACAGCAGGCTCATGGTGAGGGGGATTTTGGCCACGAGGAGGGCTCCTCTGACTACCACGCCTGTCACCCTGAGTTTCCCTTCCACGAGAATTTCCTGTCCTCGTAGGCCTGATGAACTCGGCCAAAGAATTTTCGGGATCCAATTGCAACAGAGCATTTTGAGTTTCATAAATATGTTGCAAAGTCTCCATCTATTGATGCAAGAGTGTACATCGATCAACGGGCTGGGTGTAGTTCTCAGCTCTTTCTGTGTCAGCATTCCTCGTCGTCTGTCTGCTCGTAGCTCGTTTTCCTCGGGGACGACGAGGACGGTTGGCAACAACAACCTCGGCAGCTGGCTGATTTCGAGAACGGAGAGTCATACCGAGGGGAGGTGGCCCTTCAATCTGAGGTGGAGGAGAAGGAAGCACCCCATTGGTGAAAGGGAGACCAGCCGTCCCGTTCAAAGGAATGTCGTCGACTTGGGCTCGTTGCTCCTCGTTAGTGAAACTTATGGTATTTTCGTCTTTCATTGGAATTATGATTGTGGATCAAACAGAATTCTTATCAAAAACCAAACAAAATTTCAAACGGCCCAAATTTCCAAGCGGACAAATTTTCAGGCCAACGGAATTCCGGCAGAACAAGTAATTTCGGCCAACATTTTTTCCAGGCGAATTATGTTTTTGATCGGAACATATTTTTCCGGCTAAAACCAAATTATTTCCGGCCAAAACAGATTTTCCAATCAACGAAATTTTCAGGCGAAAACAGTTTCCAGACTAAACTGAAGTTTTCAGCCCAAAACTGACTTTTTCCGGCTGGAAAAAAGGTTCAGACGAATGGCAATTTCAAACTTTTCAACGGGTATTCGAATCGTTACCCGGCAATGGAACAAAACTGATGCTGCCATAAATGATCGGATCAGCCCAAATCCGGCGGTATATATCCCAGCGATTGATCAGCGTGAAAAAGAAGAACAAACACGTAAACTAAGTCGGGGCTTCTCCGGCGAAGGCCCTCCAGCGTGAGAGTAAGTATTTGCTTTGTGAGAGAGAGAAATCAATTGACAAGAGTTTAGAGTCAAAAGATAACGTACCAAAATATTTGAATTATGGCTTGTATTTATAGATATAGCAATGTATAATCCATGTTGAATTGGATTGCTAAGAGATAAGATATGAATCCTAAGAGGATTATATTTGAGGAGTCCTTGTTGGGCCTGAAATTGGTATGTGAGGTGGTTACAATTCTAGAGGGATTATAACTGCTCAATGTCCTTAATTGAATAGGACTGGTATAAACTGCAACTCTGCACGAAAGCCGAGAGATGGCCTCTCCTCGTCATACGTGGTCAGGTCGGCACAATGAGCCGAGGAAGAGATAAGAGGGAACTGGAGAAACCCGTCATGGTGGTTTGATAGCCGAGGAGGCCTCCTCGTCGTCAAGGAAGCTCAGCTCGGCCTTGGAGGGAGGTCTCCCTCGGTATTGAGTTGGGCCTTAGTCATTTCGCCTGCTAAGTCTAGGTCGACCTAGGGAAAATGATGAGGTGGCTTGGTACGAGGAAGCCCATTTCCTTCCTCGTATATGAGACTTGATGGATTATGTTTATGGCCCAATTCATTTGGGTCTTGCCCGACCTAGCCCAAATTCGTATCTCGATTTATACTGTTCAAACATCTTTGACATAAATCAATCAATTTCCTTGGTCAAGAACATGCTAGAAGGAGGAGTTAACTTATGCTATAATAAATCATTTGATGAGTTATATGAAAATTGGTCAATACTTGAAGGGGGCAAATGAACATTTGTGCCTAATAATCTTTTCTGATGTTGCCAATAGAACTTTGAGTAGATTGATTTAAAAGACTTATTATGTGCCTCCTACATTCTTTTTATTTTTATTTTTATTTTTAAAACAACTTATTTGATTAATTGATAGTTTAGTCTGTTTAAAGAAGACACTTAAATATTTGGAAAGTAATCAATTAATATCAATCCTAAAACAAATAGAAAAAGTTTCATTTTATTAAAATAAGTACATCCACTATGTATGTAAGTCATACACCACCCACTAACTTGTCAAAAAGAAACTGTGGAAAATTTCATCCAGGGGGTTGGTATCATTACCAAGTAAAGATTTAACTAATTGTTCCACCAAGCTCATTTTCTATATTGAATTGGAAAAAATAATTTAAAAATTATAAAGTTGACCTATTATTTTGCCTCCTTTCCCACCTTAATTATACCTAGGATTCTTCAAATTCCTGGCCAGGTACTAATGTTAGGTACTTCTATTACTTAATTCATTAGAACATTCACGAGTTAAATACAAACTTCGTCACTAACCTATTTATCTTTTTACCTATTCGTCACTGAGTAATATCTTTATACGATTTCATACCTAACCTAATTACTTAGTTTACCATGTCATCCTTCCGCCCACTTTCTGCCAAAATCTTCGTTAAATACGTCTATATGGCACAATGATGTCACTAAAAAGCTGAGTTGACATTTGACATGGCAAAAATGTATTGATGTGAAAATAAAAGGGCCCTAAAACTTCTCATTGTAAAGGGCCAAAAATTGAAACGCTAATTTACAAACACCCCCTCCTCATTAACCTAAATTTATATTCAAAAAAGGCAACAAACAGAAAGAAAAAATAAACCTTTCCTTCATCTTTGGCCTAATCCCCCACCTAGAGGCCATCCTTCCTCGTCCCAACCCACCGTCGGCCCCCACCACCACGCCTCCACCCAACAAATTCTCTTCCAGCGTTCCCTTCCCTCCCTGACAGACCTCAAACCGACGCCAATCCCAACCCTTCATCAACATTGCATCCCCCAAATTAGATCTGGGAAAGAACCCCCCTCCCCCTCTCTCTTTCTTCCCTACCCGGTCTATTCCGGCGAACGAAGGCAATAACGCAACCGACGGCGAACGAAGGAGATACGAGGCTAGCGGTTGAAGTTAGGCCAAGCGTCGGAGCATCAGCGGCGAACGACATCTCGACGAGTGGAAGACAGCGAACAACAAATTATGTCTCCATCTCTCCTTTCAAATTCGATTTTTGGTACAAAATTGAACCCAGACACTACAAGAAAACAGGCAGATACCGACGGATTTTTTCGTCGGTAAATACCAAAAATTCGTCGCTAAATCAAATTAGCGACGGATTTTCGACGTAAACATTCTTTTGTTAAAACGTGCGTCGGTAAAATCTTTCGACGGAATACCAACGGTTTTCCATTTGATTACCGACGGATATTTCCATCGCCGATGTTTTAAAATCCGTCGGCAATTTTGTAAAATAATTGATCAATTCAAAGCATATGACGACGGATTAGCGACGGATTTTCCTTCTCTATTTAAATGGTCGTTTTATTTTTGAACCATTTTTGTGACGGATTATTCCGTCGCTATATTTATTAAAAATTTCAATATTTATTTGTTTTTTTATATGCCAAATTATTGAGGGCTTTCTCGACGGATATTTTTGTCGCTAAATTGGCATTTTATATTAAAAAAATTACATATATATTTAATAATATATTTTAATATATTTTAAATGGGTTTTGTTAGGATACCCCCTTCAAGAGTATCTTAACAAGTGGCCCCATATTTTATGACAAAAATGCCCCTTCATCTTGTACATGAACTAAAAATAAAGAAGGGGCATTTTAGTCAACAAAAAATGGGTTAGTTGTTAAGGTACTCCTATATAAAATTGGTTAGTTGTTAAGGTACTCCTATATATATATATATAGGAGTACCTTAACAACCAACCCATTTTTTTATTGACTAAAATGCCCCTTCATCTTGTACATGAACTAAAAATTAAAAAAGGGGCATTTTGGTCATAAAATATGGGGCCACTTATATATATATATATATATATATATATATATATATATATATATATATATATATATATATATATATATATATATATATATATATATATATATATATATATATATATATATATATATATATATATATATCCTAAATATTTTTATCAAAAATAAATTATAATGTCAATCAACTTAAATCAGTCTCTTAACTTTTCTTATTCTCAAATCAGTCTCTTAACTTTTATTAATCTTAAATCAGTCATTGATATTTCACAATTACACTTTGCTCCCATAAACTTCTTTTATACTCAAATCAGTCCTTACATATCCTTTCATTTCAACTTTGATCCCTTAACTTCAAAAAATTCAGATCAGGTCCTCACAAACTTCCACCACCAATAACCACCAGCAACCACCGCCAAAAAAGTATTCGAAAGAGAAATGAGAACTGTGAGAGTGGGAGAAGTGACGGCAGCGGCTTGGACAATGAACTGATGGAGGCTTGGAATTCCAGATTTGTTGTGAAGAGAAAGTGGGAGAAGTTTCAGGAAATGGTAGTGAGAGTGAAGGGGGCATTGTGTTGCAGCGAAGACGTTCGGTGGTGGAAGGCGGAAGAGGTGGTGAATTGGGGCATGGAAGATAGAGACCGGAGATTGAAAGCGCACCGGCGGTGGAGTCTAACGCGAAGGGCGCGCCGGGGTTGGTTGAATATAGTGGAGAGAGAAGATAGGGAAGACGCCATTGAAGAGGGAAGCTCAGATGACGTGAAATTGGATTTGGGGAGGTGTATAGAAAAAGAAATGAGAAAACTGAAGAGAGAGAAATGAGGGAGGTGGATAGAAAGAGAGAAAAGAATGTGAAATGGTTTTGTTTTGATGAATTTGGATCATTGGATATGTTTTATGATTAATAGTCCAGATTGATTAAGGGATTAATCCATGTGAACATTGGTAAGCCAATTAAATGAAAGGGTGTCATATTTTTGCTAAATGAATTTGGACCATTGGATTCTATTGTTTGTGATGTATTTAATGGCTAAGATCTTGTTTGGTTAGTGATCCATGTGAATATATGTGTTCTAATGATTTATTGTCACATCTTATATTTATTTGTTTATCACAAAAATCTCTTAATGACCATAATAATTAGTAAAAATAATTATTAATATCAAAAATAATTTAAAATATGAAATAATATTATCCAATAATAATAATTAAATAATAAATAATAATATAGCATAATAATAATATACATGTTTTCTTAATGACTATAATAATTAGTTAAATTAATAAACAACAATAATAATTTTTCTTTCAAAAAAATTATAAATATAAAATAATATTTTATCATAATAATAATTATATAAATAATAATATTTAATAATAATAATAGTAATAATCATTATTAATAAAATAAGTAAATATAAAGAAGAAGAAGAATATTTACTAATATTATTTATTATATAGAAAAAATATTTAAATTTTAAAACAACAAAATAAATTAAACTTCTAAGAAATATTAATATACATAAGCCTTGAATTCCACTCTAAATCCTAAAACAATAATGCCTAAAAATATAATTTATTGATAATAATAATTTAATAATTTAAACTTCTAAGAAATATTATAAATTGACAAAAAATGCTAATAAAAGATTAAATAAAAGAATTTTTAATATACCCAATTCCTTAAACATATATCATATACCCATACACCATCAGACACCCATACCCTATACCCTAAACCATAACTCATATCTTATACCATATATCTAATACACCAGACACCCATACTTTATACCCTAAATCATATAGTCCGTATCATATACACATACCATATGCTCTAAATCATAACCCATATACATATACTCTAAACCTTAATCTATACCCTAAAAAAATATTAAAAAATTAAAAAAGTATATATGCTATTGTCCATCCCTCTTCTATTATATACTTTTATTTTTAAAAAAAAAAATCTTAACTTTTTTTATATAACTTTTTATAAAAAAATCACTACTAACCAACATCTGAAATAGTTTTCTTTATCAAAAAAAAATATAAAAAAATTAAAAAATTATATATGCTATTGTCCTCCCTCTTCTATTATATATTCTTATTTCTTTAAAAATTCTTAACTTTTTTTATATAACTTTTTGTAAAATATTTCACTGCTAACCAACATCTCAAATAGTTTTCTTTATCCAAAAAAATATAAAAAAAATTAAATATATATATATATATATGCTATTGTCCGTCCCTCTTCGATTATATACTTTTATTTTTTAAAAATTCTTAACTCTTTATATATAAATTTTTGTAAAATATTTCACTACTAACAAACATCTCAAATAGTTTTCTTTATCCAAAAAAAAAATATGAAAAAATCAAAAAGTATATATGCTATTGTCCGTCCCTCTTCTATTATATACTTTTATTTCTTTAAAAAATCTCAATTTTTTTATATAACTTATTATAAAAAAATCACTAGTAACCAACATCAAAAATATTTTTATTTATCCAAAAGAAAATATAAAAAAATTAAAAAAGTATACTCCCTCCGTCCCAGTCGAGTGTACACTTATTTCTCTTTTGATCCGTCCCAGCCGAGTGTGAACTGCCCAAAATGGAAGGAAATTTTCACTATTTACCCCACTCATTCTCTCTCCTATTTTACTTTTACACTCACAACATTCTCTCTCTACTTTTTCTCTCTCTTACTTTTCCTTAATCGGTGTGCCCAATATTTTGGTTCACACTAGGCTGGGACGGAGGGAGTATATGCTATTGTCCGTCCCTCTTCTATTATATACTTTTATTTCTTTAAAAATTATTAACTTTGTTTATATAACTTTTTGTTAAAAATTTCACTACTAACCAACATCTCAAATAGTTTTCTTTATCCAAAAAAACTTTAAAAAAATTCTAAAAGTATATATGTTGTTGTCCGTCCCTCTTTTATTATATACTTTTATTCCTTTAAAAACTCTTAAATTTTTTATATAAAATTTTGTAAAATATTTCACTACTAACCAACATCTAAAATAGTTTTCTTTATCAAAAAAAATATAAAAAATTAAAAAAGTATATATGCTATTGTCCGTCCCTCTTCTATTATGTACTTTTATTTCTTTAAAAATTCTTAACTTTTTTTATGTAACTTTTTTAAAAAAAATCACTAGTAACCAACATCTAAAATAGTTTTATTTATCCAAAAATAAAATATAAGAAAAAAATTAAAGTATACTCCCTCTGTCTCGCTACAAACCGCACACTTTCTATTTTGGGCGTCCCATTATAAACCGCACACTTCCTAAAATGGCAAAAAATCTTTACTATTCCCTCCACTCATTCTCTCCCCTACATTATTTTAATACTCACAACACCATTATAATTTACTATTCCCTCCACTCATATACTTTTATTTCTTTAAAAATTATTAACTTTTTTTATATAATTTTTTGTCAAATATTTCACTACTAACCAACATCTCAAATAGTTTTCTTTATCCAAAAAAAATATAAAAAAATTGAAAAGCATATATGCTATTGTCCGTCCCTCTTCTATTATATACTTTTATTTCTTTAAAAATTCTTAACTTTTTTTATATAAATTTTGTAAAATATTTCACTACTAACCAACATCTCAAATAGTTTTCTTTATCCAAAAAAAATATATATAAAAAAAATTTAAAAAGTATATATGATATTGTCCGTCCCTCTTCTATTATATACTTTTATTTTTTAAAAATTCTTAATTTTTTTTCTGTAACTTTTTGTAAAAAAATTCACTACTAACCAAAATCTCAAATAGTTTTCTTTATCCAAAAAAAAAAATTAAATTAAAAAAGTATATATGTTATTGTCCGTCCCTCTTCTATTATATACTTTTATTTCTTTAAAAATTCTTAAATTTTTTTATATAAAATTTTGTAAAATATTTCACTACTAACAAACATCTCAAATAGTTTTCTTTATCCAAAAAAAAAATATAAAAAAATTTAAAAAGTATATATGCTATTATCCGTCCCTCTTCTATTATATACTTTTATTTTTTTTAAATTCTTAACTTTTTTTATATAACTTGTTGTAAAAAAATTCACTAATAACCATCATCTCAATAGTTTTCTTTATCCAAAAATAATAAAAAGAACTTTTATATATAATTTTTTTGAGAAAAAAAAAACCTTTTTCCTTTTTCTTTTTTGTATCAATTATTTTTTAACCAAAATTCTATTATACTATCATTTGTTTAGTTAATTTCTAAAAAAAACTTTTATATATAACTTTTTGAGAAAAAAATACTTTCTTACTAAAAAAGGCAAAAAACTTTTATCCGTCGATAATAATATGTAATTTATTTACTGACGAATTTAATTCGTCGGTAAAAAAAAATCCGTCACTATTCCGTCGCTACCCTAAAATATAAATTTAATAATTATTTTAAATCATTTAGGAACGACTCAAATCCGTCGCTATTCTAAAAATTAAAAAAGTAAAAATTTAGTCATGTGTTGCGTCATAAATTCGTCAGTAAAAAAGTTTGCAAAGTTTTGGCGGCGAATTAGAGTCGGAATGGCATCCGTCGGTAATTCCGTCACTAAATCCGTCGATATTCTCGTCTTAATTTCGTATTTTGTTTTCCACTCTAGGTCGTTGCTATTTCGTTGATAATCCGTTGCTAATACCGACGGATATTAGTCCGCCATTAATTTTTGTCGGTATCTGCCACTTTTCATGTAGTGAGATTTGAGATTTTTAAAGGTATTTTGTTGAAAATTTTAAGCTTGATTTTGGATTTCGTCCACCATGGAACCTAGAGATCTGGGGTTTTTGAAGGTATTTTTTTGTCATTTTGAAGCTTGATTTTGGATGTGTTTGTTGGACTATGCTTGTTCAAAGATCTAATTTTGAATGGAAGTGAGTTTGTTGATTTTAAGGTTGGTTGTGGGTTTGATTTTGAATTTGAGTGTATGTTATTTGAAGATGGTGGTGATGGAGTGGTGATGGTGTAGTGGTGAGAGGTTGTATGGCATAGTGAAGAAGAAGTAAAAATTAGAAAGAAAAAAAAGAATGATTTTTTTAGAAAATTAATTTATAATTGTTAAAAAATTTACTTGGTGGTTGATGATGGCGGTGTGATGGTGGTGGTTGATGACGGTGGTGGGTCGTGACGGTGATATGGTAGTGGATGTTGTATATTATAACATGTAAATATAGAATTATATATTACTTTTATTTCTTTTTTACCAAATACAAATATCATTAATAATATTTTTTTTTAAATATTGCTAATGTATTATAGTTTTACAAATATCATTTTTTTTTTAATTTAATTAAATATCAATAGTTAAAATGAAAAAAAAAAGTTTAGTGATTAAATTGCAAAAAAAATCAATAGACCAGGGATATATTTAGAACAAGTTAAAAGCTATGTCAGCATTTTTATGACGTTAGCATGCCAAATAGACTGATTTAACGGAGATTTGGACGAAAAGTGGACGGAAGGATGACATGGCAAACTAAGTACTTTGGTTGGAGACGAAATCCTACAAAAATATTCCTCATTGACGAATAGGTAAAAATGTGAATATGTTAGTGACTGAAAGAAATTGAGCGGCTAGGAATAACAATTGAACACAAACGAACCTGATGTGAGTCCTGGTGTGATAGCATCAGCACTAACACCAGTACTTAAAGTAGCGGAATAATAAACTTAATCAAAGTAGAACACGAATTTAAACACTCATCTACAGCAACTAGATGTAGACAATAAAAAGCTTCTCTTATTAAATCAAATAGAAGACGGTTTACACAAAAACTTTGTACTAAGAAAAGAACAAAATAACAAAATAACCAAAATAATCTTTCGCACTAAAACACTCTTTTGTTTCTATAGAACTTCAGATTAGATCATCAAAAACCGCAGGAAATGATGTGTCGTGCACTTCTATTATATAGAGAAAGATGTCCTTATTTGTAGAAGATGATTTGCTTGAAAAGATCTTTTCCAAATAGACTTCTACCTTCTTTATTCAATCCAAGCAATCCTTCCTTATTTTAGACTCTTTCCTTGTATGAGATATCCTACAAAATAACCAAAATATACATTAAACATATCCAATATTTGATTAGTAGGTTAGTCAATTAAAATAACCTAATTACAATAAATATAATGTTTGCCTAAATTAACTAATATAAAGAAAGTAACAAATCTAACTTAAGTCAACCTTTTGACTTGTCAATGTGTGTGGGATATCACACACTTTCAATCTCCCCCTGATTTGTTACTTTCTGGTCAAAACGAATCATAAGCCAAGATCATATAGAATAAAGTAATTATCACATATTAATCTCCCCTTAAATAAGCAAATAATCCAACTCCCCCTGAATTTGTTACAGTTTATCCTCAAACTTCAGTTGTATCTCCCCTTTTGACTTCAGTTGTATCTCCCCTTTTGACTTACTCTCCCCCTTCATCAAAGACCAGTTTACCAAATATAGAAAACTCTCACTAAATTATCAAACAAGCTTCAGTTAAGGGGTAAAGGGGTCTTGAATGGATTGGACCCTTTCCATATGCAACACTTTGTGTTCCCTCCAATAAAATAGAGAGAGACGGTGGTAGTCAATGAGAGAAGAGTAAAGGGGTCTTGAATGGATTGGACCCTTTCCACAATAAAACTCTTTATCCTAAAGAAATCAAACCTCTCATTTGCCTTACTGGATATAAATGCTTCAGAGGGAGGAAGGCTTACACTGCTTTTGGAGGGTTTGGTACGGGTGAGACGACTAGGCATAGGCATGGAATTTGCAATGAATATGAGCCTTCTTTGTACCATTCTTCCTTGATGTAGGTGCTGGTGTCTTCACATCTTCATCAACATCAGCTTTCTCAATTGTCAATTCCTTTCTTCCAAGCCTAAAAGTTTCATCCTCATCATCATCAGAACCCAGGAGTGAAATTGAAACGGGTACAATGATTGAGAAGAGATAGGTGCTATTTATGAGGAGATAGCAGGAGGGAGAAAAGACCTAGTAGGAGAAGGATACCTAGGGAGATATAGTTTAAGAAGGAGAGAACATAATACCTTGGCATCCGAAATAGGAACTTACCTCAACCTCTTGGAATTCCTTAGATGATAAGGATCAATTTTTAGCAACCTTGAAGAGGTCAAATTCCTTTCTCCTTGGTGAATAATATACCTGCCATAAAAAGATCACAAAGATCCGCAAATATACTCCCCCTAAACACATTATCACCATAAATAAGAGATTCACTATTTTATTGAGCACAAGATCTTTTAACCAAACGAATGAGGGAAAGAAAAAAATTTGAACAATATTTTCACCAATGGCCAGGTTGACCTAATTTATGTCTAAGAGAATGATGCATAATGTACAAACATGTGAAGGATAAATCTCAGTACATGTGTGGTATGGGATGTGATCACATCAGGGGACACATCTCCTCTAAGAAAGTCAATGAATTGAATTCTTGTCTTGCTTGGCCTCTAGGATGTACCCACCCATTTTTTATTTGTGGGAAAGAATTTGTGGGTAGCTTTCACTCTTCTTTGCCTTCATGGATAGCCTCTTTAGAATGATCTTGTCAATTTGACCCAAACTTTCTCTTGATGTCATTTTGATCACATTGAAATGGCTTCATGCCAAGAGTGGAGCAGTTGTTTCCCTTAGATTAGGCACCCACCAAGAGACATCCAATAGGATAAATTTGAGTCAACAGATGTTAACACTTTTTAAGAAGAATTCACAATTCAGAGAGGAGTCGTGTCAGAGCTGTAATACAAGTGACCACACTGAGATGTATCGTGCAATGCATTTTTTTTAAAAAAAAATTTGTTAGAAATAAAATATACAGGTGTAGGCTTTGGTGTGATCACACAGGGGATCACACCATCAGATGACACACAAACTCAGAGACTTTCTTAGGGTAGAAAATCTCTGAAAATCAAGGGCTTTGGTGAAAATATCAGCCAACTGTTTTTCAGTACTTATAGATTCCATGTTAATGATTTTCTCCTCAATAAGATCGCGAATAAAATGATGTCTAATGTCAATGTGTTTAGTACATGAGTGCTGAATAGGATTTTTTGATATTTCTATGGCACTTAGATTATTACAAAAGACAGTTAAAATATCACTTTTAAGCACATAATCCTTAATCATCTGATTCATCCAAAGAAGTTAAGAACAATAACTGCCAACACCAACATATTTCGACTCAGCAGTTGAGAGGGATATGCAGTTTTGTTTTCGACTATACCAAGAACCCAAGTTATTCCCAAGATAAAAATATCCCCCATTAGGTCTAGGGACCAAGACCCACACATCATTTTTCTCAAATTGGTTTAATACCCTTTGCATTGCCACAATCCAGTTATCTTCTTTCATTGTCTCATTAACATTCTTAGGCTCAAGATGAGAAACGAAACAGCAAGAGCTTACCTTGCTTACCTGTGAGCTTACACAGCTTAATTCAGCCAATTCTCTGTAGTTGATTATTGGCTTCTCTCTTGTGATTACCTTCTCATTTACATTGCCAACCACATGTGTAACTGGGTGCTTCTTTTGAATCCTGCTTGGTATGTCTCTGGTCCTGTCCAGATTCTCCTCTTCACCGTCTGAACTTTCTGAGTCTGATCTAGACTCATTTTGACCTGATGTAGGTGGTGATGTGATCACATCAAGACCTGCATCATCTTTCTGCAACCCTATTTGCTGCTTCTGTTCAGCTGTATTTTGGGTATCTCCCATTGTTTCCATGCAACCTGAGACATCATCTTCATGAGTTTTTAGATTCAAATCAGCAGTATCATCAAAAGTGACATTAATAGACTCCATCACATTTTAGTTCAAAGGTTGTAAACCCTATAAGCATGGCTATTTGTGGAATACCCTAGGAATACAGCTTTGTCACTCATAGAGTCAAATTTAGACAGATAGTCTCTATCATTCAGAACATAACATATGCATCCAAAAATATGAAAGTACTTGAGAGTAGGTTTTTTACCAAGAAGTATTTCATAAGGAGTCATGGTTGACCCAACCCTCAAGTAGACTTTATTTCCTATGTGACAAGCTGTGTTAAGAGCCTCAGCCCAGAATCATTTAGAGATGTTTATAGAACTAAGCATGACACGAGCCATCTCTTGTAAAGTACGATTCTTTCTTTCAGCCACCCCATTTTGTTGAGGAGTTTTAGGGGCTGAAAAATCATGGGTTATTCCTTTGGAGTCACAAAATTCAGAGAACAAAGTGTTCTCATATTCAGATCCATGATCAGATAGAATTTTAATTATTTTCTTACCATGCAAGTTTTTGACCTTCCAATACCAAACTTTAAACATTTCAAATGCTTCAGACTTTTCTTTTAAATATAGGATCCATGTGTACCAAGAGAAATCATCTACACACACAAAAGAGTATTTATTTTTACTTAAGCTTTCAACCTCAATGGTCCCATAAGGTCAGTATGGATTAGTTTCAAATCTCAGAAGTGGAACTTTGATCAACCTTTTTGTGGGAAGCTTTAGTTTGCTTGCCCTTTTGAAAGGACCACACACACTTACTTGTTTAAAATCAAGTTTGGGTAAGTGTTTAACAGCATTGAATCTCACCAACTCTTTCATTTTCCTAAAACTTGCATGGCCTAACTTTTGATGCCAAACCTCAAGATCATTTATTTTGGAGCTAAGACAGGATAAGTTGTCACCAAATTTGTAACAATTATCTTGAGACCTTACTCCAGTGAACAAGCATTGATCAGTGTTATCAAACACTTTGCATTCATGCTTGTCAAATCTAACATGCAAATTGTCATCACATAGTTGGCTTATACTAATGAGATTAGCTTTTAAGCCTTTCACATGATAGACATTTTTCAATTTAGGCATATGATTAACACATAGAGTACCCTTACCAACAATCTTACCTTGGGCTCCTCCCCCTTAGTTCACGTTTCCACCTTTAATTATAGTGTAATCTGTTAGGAACTCTTCATTACTTGTCATATGCCTTGAGCATCCATTGTCGAAGTACCATGAACTAGCTATGCTGCTCTTAAGTGAGGTGAATACTAGAGCCGTCAAGTTGGGATAGTCCCGACGGGACGTCTCATCCCGCCATACAAATGGGATGGGATGGGACGGAATATTTTAGTCCCGTCTCATTTCATCCCGTCCCGTCTCGTCCCATTTTAGTTGTGGGACAACATAGTGCGGTCCCGCCCATCCCGTCTCGTCCCGTCAAGTAGGCTTGCTAATGAGTTGGCCTTGCCTTGGCCGGCCTTGGCCTTGCCTTGGCTCGTCCTTGGCCTTAGCTTGGCTTGGCCGGCCTTGGCCTTGCCTTGGCTCGGCCTTGGCCTTGGGAATGGCAGCTATGGCATTGGTCGTGGCCTTGGAGGTTTATCCCACATCGAAAGAAAAACAAACTAAAATGCCTTGCCTTGGCTCGACCGGCCTTGGCTCGGCCGGCCTTGGCCTTGGCCTTGGGATTGGCCGGCCATGGCCTTGGCCGTGGCCTTGGAGGTTTATCCCACATCGAAAGAAAAACAAACTAAAATGCCTTTCCTTGGCTCGGCCAGCCTTGGCCTTGCCTTGGCTCGGCCTTGGCCTTGGGATTGGCTGGCCATGGCCTTGGCCGTTGTTAGGTTTTGGGGTTACAAACGCAGCGAAAATCTTTATAAAACAACACAAAACCCTAAGCCTTGAATCCGTCTAGCATGAAGAGATTAGAAACATGAAATATAATTTACATACCTTAATGCGATTTGTTTGTTCAAAACGAAACTCAAAATTAAACCTTTGAATTTAATGATGAAACTTGGATCTTCTTCTTCCTTGTTCTACCTTGGTGATGAATCAAAAATGGAGATCTTAAAGATTTAGGAGATAAAGTAACCTCCCTCTAATGGTGATCCACACGCGAACGAACCAAGAACTCTTCTTGTTGGATTGCTAGATGATCCTTCCGATTATTGAAACTCCTTTCAATAATCAATAGCAAAAACAATGGAATTGATTTTGGGATTTATTTGATTTTGATTCTCAATCAAAGATCAAATATCTAGAGATTAATAAACCTAGAACAATGTTGTAGAGAGAGGTTTATGGCTGCAAAATGATTGTATTTATACTTAGGTATAAATCCTACCAATTAGGTAAGAATCCTTGTCCAAGACCAAAACCAAATCGCCATAGGAAAAACGCGTACAGCTGAAATTCGCTAAGGTAACGACTCGTGCTCCTGGGCACGACTCGTGCCATGAGTCGTTCCAGCTAGTCACGAGTGGTCCCAGCCAAATTTCAGTCGTACCACGACTCATGACAAATTTTTCACTCGTGCTGATCAAGGGCACGAGTCGTGCCCAATCCCACAAAGTCAAAAAGTCAACGAGTTGTTCCTTGGTTGCCAAAACGCAGTCGTACTGCTCCTGTCACTAGTCGTGACCCAGGGCACGAGTCGTGCCAGAACCCAAAATCCATAATTTTTAGCCAATGATCAAATTCGTTCTTTGTGTGTGACCCGGTAGGAATTATATTTATGTTTGTAGTGAGTCAAAACATCGACCTCACAAGACATAAATGGTTTCTAGCAAACCATTATATCCACCCAATTAATATAACACCAAAACTTGATTTCTCGATAGATCAAATGTCACAATCCCTTTGTTCAAGATGTCAATTTGAACATGAGTCATGGTCCATGTCAACTCACATGTTCAATGCTTTCTCGATTCCGAATATGTTGATAATCCAAGTGCATTTGATCTCTATCAAATCTCTTGAGTGTGGCCACACATTTCATCAACACCATTCATCGAGGGGCCCAAGCAAACATCTCTCTCACACAGAGAGGGACAAATTACATCTTGACTTATCATTCTTCCCTACAAAAATTCAACCGTGCCAACATATCCCTTATTGCTATCCGATTAAAGATAGTGTTAGACTATATCAAACATGACGTTCATCATGTGGAAGACGATGATAATCTCAGGTTTAAAGGATTCAATGACACAACTATCATGAGATTTAATCATGACATATATGAATATAGACCATGTCATAAATCTCATCGATAGGTCATGTCCAGTACTTGTTCTCTAGCAAGTACCCATAAGTGTAATGTGCATCACATGCATATAATCATCTCCATGATTATCCATTACCTACTTATACTAGTTATTCATAATAACTAGGGACACAGTTCAATATAATAAACATGTAAACATATAATGAACCAAATAAATTTTCTCTATAATAAATGATAAAGACGATTACATAGCGGTTTAGATTATAAGTCAAACATAACTAAACACCTAGGGAATTACACCAACAATCTCCCACTTGCACTAAGCTCCAGATCACTAATGAACTTCTTGATCCAAACTGCCTCCTTAGCTGCATCGGATGCCACTATATATTCGGCCTCAGTTGTAGAATAGGATATGGTACTCTGCTTGGAACTCTTCCAACAAATTGCACCTCCGTTAAGCATAAACACATATCCCGACTGGGATCGGAAATCATCCTTGTCGTTTTGAAAGCTAGCATCTGTGTAACCTCTTACAACAAGATCTTCTTCCATCCATCCAAAGACTAAGAACGCATCCTTACTCCTTCTTAAGTACTTAAGGATCGCCTTAACTGCCATCCAATGGTTTTCACCAGGATCAGATTGGTATCGACTCGTCATGCTTAGAGCATACGAGACATCGGGTCTAGTACAAATCATAGCGTACATGATAGATCTAATAGCCGAAGCGTATGGAACCTCATTCATCCTCTTTTGCTCATTAGTTGTCTTAGGACATTGATTCTTGCTAAGAGTAACACCATGACCCATTGGCAAGTTGCCTCTCTTAGAATTTTCCATCTTGAATCTTTTAAGAACCTTGTCAATGTAGATACTTTGACTCAAACCAATTATCCTTTTAGATCTATCTCTATAGATCTTGATGTCAAGGATGTAAGCGACTTCACCCATATCTTTCATTGAGAAGCAATTCCCTAACCAAGACTTGACAGTCTGAAGCGCAAGAATGTCGTTTCCAATGAGTAAGATATCATCGACATACAATAAGAGAAATAGTACTACGCTCCCACTGAATTTCATGTATACACAAGGTTCATCTTCATTCTTGACAAAATCAAACTCTTGATTTTCTCGTCAAAATGAAGATTCCAACTCCTAGAAGCTTGCTTCAATCCATATACGGATCTTTGCAACTTGCACACTTTGTTAGAATTTCTTGGATCGACAAAACCTTCGGGTTGTGTCATATGCACATCCTCGAGTAACTTCCCATTTAGGAAAGTCATTTTGACATCCATTTGCCATATCTCATAGTCATAATATGCAGCCATGGCAATCAAAATTCTAACAGACTTAAGCATGGCAACAGACGAAAAGGTTTCATCATAGTCTACACCATAAATCTGCCTATATCCCTTTGCTACAAGCCTAGCCTTGTAAGTATGCACATTCCCATCCATGTCAATCTTCTTCTTGAAGACCCACTTTCACCCTATGGTTTTTACATCTTCGGGTGGCTCAATCAAGTTCCAAACTTGATTATCCGACATGGATTGCAATTCGAATTCCATGGATTCTAGCCATTTCTCCGAATCATGAGTGGATATCGCCTCTTGATAGGAAGTAGGTTCATCATTCTCAATGACTTCCACTTCATTACTTTCCGACACGAGAAATCCATATCTCTCGGGTGCGAATCGTAACCTATCCGATCTACGATGGACTTGTGGATCTTGAACCGGTTCCACAACTCCTAGTGGATTTGGTTCAGTCTCTACTAATGGTTCCATGTTATTTTCGGGTTCTTGAATTTCTTCAAGATCAACTTTACTCCTACTCTTTCCTTTATTGAGAAATTGTTTCTCAAGAAAAGTACCATATTGAGCAACAAACACTTTGTTCTCATTGCGGTTGTAAAAGTAACACCCTTTGGTTTCCTTAGGATAACCAACGAAAATAACTTTGTCAGATTTAGGTGCTAACTTATCAGAGACAAGTCTCTTCACATAAGCTTCGCAACCCCAAATCTTCATGAAAGACAAACTAGGTTTTCTTCCATGTCACATCTCATGTGGGGTCTTAGGAGCCGATTTAGTAGGGACTCTGTTCAGTGTGAACGCAGCAGTCTCTAATGCATGTCCCCAAAAGGAAATAGGAAGGTCAACTTGACTCATCATCGAACGAACCATATCTAATAAGGTTCTATTCCTCCTCTCGAAAACACCATTCCATTGTGGTGTTCCGGGTGGAGTCAACTCTGAAACAATTCCATAGTTTTTGAGATGATTGTCAAACTCTTGGCTAAAATATTCTCCACCACGATCGGATCGAAGTGCTTTAATAGTTTTGTCAAGTTGATTTTGTACTTCATTTTGAAATGTTCTAAACATCTCAAACGATTCACTTTTGGACTTCATCAGATAGACATAGCCATATCTAGATAAGTTATCGGTGAATGTAATGAAATACCGAAATCCTCTCCTAGAAATGCTTCTCATTGGTCCACATACATCGGTATGTATTAGGCCCAATATGTCACTAGCCCTTTCACTACTCTTAGTATAGGGTGGTTTGGTTATTTTTTCTAATAAACAAGACTCGCATATCTCATATTATTCATAATCATGTGAGTCTAACATACCATCCTTAATGAGTTTAGAAATGCATTTCTCGTTTATATGACCAAGCCGGCAATGCCACATGAACGTGTTGTTCACGTCATTCGGTTTAGACTTCTTGTCCACATGATAAACATTTTCAACATTATTTTGTTTCTCATCAACATCAAGAACATAAATGCCATTAAATGAATTAGCAATGCCATAGAGCATATTATTTAAATAAATATAAAACTTCTTATTCGCAATAAGAAAATTATACCCTTCATTATCCAAACAAGAAACGGAAATAATATTTCTACTCAAATCTGGAACATAGTAACAATTGTTCAAAATAAGTACTAAGGCACTAGGTAAAGTTACATCATATGTCCCTACGGCTAATGCAGCAACTCTTGCTCCATTCCCCACACGTAGGTCAACTTCACCTTGTTTGAGTAGCTTCCTATTCCTTAGTCCCTGCACATTTAAACAAATGTGAGATCCACATCCGGTATTTAATACCTATGAACTAGAAATTAAAAGGAAAATATCTATCATATAGATACCTGAATCAGAAGCAATCGTATTGCCCTTGTTTGCCTTTAGGCCTTCCTTGTAAGCCTTGCAGTTACGCTTCCAATGACCAACCTCTTGGCAATGGTAGCAAACCGCATCCTTTTGAGACACTTTGGGAGCCTCTCCGGCAATGGCAACTTTTACCTTAGGTATAGCAACACTTGCTTTACCTTTGCCATCTTTCTTGAACCCTTTTCCTTTGTTAACCATTAACACATTTGTCATTTCGGGCTTTTTGATATTCTTCTCTGCGGTCTTAAGCATCGCATGCAATTTTGAGAGATTCTTATCCATGCCACTCATGTGATAGTACATTATAAAATGACCATAACTTTAAGGCAATGAATTCAATATCGTATCTGTGGCGAGTTTCAAACTCATCAGATTACCAAGCCTTTCGAGACGCTCAATGTGACCCTTCATCTTAAGGACATGAGCACCAACCGACTGCCCCTCTTGCATCTTGCATGCATTTAGGGCTTTAACCACATCATACCTCTCTTGTCTAGCTTGCACTTGTAACATTTCCTTTAAGCGCTCGGCTAGATCAAAAGGAGCTTCCATGTGTTCAAGGTCCTTCTGAAGAGCCTTACACAAGGTGGCAATCATAAGGCATGTCACATCATTAGAATCATCAACGTGTTTCTTGTGAGCATCCTTATCTGCCCTAGAAGCATTGACAGCAGGTGGAGGTGGAACGGGTTCATCAAGAACGTACATTTTCTTCTCTTGCCTAAGAACAATTCTTAGGCTTCTGATCCAATCAGAATAGTTTGTACCGTTCTCTTCGAGCTTGTCCTTCTCAAGGACTGATCGCAGCGACAGAGGTTGATTATTGGGAGTTGCCATTACTACAATAAAATATGCAAATAATGAAACACATAAGTATCAACACATTTATCATCTAAGAGCAAATAATGTATTTCATAAATACTCCCACTAAATTATACACCCTCAAATACAAACATGTATCATATAATCATAGTAGGCTAAGATTCATATTTCACTTGATTTTTGTTTAACTGAGTCAATGCCCGAAATCAAGCTATTTAGGTAGAAGCATCAATCATATCATATATGACTCTAAGATCTTTTATGAGATTTCCTTAGACATCATATGTCAAAAACATGTTTTAAATCTCATCTATGCCTTGGGTCAAATCTCATTTAAAAGCACCAATTAAGTCAAAACCTTTTTCAAACGTATGAGACATGGAACGATGCACCTAACTGAGTCAAAACTACATCAACCATTATCTCATCTTGATCACAAATTAAGATATAATGATGCACCCAACTGAGTCGAAACTACATCAAAATACCCTAAAATATCACAAGTGTTCTAATTAAGGGATGGCATAAAACTTAAATATTTAGAAGGTTTTACACATAATAACAAACATCGCATGGTTATAACATGAAACTTATGTATACATAATTATGAACATAGGACTTCACAAAATATCAAACAAACAATTTGGTTTCAATTTTGAAAAATTACCAATCTACTTTAATCATATTAAACAGATCAACAACCTATGTAAAAGATTAATCATATTAATCAATTATTAATCATGACCATGGCATATCACATATGATTATTTTCTCAAAATAGCACACATAAAATCGTAGATCTATTTCATATAGCATGGATAGCAATTAATCAAATTAAATCTAGCATGCCAATTTCAATCATAATCACGATAAACACGGCTCTGATACCACTGTTGGGTTTTGGGGTTACAAACGCAACAGAAATCTTTATAAAACAACACAAAATCCTAAGCCTTGAATCCATCTAGCATGAAGAGATTAGAAATATGAAATAGAATTTACATACCTTAATGTGATTTATTTGTTCAAAACAAATCTCAAAATTCAACCTTTGAATTTAATGATGAAATTTGAATTTTCTTCTTCCTTGTTCTACCTTAGTGATGAATCAACAATGGAGACCTTCAAGCTTTAGGAGATAAAGTAACCTCCGTCTAATGGTGATCCAAACGCGAACGAACCAAGAACACTTCTTGTTGAATTGCTAGATGATCCTTCCGATTATTGAAACTCCTTTCAATAATCAATAGCAAAAACAATGGAATTGATTTTGGGATTTATTTGATTTTGATTCTCAATCAAAGATCAAATCTCTAGAGTTTCATAAACCTAGAACAATGTTGTAGAGAGATGTTTATGGATGCAAAAGGATTGTATTTATACTTAGGTATAAATCCTAATAATTAGGTAAGAATCCTTGTCCAAGACCAAAACCAAATCGCCAAAGGAAAAACGTGTACGGCTAAAATTCGCTAAGGGCACAACTCGTGCTCCTGGGCACGACTTGTGCCACGAGTCGTTCCAGCTAGTCACGAGTGGTCCAAGCCAAATTTCAGTCGTACCACGACTCGTGACAAATTTTGCACTCGTGCTAATCAAGAAAAGTCAATGAGTTGTTCCTTGTTTGCCAAAACGCAGTCGTACTGCTCCTATCACTAGTCGTGACCCTTGGCACGAGTCGTGACCCAGGACACGAGTCATGCCAAAACCCAAAATCCATAATTTTCAGCCAATGATCAAATTCGTTCTTTGTGTGTGACCCAGTAGGAATTATATTTATGTTGGTAGTGAGTCGAAACATCGACCTCACAAGACATAAAGTGGTTTCTAAAACCATTATATCCACCCAATTAATATAGCATCAAAGCTTGATTCCTTGATAGATCAAATGTCACAATCCCTTTGTCCACGATGTCAAATTGAACATGAGTCATGGTCCATGTCAACTCACATGTTCAATGCTTTCTCGATTCTGAATATGTTGATAATCCAAGTGCATTGATCTCTATCAAATCTCTTGAGTGTGGCCACACATTTCATCAACATCATTCATCGAGGGGTTCAAGCAAACATCTCTCTCACACAGAGAGGGATAAATCCCATCTTGACTTATCATTCTTCCCTACAAGAATTCAACCATGCCAACATAGCCCTTATTGCTATTCGATTAAAGATAGTGTTAGACTATATCAAACATGACGTTCATCATGTGGAAGACGATGATAATCTCAGTTTAAAGGATTCAATGATACTACTATCATGAGATTTAATCATGACATATATGACTATAGACCATGTCATAAATCTCATCGGTGGGTCATGTCTAGTACTTGTTCTCTAGCAAGTACCCATAAGTGTAATGTGCATCACATGCATATAATCATCTCCATGATTATCCATTACCTACTTATACTAGTTATTTACAATAACTAGAGACGCAGTTCAATATAATAAACATGTAAACATATAATGAACCAAATAAACTTTCTCTATAATAAATGATAAAGACGATTACATAGCGGTTTAGATTATAAGTCAAACATAACTAAACGCCTAGGGCATTACACCAACAGTCGTGGCCTTGGAGGTGTATCCCACATCGAAAAAATAACAAACTAAAATGTGGCATGTGGCTATATATATGAGGCTGAAGCTGGGATAGCAAGCATCAATCGGCCGTGGCCTTGGCTTTGGCCGGCCTTGGCCGTGGCCTTGGAGGCATCCCGCCTAGTCAATGCTTAATCTTGCCTAGTCAACGGGTCCCACATTGTCCCGCATCCCGCAGTAGATTTGGGACGGGACGGAATATTTTAGTCTCGTCCCGTTTCGTTCCGTCCTGTCTCGTCCCGTTTTAGTCGCGGGACAACTTAGTGCCATCCCGTCCCGTCCCGTTATCCCGTATTGACGGCTCTAGTGAATACCACTTTGCATTTCTCACTTTTCTTTTCCACCCACACAAACTGACCAGATTTCTGGTGATGTGAGTGGTGATGTGAGTACATCCGGGGGCTCATCTGAAGAGCAGATTTTCTGTGGTCATGAATCCTTTGGTAGCAAAAGGGTCTGATGTGACCTGGGGCAAAACAGTAGTGGCATACAAACCTCTTTTTCTTAGGATTTGTTTTATGTTTTTGAAAAATTTTGGGTTTTGAGGGACTCTCTCTCTCTCCTTCTTTCACAAAAGTGGATTCATAGCCAAGACCAGTTTTTGAATTATTTCCCATATTCAGAACTTCCTCAAGTTTGGCCTTTCCAATATTTAATTTTGCAAAAGTTCCGTTGGCCTTTTCGAGTTCTATTTTGGTCTTCTCGAGTTCAATATCACGTTTGGTGAGCATGACCTCGAGTTTGGCTATGACATCCTTTTGGTTGTCATTTCCAGTTGTAACCTTTTCAAGATCACCTTTTAAAGTGAAAATTTCAGTAGAGAGTTTCTCATTAACCTTTTCAAAAACTGCCAATTTTTCTACTCGATTTTCTCGGTCAGCAAATAAATCAGCATGAGCATCAAGAATTTCTTGGTAACTTCAAGCACTTTCTTTTCCATTCTCAGTTTTCTCAGAAAGTAATGAGTTGAACACAGTTGAACACAGAGTCGGAAGATGTGATGGTTGGTGTGACTACATCTGAAATAACATCAGTAGGATGTCCGTGACTTAGAGATGAGATTTCCATGATTGCTAAGTTTAGAGTTTCATCTTTGTCTTCACTGTCACTAAGGGTCGCACAAAAGCTCATTCTCTTTTTCTTCAGAGTGTTAGCACACTCATTGGCATAGTGCCTAAAGCCTTGCAGGCTCTACAATGAATAGATTCAGATCTTTTCTTAGTAAAACTAGTAGGTCTCTTGAAACTACTCTCAGTATCCTCTGTTGTTTTTTCAAATGTGTTTTGAATTTGTGAAGGAAACTTGTTGTCCCGTTTATTTTTCAAGAGATAACTAAATTTTTTAGTTAAGAGGGCAACATCTTCAGTTTCCAAATTTGAAGTGTCAATTTCTTTGGAGATTTCTTCAATCTCTTTTGACACTTTGGATACATTTGAGAGAGCAGTTGCAAGAGCAATACTTTCAGCTTTGTATTGTTATTGAATTGACAAGTTCATCTCAAACATGGTCAGAATATCCACAAGAGTATCTAAACCCATGGTTGTGGTATCATGTGCTTCT
This sequence comes from Adenophora triphylla var. japonica, assembly GCA_022495995.1. Lineage (NCBI taxonomy): Eukaryota > Viridiplantae > Streptophyta > Magnoliopsida > Asterales > Campanulaceae > Adenophora > Adenophora triphylla. The sequence goes on from JAFEMH010001774.1 coordinate 132,592, forward strand.
TCAACAGCAACAATTTTAATGTTGATTTTTTCAGTAACAGTTCTCAATATTTTGCTCACTAATTTAGCATTTGATATAGGCTCACCTAGGGAGAGACATTTGTTTGAGATTTCTCTCAATTTTGCCGAATAGCTTTTGATGTCTTCAATCTCATTCATCCTCAAGTTTTCAAACTTGGTCATGAGAATTCTCAACCTAGTGGCCTTAACACTATCAACACCTTCACAGTGACCTTGCATAATATCCCAGGCTATTTTTGCTACATTTTGATTTATAACAAGTCGAAATATGTGTTCATCCACATGACTTGATATAGCACCAAGAGCCTTGAAATTATAATTAGCTAGAGTGACTTCAGCTGTAGTCCATTCTTCCTCAGGTTTGAGTTTGAAGATTTTTTCTGAGGTTTTCCCCTCTTCACTCTTACTTTCAACCTTAGGAGGAGACCATGAAACAATAATACTAAGCCACACCCTCTCATCAATTGCTTTGATGAAAAGACGCATTTTAGCTTTTCAAATAGCATAATTAGTTTCATTCAAAACATGAGGACGGTATTGATTCAAATGTCCTTTCATAATGGCTACTCTTTCTTGGATCTCACTCAGTGTAATCGAGTGGAGCTCTGATACCTATTGAAAGAAATTGAGCGGCTAGGAATGACAATTGAACACAAACGAACCTGATGTGAGTCCTGGTGTGATAGCACCAACACTAACACCAGTACTTAAAGCAGCAAAATAATAAACTTAATCAAAGTAGAACACGAATTTGAACACTCATCTACAGCAACTAGATATAGACAATAAAAAGCTTCTCTTATTAAATCAAATACAAGACGGTTTACACAAAAACTTTGTAGTAGTAGAAGAACAAAATAACAAAATAACCAAAATAATTTCACACTAAAACACTCTTTTGTTTCTTTGGAACTTCAGATTAGAGCACAAAAACCCCAGAAAATAATGTGTCGTGCACTTCTATTATATAGAGAAAGATGTTTTTGTTTGTAGAAGATGATTTGCTTGAGAATATCTTTTTCAAATAGACTTCTACCTTCTTTATTCAATTCAAACAATCTTTTCTTATCTTGGACTCTTTCCTTGTGTGAGAGATTCTACAAAATAATCAAAATATATACTAAACATATTCAATATTATATGAGGCGGTCTCCTGTGAGACGGGTCATGATCCGTCTCATGCATGAGACGGGTCGACCCATGACCCATGGGGCATGACCCGTCACGTGGCAGCCTTTTATAGGCCAAATTTTTTTTTTTTTTTTTATATTATTTTTTGAGCAAAAGTAATAGTTACCATCTCTTAATGTAATGACTGTATACATATAAAGTAACATTGGTCATAAGTAAACGTAATACCTGTTTTAAAAAAATAAAAGCTCGTTTTTATCCATTTTTTTCAAATGTAATACAAACTATATGTATTATTTTTGAAATGTAATAACTTATGTATATGAATGTAATAGTTTATACAAGTAAATGTAACACTTTGATAGATGAAATTGTAACATATTTCTATAATAAGTATTACTTTTGCCAAACGAAGAAAACATAGGAAAAAACATTATTACTTTTCTGTATATATGTATTACTTTAATGTATACAAACTATTACTTTAAGTATTACTTTTGCCAAACGAAAAAAACATAGGAAAAAACATTATTACTTTTCTGTATATATGTATTACTTTAATGTATACCAACTATTACTTTAATGTATACAAACTATTACTTTAATGTTTACAAACTATTACTTTATGTTGGCTGAAGGATTGGGCCAAGGCAAAATGTGGGCTGTTTCCAGCTTGGGCGACCGCACATTCCAGCTTGGGCGACCGCCCATATGCAAAAAGCTTGGGCGGAGGCGCGGGTTGGCTTTGTTGGGCGGGTGATGGGTCAGGATCCGACCCGTCTCATGGATGAGACGGGTTTTCATGTTCTCACATGAGTTTTTGTCATATTATATTAGTAGGTTAGTCAATTAAAATAACTTAATTACAATAAATATAATATTTTTCTAAATTAACTAATATAAAAAAAATAACAAATCTAACTTAAATCAACCCTAATGTGTGTGGAATATTACACGAATTTGATAATTAACTCTTTTTTTTTTTTTTGTTGGGAGAGGAAAAAGTCCTTTAGGGTAGGCATTGAAAAATGTAATATAAATATTATAACAAGGCAATTATAAGTGAAAGTGAAAAGTTAGCTTTTGCTTAAAAGACACTCTTCTAAATTGTAACCATCTAAGAAGACATTAATCAACTTTCATTATATTAATCATTAGGTAAGCCAAAAACTTGATAGATTTCAAAAGAGGGTTCAACATTGGTTGAGCTTTCAATGCCCTTTTTGAAATTCGTTTCTAAAAGGTTAAGAAGGATAATTGGTAATCTTAATTACAATTTCAACATAATAATTAAAAAAAAATTAAAAATTTCAAGTAATATTTTACAATGGTAAAATTTCTTTTTCAACTTTTTTTATGGGTCACATATACTCCCTCCGTCCAATTAATAACTTCACCTTTTGTCATTTTGGGTATTCCATTTAAAGCTTCACCTTTCTTTTTTTGACAAAGAATCTTTACTATTTTCTCCACTCATTCTCTCTCCTATTTCACTATTACACTCACAACACTTTTACTATTTCCTCCACTCATTCTCTCTCCTATTTTACTATTATACTCACAACATTTTCTCCACCCTTAATTTGCGTGTCAAAACCAAAATGACGAACTAAATATTGGAACGGAGGGAGTATAAGTTATAACATAAATAACTTGTGTATTAGTAAAGAGTTACTACTTACTAAAGAGCTTTTTAGTGAATTTGATAATGGCAAAAAATTCTCAGAAGCTTTTTTCATAAAAATAAAGAACTACCAAAAACCTTCCAATGCGAATGCTCATAGCCCAAAATACACATATACGCTTTTGATAAAGGGTGAACATTAAATTGAAACTAAAAGAATATCTATAGTATAAATTACATCCCCACTATCTACAGTATAATGAACAGTATTAAGCGGTGAATTTTTCATTTTGCCCTCATACATTTGTCCCTTTTCCATTTTGCCCTTAAAAAAAAAAATTAAATTAAAAAAAAAATTAATTAAAAAAAAAAAAAAAACACGTGTCCTTGAACACGGGCATGTACTAGTATACTCCCTCCGTCCCACCCGAATTTGGACAAAGTTACTTTACACGGAGATTAAGAAATAACAATAAGATAATAAAAATGTGTGGTAGAAAATGAAGAGAGAGAATGAGTGGAGTTAATAGTGGTTGGTTGAATAAATTGTATGGTGGAGAATGAGTGGAGTTAATGAGTGAGTGGGGTATGCCCATTTTTTTATTATTATAAACTTTCCTTTTTGGGTTGTCCAAATTCGGATGGGACGCCCAAAAAGGAAATTTGTCCAAATTCGGGTGGGACGGAGGGAGTACTATATACTCCCTCCGTCCCATTAGTAAAAGGAAATTTACTGTTTGCGCGGAGATTAAGGAAAAAAATAATGATATAAATGTTGTGAGTGTAAAAGTAAAATAGGAGAGAGAATGAGTGGAGGGAATAGTAAATTATAATGGTGTTGTGAGTATTAAAATAATGATAGGAGAGAGAATGAGTGGAGGAAATAGTGAATTTGTGATTTGTAATAGAACGAAAAAAAAAGGAATATTTGTGGTTTGTAATGAGACGGAGGGAGTATACTCTTCCATCCTGTAATGGTAATCCCATTTTAGTAATTGATTCTATTGAACTTTAATAAACGTTTTGATAATTATCTTAATAAATTTTATGATATAAAAAATAATTTATAATCTTTAGTAGTTACTCCCTCTGTCCCATAAAACATTACCCCTTTTACTATTTTGGGCGTTTCACTTTAAAGTTCCACTTTCCTAAAAAGGAAAAAAAAAATTACTATTCTCTCCACTCATTCTCTCTCCTCCCACACACAACACTTTTCAAATTTACTATTATCTTCACTCATTCTCTCTCCTCCCACTCACAACACATACTTTAATAACATTATTTCTTATTTTCCGTTCTCAATAGTAAATGGGTAAAAATTTTCGGGACGGAGGGAGTATTATTTTAAAATATTTTGTCAAAGAATCAAGTCAACTAATTCAAAAAAAAAAAAAATGGGACAATCATTTCGAAATTGATGAAATATATTAAGAAAAAAAGATGAAAAAATAATAATAAAAAGCAGTGTTCTAAAAGACCCCGCCGAAGGACGCCTAGGCCCCGCCTAGGCGCTAGGCCCCTTTCCAACATCTAGTTCTAAGTCCCGTCTCGGTCTCGACTAATCCCGACTAGTCTCCGCCTATGCACTAGGCCCGGCTCCGCCGCCTAGCATTCGCTTAGCGCATTTTAAAACCTTGATAAAAAGAAATATTTGGATTAACACTTGCGAGGTGACATGAGGGCGATCCCCGTGTGGCATTTTTTTTTCACAAGAAGGGGCAAATTTCTATACTATATTGTACTAATATTTCAAAATATTAAAATAAATAATTACACTGGTTTTATTTTTTTAAATTAAAAGAAGGGGATTGCCCCCTTTAACAAGAAGTAGCTCCACCTGTGGTCAACCCTACTATTCATTTTTACATCGACATAGTTTTTCACACTTGGACAAAAAAGGTTGATTTTATTGTCCACTTTTTAAGTTTGGATAAATATCATTTTATTAATTTTTTTTTAGGTTTGGTTTCATTTATTGCTCCATTTCTGTTAACCCCTTCTTTTTTCTTTTTTTTTTTAGATAAATGACTATTATTATATGTCAAATATTGAATTATTCTTTTAAAAAAATTATGGGTAAATAACCATTTTTAATTGCATAAGTTGATTAAAGGGTGCCAACAAGATAAAATTAAATTTGAAAAAATTGTAATAATAATAATTTTAAAATAGTACTCCTAACTAATGGATAAGGTTTGTCTGTCACATCCACTTTTCCATTTTGCCCTTTATTAGGTTTTCATGCTCCGTTTTTCAAGTTATTAAAGTTTGTAAACTCCCAAGCGACTGGGCCATTTTGGATATATTTATAAATTTGATATTCTATTTTATTTTCAACTAATTTATCACTGTATAATGATTTAACATCATTTTATTCATTCACCTTAACAAATGTTAAGAACTGAATAAAAATGTTATAAGCTTACCGATAACATAACCAGGCCCGATAATAAGCAAGTTCAAAAGGTTCTATGAAACAGGGCCCATAATCTACTGGGGCCCATATTTCCCCCACCCCCAACCTTGTACAAGAAACGGGCTTCAATTTTTATTTCAAAACAAAGCTACAGCCACACACTCTCACTCTCCGGAAAAACGAAGAGGCGGCAGAAATTGAGGCTTGATTGAAGATCGAAACAACGGTACGACTACATCGATCTTTCCTCCTCTACAACGAGATTTCCGGCAGTCCGGCGGTGACATTGCTGAACAAGACGGACGGATTATCTGGTGAGATTTCCGGCAGTCCGTCGGTGTCTTGATCTGGGGAAGTTGATCTGGTGAGATTTCCGACAAACCGAAAGAAGAAGCTATCGTAATACGCGACAAAATTCAGGTTGTTTTGCTCCTTTCTTTTGTACTTGATTTTGTTGTTTTTTTCTTCGTATTCTGTGATTTAATTTTAGCTACGATTGCAATCGAGAACGATTTTTTTGGAAAAAATTGACTATGAAGATTTTATTGAAGATTTCGCTTCTAAGAGTGCAAGAAGAATGTCACGTTTTAAGTGAAAAGGAGACTTGAAGTTATAGTTGTTCCATTATTATGTTGTTAAGTACGTACTTACTTTGACGTTTTGTTAGGATTGTTATGTTTATTTAAAAAGTTCGTTTCTTGAAAAAATCAAATCAAGGGCTTTTTTTTTTTTTTTTTTTTTTTTTTTTTTTTTGCACCGAGGCCTCAAAATCTTAGGAACGGGCCTGAACATAACCTTTAAAGAATCTTAATATATAATGCATATTTGCCAACTTGGCCTTGAACAATTAATAGAGACAATCGTTTAAATTTAAAATGGCTATTCAAAATATATTTCAAACTAAAAATAATTATTTACAAAATAATTTTCAAAATTAATATTTTTAAAATAATTTATCATAAAATATTGCTCTTATAAACGTTAAACTTTATTTAACATCAGTTTCCATAATTATCTTAACTCACTTAACAAAGGTATTTTTTTATCACAATTTAGAAAAGTTATTTTAAAAAATGTTTAAAATATTAGAGATTTTCAATACACCCATGAGACTAACATAAATTCTTAAAGAGAACAAACTTATTTGTTTATTTCTATAAAGCCCCTAAGACAAAAATACTCATAGTCGAATAGATAGCTATCAGAGAAAAATATACTCTAATAAACATCTATTAGAGCAAAAAAGAGCCCCAAAAACTTATGATACATGGCTTTAGAGTCAAAGAATAATTTGAAAGTTATTTTTTAAACCAACTTTTAGCTCTCAGACACTATTGGAAGGGGAATAAACTTTTCAATATATGGACCTTATGGGAATAAATGAATATATATGTCCTCTTTCAAATTTTTTCTTAATCTGGGGAATTGTTTGAAAATAATCTTTAAAAATAAATAATTTTATAAATATTTATTTCTAGTATAATCTGATACAATTAGATTTACAAAAATTCATTTAAGAATAATTATTATTATTATTTATAGAATATTAAAATTTATTTTATATGATTTGTTTGATTTTTTAAATTCTTTTTAGTTATTTAGATAATTATTTATATATATATTTTTTTTAAGTTGTAGGTCTATATAGCTAACATTTTAATGAGCTTAGTTATATTTTTGGTTACTTTTTAATATGTTTGATAATTTGCTCCCGTTATAGAGTGAAGGATGAAAATGAAGTTAAAAATCGTAGTCACAAAATGGATTTTTTTTTTTTTTTTAATATTCCTTTTTAAATTCATATTTACCTAAATGACAAAAGGAAAAATTTATGTACCAAAATGACCAGTTTTTGAGAAATCGGCATTGGTAGTACCGTTTTTGTCTTAAAGTCGGCACTCCCAATGCCGTTTTTGGTCAGTCAAAAGTCAGCGGATCAAGGCTTAGGATTAATTGATTGTCAAGGCTAATGGTGTATTTTGGATTAAGAGAAGTCGGTATTGCCAATACCGACTTCAACTAGGGTTATAGTGAAGTCGGCATTGGCAATGCCGATTTCAGCCCATCATAAATCCCCTCACAACCTCTTCTTTCTCATTCTTTCATAACCATTTCTCTTCTCATTCTTTCATTACCATTTTTCCGTCCATTTCAATTTCAGAGCTCAACATTCTTCAATATTTTGTGAATTAAGCATTATTCAAGGTACATTTTATTCTTTTTTATATATTTTGACTGTCGAATGAATTGATATATTTTGATTTGTATAATGTGATTTGTTGCTTTTTTATATATTTTGATTGTTGAATTAATTTGTTTAGGAAAAAATATGAGTGGACTTCCACTTATTTTCATGTGCTACTGGGGAGGAGATGATGAACACCCGTTTGGAGATAGTAATCTTGAACAGGGGCCGAAATTTCCCCTTAGGGCAAAAACTCGTTGGAGTTACAAAAAATTGATTAGGAAGTTATATAAGAAAATTGATATAGATCCAAGGGATATTAAGTTGAAAGTTATTTGTAGATATCCTCATATTATGGGCAATGGGTTTGCAAATTACATTCCGCTTGAAGTCGAAGATGATATGTGTGTGAAAGTCATGTTTGATGTTTCGCTCAATTAGGTGGGATTGGTAGCTTGCAGCTTGTATATTATCATGGATTTTAGACTTGATAATAATGTGCGTTCTGATGAGGTTGAAACACGTGAGGAGCCGATACAAAATGATAACTACCTTGAGAGAGATGCTTTTGGTTATGAAACACATTGGGAAGAGGAAAGGGAAGTGGAACCGGAAGTGGAAGCAGAAGTGGAAGTGGAAGGGGAAGCGGAAGAGGTAGAGGAACGTGAAAACGATGATGATTCAGATTATGAAAGTCATATCCTTGCGGTAAGTTCGATGCCGATTACGGATATGAAGATTGTTCGAGTGCAGCGATAACGAGAATGAGGGTGATGATGGGGAAGGTGGTGATGTAGGAGCACGAGATGATTACTTTTCAAGGTGAACCGCAAAATCAAATGTATTGGAGAGGAGACTATCAATTTTACCGTGATATTGGTGAAGGATCAGAGAATTATGATAATACTGAATACAAGTTTGCCGAATGGAATGCGGAGAAGGATGCAATCGCTAAAGGTATTCGCTTCTCAGACAAGATTGATGTGCAGTACCAGATAAAGAAGTACCATATTAAGAAGAATCTGAGGTTCAAGGTGAGAAAGAGCACACCGCAAAAGTGGACTATTGAGTGTTTGGTGAAACAGTTCCCCTGCAATTTCTATGTCAATGTGAGTCTGAAGAAGGGTGGGTACTGGGAAGTAACTAAGTACAAGGGTCCACATTCTTGCTTGGCTTCAGATGTTAGCGGCGATCATCCTAATTTAGATGCTAAGTTTATAGGACGAGAAGTTTTCGATCTTGTCAAGGCTGATCCAGTACAAGATTAAGCTTATCATGATAAATATAAAATCGATCACGGTAAGGATGTTTCATATCGGAAGGCATGGTGTGGTAAACAAAAAGCCATCGCTCAAGCATATGGGGACCAGGAAGAATCTTATAGAAAGTTGCCACGTTTGTTAGCGGCTATTCAAAAGTGGAACCCTTCAACCATTGTGGAGTTTTCTAATCGTCCTGAAGTGGTCCTCCGAGGTTCGTTTGACCGTGTGTTACGGGCATTTGGCCCTTGTTTGGAAGCATTCTCTCATTGCCGTCCTGTCATTTACGTTGATGGCACATTCTTGCATGGAAGATATAAAGGGGTAATACTTATTGCTATGGGTGTCGATGCGAATGATAGTTTACTTCCACTTGCTTTTGCTCTTGTTGAAAAAGAAGACCATGAAAACTGGTCTTGGTTCTTACATCTTCTTTGCGGACATGTTATTAGGGCTCGTGAAGTTTGTTTGATATCCTGATCGCCACAATGGGATCCTTGCCACTATTGGAGAAAATGGTTGGCCACGAACCTGTCAGGCAGGTGGTGCATGTTGCATTTACGAGCTAATTTCCTTTACACTCATAAGGGGGTTGGCTTAAAAGATCTTTTTTGGCGTGTTGTTAGCGCCACCCAGGATCGAAAGATGAAAAATTACTTGGCTCAGATTCGTATAATCAATCGCGAGGCAGTTAAATGGTTTGAGTTGTTGGATGCTAAAAAGTGGTCAATGGCGCATGATGGTGGATATAGGTACGGCATTAAGACTACCAATTTGTCTGAGGTTTTTAATGGTGTGATGAAAGGAGCACGAGGGATGCCTATTTCGGGTATTGTTGAGATGGCCTTCTATAGGTGTGTGGAATACTTTCAAAATAGACTCTCGATATCAATAAGGGCTTTAGGGGGGTATCCTGGTAACCCCAATATAAATGCTAGACTGCTATTCAGCCAAAGGGTCCAACAAAAATATGACTTCAACTTGAAGAAGGCCGGCTATCATAGTGTTAGGAGGTTTAACAATACTCCAGTAGGTGTTTATCAAGTTACAACTGGGCGACGCGGTGAAAGTGGTGGAATTGGGTCCTCGAGCATGCACTTGTGGTAAATGGGTGCAATATCATTACCCTTGTTCGCATGCTCTTGCCTGCTTCAAAGCCCAACATATTGATGGTTTGAATTTTGTTGATCCCTTTTACAGTCTTGAGGCGTACCACAATACATGGAGGGGCACTTTTAATCCGATCCATGACGAGGCTTACTGGAATGTAGATCATCTTGTCCCAAGTTTTTAAGTATTCGTAGATGTTATTTGAACTTTGAACTTGTAATATATTTAACTATTTGTGAATGTTATTTGAACTTTTGAACTTGTAATATATTTAACTATTTGTGAATGTTATTTTATTAAGTGTTTGACCACATCCCGATCACATAGGAAAATATTACATAAACATAAATAAATAAATTCAGTGACCACATCCCGGTCACATAGGAAAATATTACATAAACATAAATAAATAAATTCAGTGACCACATCCCGGTCACATAGAAAAATATTACATAAATAAATAAATTCAGTGACCACATCCCGGTCACATAGGAAAATATTACATAAATAAATAAATTCAGTGACCACATCCCGGTCACATAGAAAAATATTACATAAATTCAGGTACATATTAAATCCGACAGAAATTCAAATAATACATGTCCAAAAATGAAATTAACAATCCTTAGGGAAGACCTTAGAAACATTAGAAGGAACAATGTTAAGTAGTTTTTTTGAGCGTGATATGGCCCAAACAACAACCTAATAGATCAACAAAACAAAACATTTAGAACAAAAAGGTAAGGATATATTTAGGGAGTGTAATGTTAAGGAAAATATTTCATACTTGAGTAAGTATCAGAACAGCACCTTCACCTATGTCACTTCCGCCCTCAGTTTGCTTAAACACTTTGTCACCTAAGTAAGCTTCAATAGTGTCAGTAGGATCCTTCAAAATCACGTGAAAAGAGCCATTCTCAGTTGGTGTGCACTTCTTGACAACAACCACAACCTAATAGAACAAAAATATTATGACCAATTAATTGTAAATTTCAACCTTAACTATAATTAATGTAAAATATTATACCTGTTCCACCCTTTCATGTTTTTTGCATTTCTCCTTGATCATTCTCAACGGATAAAATGTACCCTCTCCAGTGAGATAATCCATTGCGAAAGCCAAGCTTTGCCACAGGAATTCATCATCGTCCTCAAGGCTCTTCAAGCTTTCTACGTATTGCCTCTTGGGTCGGCGAGCGTGGGGTCCCGAGAGACATGAGCTTTTCCGGTGTGATGCCGACGCATGGCTAAGCAGTGCTTCACCGGCGGGACCGGGTATGATATGACGCGGTGGGGATTCTCTCTCGTTCGATTTGAGGCGGTGGAGAATCAAACTCTCGTAAAAGTTGAGAGAGACTAGGCTGACGATTGGAGGTTTGGCCAGGGATTACCAGAAGAGGTTCTCGTCCAAGATACCCAGCGGGGTTGATTTGGATCCATTTTGATATATTTTGATCTTGGGTTGAGAGAGATGGATGAGAGATTGAGAAATGGATGAATTCGTTTTTGAGGTCATCGGGCCTTTTAAAGGGTAAGTATTCCGAAAACGGTATTCGTAGTGCCGTTTTTGATAGTTCTGACAAAAACGGTATTCGTAGTGCCGTTTTACGGTTACGACAAAACGCCATTCGTAGTGCCGTTTTTGGCAGTTCTTACAAAAACGGTATTGGTAGTCCCGTTTTTGAAAGTTCTGATAAATATATCTTTTTTGGACTGATGTGACAAATTTACTCTAACTCATACGAAACTGGTACCAATCATTTTATAACTTACCAACTAATACGAAAAAATAAGAAATTGAAGAGAGTCATAATAACTTACCAATTAATTCGAAAAAATAAGAAAATATTTATTGACCACATCCCGGTCAAATAGGAAATCCGTCAGGGATATGCATCTGGGGTGTAATTGTTAGGAGGATTACGTGGCCTATCACTTCTCCTAGGTAGAAGGCGAGATAATACACGACCTACTCGTGATGTGCTAGCTTGACGAGATGATGATGGTACCTGAGTAGGGTCTGTGTGACCAAAAGGTGTAGCCTCCGGAAACGACATTGGAGGTAGCATTGGAGTATAATCCATTTGAAGGCTTCGCCTTCCACTCTGACTCTGAGAACCATACGATGTGAAATCCATCCCTAGAGGTGGACGAGATGATGATGGAGCATAGTCAACGCTTCTTCTTCTTCTTCGACTTCCACTCCCACTCCCCGAAGTATATGATGCAAAACCTAAATTTGGAGGGGGAGTTGGAGTATAATCCATTTGTGTATCAGAGAATCCATAGTTTCCTGCCTGGGAGAAAGCGTCATTCGCTGCCTCCTCACTCGCGTCCTCCTCATTCCGTTCCTCCTCATTCCCTTCCTCCTCATTCCCTTCCTCGCCATTGTCCCCCTCATTCGCTGCCTCCTCAAAATGTACCTCTGGATCATCCTGCACATGATAAATTATAATTCAGTAAAAAAGACCCTTCTCGTTAAATATTTAACATATCCACGAAAAAAATAAACATATTACCTCTGGATCATCCTGCACATGTTGAGCAGGTCTACGAACCCGGTTTCGTCTACATGGCACCCTACTGACACGATCTACTGGTGGTGGGGGAGTTTGGAGGGCATCCAGTCGTCTCAGCTGTCTAATAGACGATAACGATTGTCTGATGACACCACGGGTAACATATAGGTGTTGTGAGCGAAAGCCGTATCCCTCAACCTCAAGTATGGCATTCTCGTTGGATATGTACGCGCGCTGAAGGTTTTGAATCTGTTGAAAATAATAAATTCGGGAATAAATAATAAGGATGATAAAATGGTAAAAAATAAAAATGAACTAAAGTAAATATGTACTAGTTAACTTACCAAACCCTCATAACGACTAGCATGCGCCCTGTACCCCTCATCCTCTACATCATTTGGATTCTGGATCAATGACCGTGTGATTCTAGAGTACCATAACATATAGGGATGTGCTAAATCTACATCCTCGATACCATATTGCCCATCCACCACCAAATTAGCCCGTTGATTCCACATTCCTATGTAAGATACGTGGAAATTGAGCCAATTAACTTCTGTTCGACCTCGTCGATCAAGTCCATACAGTACTCACTCGTGTCATGTGGGTCGGGATACCTGTAACATCCCGACTTGCCTCATTACTCGATCGGGAAGGTGCCACTCAACCCTATCAAAGCAAATAAGGGGCACCTTCGCTCTCCCGTATATCTTTGCCGCACAGAGCGATATCTTTGGACCACTGGGACACTTAGAAATCTTTGCCACTCGGACGATCCTCGAGTCAAATACGCTAGGCGATCTCGATATCCACGCAAGTTGTGGACGGTAAGATGCGTATATGATAAGGGACCTTGCCACCTACATATGGAGCAATTTGACATACAAATTAGTGTGTAATAATCAAAATCAAGTACATAAAATATTATGTGATTTTAAAATAAATTTATTTTAAAATACGTGCAACCATATGGCAGTAATGCATCCTGAAGAATGACATCTCCACGTGTCCTTACGGGTCGTAGACACAACAACCGTTCCCAAGCCCAAAGCTAAAAAAAACATAAAGAAAAATATTTAGTGTCACGTACAAAACATATTTTCTTCAATAGAATAATATAAGCAAATATAATTGACATACCTGCACAATTGTTAAGAATGCAGCACAACATTTCGCATCGGGCTTTGTCGCTACACACAAGTCCCGATATAAAAAGGCTAACGTAGCACTACCCCAACTGTAGTTCCCAATCGCGTCAACGTCCCTAAGCAGTGGGAGGTACATCAATTTCACCAAGGTATTACTCGTGTCCGGCATCAAATATGACCCTAAGGATATCAAAATATAGGCCCGAGTATACTGATTAATCAATTCGGCATGCGCATTTGCAGAAGCTCCTCCCACTGAGTCAGTTGGTCTATAATCCACTTAATAGACAATCTACCACCCTTCAAGTCTGATTCAAGTGGTTGAATCCCTAATAACTCGTGGCATAAGTGACACCATTCCAACTTATTAATATTGGCTCGGGAATTAGTCACAACATCCCCGTCTATAGGAAGGCCACATAATATGCCAACATCCTGAAGGGTGATGGTCATCTCCCCAACTGGCAAATGGAATGTGTGCGTCTCTGGACGCCATCTCTCAACTAAAGCCTCTATCAAATGCCAGTCATATTTGAAATGACCTAGCTTATAAACACCGTAGAATCCTACGTCTAAAAGTTTGCTCTGTATCCTAACATCCAAGTTTCTAGGAAGTTCCGGACCGCGCCTAAATCTAATAGTCTCAACTTCCTGTCTAGCCCAAATATAATTTGAACGGTGTTTATCTTGTAATCTTAATACGGAGGGGTCTAACGGCCCAGGATCAACAAATGCTTGGGTTTGGTCCATCTGAAACAAACAACAAAACTATTAAACTAAAATTCGGTGACAAAAAGGTCAGCCCGTTAAATATTTAACTAAAAAAGGACAATTTTCTGACGGTTTAGTTAAGTTTTTGACAGAAGATGGCATTTTTTTGACAAAAAGACACAACTGTTAATTATTAAACTATAATTCAGTAAAAAGCCCCTTCTCGTTAAATTATTTAACTGAACAACGAAAAACTCGTTAAATTTCTGACAATACAGTTAAGTTTCTAACAGAAACTTAACATTTTCGTTAAATTTCTAACAAAATTCGAATAAATTAAAAATCAAGTTTCATCAAATCTTAATAAATAACCTAACTAACATGTATGTATTAAGGAAACTAAACAAAAATTAACACAAATTATATAAATAAATATAATTAAAACACAAATTATAGAAAAAAAAATCAACAAATACTAACCTTATATTTTAAAAACGTGAGTATGAATAACGTTTTTAGGATTTTGATTAAATCTTGGTTGGCTTATGAAATCTTGGTTTGGTTGTCAATGACTGAGAGATAGAGAGAAGATGAGAGAAGAGAAGATGGGAATGAAGGGACGAAGGGAAGGGGGAGGGGTCTGCACAACCTTGAAATCTGTAAAGGGGAAAACGGCACTACCAATGCCGACTTTACCCACTTTTTCAGAAAACGGCATTGGTAATGCCGACTTCACTGTAACCCTAATTGAAGTCGGTATTACCAATGCCGACTTTACTTAAAATTAATTAAAACTCCCTAATTAATGCAATTAATCCTTCCATTTAAACCTCCCAATTAATCCTCCGATGGTTGACTTTTGACTGACCAAAAACGGCATTGGGAGTGCCGACTTTAAGACAAAAACGGTACTACCAATGCCGATTTCTCAAAAACTGGTCATTTTGGTACATAAATTTTCCCCTGTGTCATTTAGGTAAATATGAATTTAAAATGGAATATTTTTTAAAAAAAATCCACAAAATGTATAGGTTTTCCTCCCCTATAGGGTCATTACACTTTAATGAAAATAATTAATATTCTAAGTTAATTTGGTGTCAAAATTAGAGCTTCCATCAAAATTAAATATTTAATTGCAGTATACTAAGTTTTTTTTTTCTTCTGTGCATTGTATTGTAATAATGGAGACAAGTAAGTTTGCCTGATGGAGTAATTGGTTTCACCTACTTAGGGTTTACTAGAAGACTTTAACAAGGACTTTGGTTAAAGGCACATGGGGTTAGGTTACAGAGAGGAAGATATATTTTTCAGGCTTTTATCCGTATAATTCCTAAATATAATTTAGTTTACCTTCTAATATAAGAAAGATTTTATTAATCGTATAGTCACAGGACTTAATGATTACACCTTACTCCTCATTTTACTAAGTCTATCATTCTCATTATTTTACTAAATCCACGCTCCTCATCATTTTACTTTATCTCCAATCACCACCACCACCACCTTGGGCCATCCCTCCCAACTAGGGGTGTAAACTAATCGAATCGAAACGAATATCATCGTATTCGATTCGTATTCGTGAAAATAATCGGATATTCGTATTCGTATTCGTTTATATTCGAATATATAAAATCGATTCGCATTCGATTCGAAATTGGTATTCGAATTATTCGATTCGATTCGAGTATTCGATTTGAGGCTCAATACCCAGCCCAGCCCAATACCAAGCCCACGGACCAGGAATTTCTGAGGCTGGCGCCTGGGCAATCAAACAAGCAGTTTTATAAAAAAAAAAAATCTTAAAATCAGTAACCAGCAGCAAGTCAAACAAGCAGCCAACATAAGTTTTAAATACAATCATCCAAATCCAAGCAGCCACCACAGTTGTTTTAAATACAATCATCCAAATTCCAAGCCATCAGTAACCAGCAGGCAGCAGCCAACAAACAAGGCAACAAGCAGTTTTATAAAAAAAAAAACTCAAAGACAACATCAGTAACCAGCAGCACTCCAGCAGCAAGGCAACAGCGCCAGCAACAGCAAGGCAACAAGCAGTTTCATAAAGGCAACATCTGTAACCAGCAACACTCCAGCAGCCAGCAACAGCAAGGCAACAAGCATCCAACCATCAAATTCGTAATATGACATGAATCGGCTCTTCCTCCTCCTAAATAAAAATAAAATAAATTAGATATCACTTTTATTGTCATAATCATAAAAACATGCAAATATCTCAAATGAATTTTAAAAAATAGAACTCACATGTGACATAAGCAGCTTTTTGATCTCATGTTCACCATCATCACAATCATCTTCTATATTACCACCTCCATCTTTTTTATTATTACCTCCATCTTCTTCATTAACATATCCATCTTCTATATTATCACCTCCATCATCATTTATTTCGATCGTAGGGCTCCTCACCTGTCATTACAAGTTTTTAATTAGATCTCACGATATTTAATTGTACATTTAATATATAATATTTACCTCATGATCTTCCACAAAAAATGTCGTCTACTTGAAGTTGAGATATTTGCTCTATTGCATTTGAGCTATCCATTCTCTACATGACAGTTAACATACAACAATTTTAGTCCCAGGCCAGCATTGAACAAACAATACATTTATTAAACTAACCAGCCAAACATCAATGGATCAATTAATACTGTATTATATCCTGGACAAAATTATTGTATGCAATTTTTCTCACGCATGTGCTAGATTTTGCTTGATCAATCAAACAGGATTTTATTCATTTATTAAACTAACCAGCCAAACAGCAATGGCACTAACTCTATCATATAGAAAAGCAGTAGCCAGACAATATGGCATGAAAATATTTACTTAACAATGTGGTGAGGTAAAACAATGTTAAATACAGCAGCAACAGATCCAAAATCAACAGCATGAACGAACCCGCACAACCAATTTTCCCAAAATCTGTCAAAACCTAATTAATCTGAAACCTCTTCCAATCTCCCCCTTTTTCTGTTAATTTGATGGCGAATTAGGTTTAGGGTTTTGCAAACTGAAGAGAGAAATCAAGTGAAAACAAAACATATTTACAAGCATACATAAAAATCTGGTGAAGATGAAAGATAAAAAAAAAACTTGGGATGTGTTACCTAGCGCTGGTGAGCTTGAAATAGATTCCGCAGGAAAGGCTCCGATCAGCCGATAGGTTATGACAGTGACGATAAGTAAGAATCAGCCTATAGGTTTCGACAGTGGCGAGGCGACGGTAAAGGGATCGGTGTGAGAATGGAGCCGAGCGTCGTCGTTCTCTTCTCTTCTCACAGTTCTCTACTTCTCTCTAGGGTTAGCCGGTTAGGGATAGAAAATAGAATTTAGAAAAAATTAGAATTATATATATATATATATATATAAATAAATAAATAAATAAATATATATATATATATATATATATATATATATATATATATATATATATATATATATATATATATATATATATATTATTCGAATAATATTCGCGAATACTCGAATTGAATATCGTGATATATTATTCGAATTCGAATACTAATCGAATCAATATAAAAATTCGAATTTGAATTCGAATTTTTCGAATACGAATACCGAATACTTGAATCGAATACCGAATCGAATAAAAAAAGTTTGATTCGTTTACAACCTTACTCCCAACCTTCTCCGGTCAACAACTTTGGCAACCACCATCTCCGGCGACCAACTCCGGCAACCATCAACTCTCAGGTGACTTTTTTTTTTACTCCGGTGACCTATACGACGACCAAACAACTGAGAACGTACAAGTAAATTTTATGTTGTCAACTAAACTACTAAAACCACGATCAACTACGGCTACCAAATAACTGAGATCAGTTGTCAACTAAACTACTAATAGCACGATCAACTCCGGCAACTAGCAGCTGCGGCGAGCAAATAACTGAGAAGTTATCAGTAAGTTCTCATTTGTCAACTAAACTACTAAAAACACGATCAACTCCGCTGCAAACAACTGACAACTTATCAGTAATCTCTCGATTGTCAACTAAATTACTAAAAATACGATCAAATCCGACGACTAAACAATTGAGAAATTATCAGTTCTCAATTGTTTTGAATAAAAGTTCTCAATTATTTTGAATAATAGTTCTGGGTTGTTCTCAATTATCAATCAAAAGTAAAAACCCGTGTTCAAGGACACGTGTTTTTTTTTTAATTAATTTTTTTTTTAATTTAAAAAAAAAAATTAAGGGCAAAATGGGAAAGGGACAACTTAGTGAGAGCAAAATGAAAAATTTGGCACTTGAAACTGTTCATTGTACTGTAACAAGGACCGGTCTTATTTATCCTATAGATGCTCAGTTGTGAAGATGACAACTAAGGGTGGCAATTTTTAATCCATACCATTATTCCATCCACAATTCAATTAATAAAATAAAAGACCTATTGAACTGTCCGTTAGATACCCAATAAAATTATTGGGTTCAGAATGGATAAATCCAGAAAGCCCAATAACTTAATTGGATAAACGAGTCCTTTTTTTAACCGGATGCCATGAGATGAGTAGTACCTACACTACACTTTGCTATGCTCAAACACTTTCGTCCACGAATATGAGCGAGCAGTCAAGAAATGTAAGCAAACCCCATTAATGGCAATGCAGACTGAATCAAGAAAATGCTACTCAAAAAATCTCAATTTAACTAAAAAAATCTAACTTGTCATTCATTTTAATTACTTAAGTCAGTTTTATTGGTCAAAGTTACTGAAGCTCAACGTCTCATTTTAATGGTTTTTTTTATTATTGTCAAATCAGCTTTATTAAAAGGGACTAAGACGGGAGTGCCTTTAAATTCATACTCTCTCCGTCCCAAAATATTTGTCCCATTTGATTTTTTTATTGAACTTTGACCACAAATTTATGAGAGATTAATCATGTTCATGAAATTCTAAAAATTGTTGTTGATAATATTATTAATGGTGAATCAATAGGAATTTTTAGAATTTCATGAACATAATTAAATTGTCATATATTTGTGGTCAAAGTTCAACAAAAAAGTCAAATGGGACAAACATTTTGGGACGGAGAGAGTACATTAAGATTCAGAAATTTATACTCATTCGTTCGAAAATAAATATCGTATTTTAAAAAAGAATACTCCCTCCGTCCCAACAATTGCTTCCCATTTTTTTGCCAAGCACGCAAATTAAGAAAATGGGAGGGGGGAAGAAAAAATGTTGTGAGTGTAATTTGAAAATAGGAGAGAGAATGAGTGGAGAGAATAGTAAATTATAATGGTGTTGTGAGTATTAAAATAATGTAGGAAAGAGAATGAGTGGAGAAAATAGTAAAGATTCTTTGCCACAAATTTTTCATTAACTTCCTGGTCGACAATGTCAACTTAGAAAGTTGGAGGCCACTGAACGGAATAAAAGTGACGGGTCAGGCCAAACAGATGAAGCCCAACATTTCAGTCACCAGTTTACTCTATTATTGAGTGGGCCGGCCCAATTGCTACGATACCAACGGCCCACCATCGATCAGTCGACCTAGCTCATTGTCCGACCATCCGTGGTCCCGACCTAGCTTCGTTCGACATACGATCATATACTTGTACATTTGCTATCAAGTCAAAGCACAAAGTCAGGTTGTCCTTGACAGTTCAACCGACCTCGACCTACCAACACGTGCGCCAACCCACGTCGTTATTTGTAACTGTCTCCTACTTTCTCAGAGTCAATTACACCAACATCAATACCGTGATTTCAGGGATTCAACATGATTCCTATATCAACACTATAAATACCTAACAACATACAACGTTAAAATGTAATGTCTTATTTGCTATTTGAGTAATTACGTTATTCAATTGATTTTATAAGACTAATACACGTTATCTCATCATCACGCCGGAGGGTCTTAGCCGGAGGCCAATCCGGGTAATCGTTTGTTCGTGGTTTCAGGTCTATTAGTTGGAGATCAATCTAATTGATGGACTAAGGCCGATCTGGACCGTTTCCTGCATCATCAGTTTTATTTATTTATTATTTGTAAGTAATTTTCTTATGTTAGTGAGTAGTTGTTCGATCATGTTAGCTTGTATATAGAAATGCTAGGGAGTCATGCACTAGACAATTTTTAACTTGGAATGAATGAAAATTAGTTTCTAAACTAAGTTTGTACTTTAACTCTATCTCTATATTTTGGTCAATCTCGTAAACGTATCCGTATCACATTACTACATTCTTCTAAAAAAAATATTTGTAAAAATCTCTTCATTAAGATTCATAAAATATGGAGTAAATGCTCATCATCCCACAAGTAATCCACATTAGTTTGTCATTAGACCATTTGGGCGGACTATTCAGTAATTGCATAATATAAAATTTCCGATCATATTAGGCCCACAAAGTAAAGTTATCCGTTATAGCAATTGGTATAATTTATTTATTTTTCAACCATTGAAAAAATTATACTCTATTATTTTTTGTTCAAAATAATTTTTGTTTCTCGAAAAAAAAAAATAGTTCAATATAGTTACCTTCTCCGTCTCAACTTAAGATTCACATATCTCAATGATTCATAAAATATGGAATATATGTTCATCCCACAAATAACGAACAATATTTTGAACAACTCTATCCTCATAAAATGCAAGAAAAATTAAGTTGTAAATAGTATTTTGAATAATTATTTTCTCAATCTATCTAAAGTCAATCATTTATATTTATTTCTTAAACTCTGTGCAAAATTAATTTTTTAGGAGATAAAAATTAATAAAATTAATTTTTTTATCCTTTATTAAATTTTAATTATTTTTTTAAAACCACACTTATTTTGAACAGATACTCCCTCCGTCCCACCCAACTGTGAGCCAAGATTTTGGGCACAATAATTAAGAAATATTATTAAGATAATAAAAATGTGTGGTAGAAAATGAAGAGAGAGAATGAGTGGAGTTAATGAGTGGTTGGTTGAATAAATTGTATGGTGGAGAATGAGTGGAGTTAATGAGTGGATGGGGTATGGAGAATATAAAATATTAAAACATTTTCCATTTTTGATAGTTCACACTCGACTGAGACGAACCAAAAGGAAAATAAATATACACTCGGCTGGAACGGAGGGAGTATACTATTACCGACAAATCTTAACACAATAACACTCTTTAGAATCCGGTTAGTGGAAAAGCCCTATCGCTAAAAGCCCACTGCCCACAGAAGCCCAATTACACGTGGAAAGACAAAAGTAGTTACTGCCACGTGTAAGCAGGTTAACTCTTTTCCTAAAAGAGACCACCAAACCTAATATGGTACTTCCCCCACGCAATTATCTTCCTCCCAAATACATTACTCCGTATTCATTCTTTAACTTTTTTGTCTAATCTAGCTTATATACGCGTACCTCACGTGCTTAAAGTCGATCCACTCGCGTGTTTACGTGTCACATCTTCATTCGTTCTCTGACATCCTTTGCTTCTGGACTATGATACCATTAAAAAAAAGAAAAAAACAAGATAATCCAAGCCATTTTTGACTTATCTTTTTTTTTTTTGAATAGACTTAATCTTTAAGACAAGTATTTATTAAATTATCAATTATGTATTGTAATAATTTGGGAAATGCAAAGTGTAAATTTTGGGGCTTGATAATATTACAATGTGTAAATTGGTTGCTGCTGTTACTATAAACCCAACATTTATAAAGCGAAGTATCGTCCTTGGTAGGCGCTATAATTTATCTAAAAAAAAACTTATGATTTTCCCGCAAAGCCAAATGACTCTAATTTATCTTCAAATATTTTAAGAAATAACAATGATAAACAATTATTTTGAAATCTAGTGAATAGATTCCGTAGAATTGTAAATTATTAAAAGGGAGAGTGACCGGAAAGTTCTAAAAAAGTATCATAATGTTCGAGAAGTTCCTTCACCATGTTGTATTATAGATGCAGTATTATATTCACATACGAGTGATTATAATAATATTGCATGCAGTATTATATATTACTGCATAAGAACTTTCAGGTCATTTCGATTTAATGAAGAACTTGAGGGGAAGTGATTTGTTCCAAAAGGAACTTTCGGGTCAAATTCCCTTATTAAAATGATGTTAAGGAGGAAAAAAAAATCCTAATTACATGATCAAGAATTTGACATAATTATGATTGGAGTTTCCATGTATATAACTCTTATGGACATATTTAATTAATCATTTGCAAATATTTAATTTATAATTGAACGATCAGAGTAGATTTATATAACTAAAATGAATCTTCTAATGTAAAATCAATAAGTTGGAATTGAATTGGCAAACTCAAATATAATTATTTTAAGGATTACTGTTTTTTTATTTTGCTACATTGTTTTCTTCCCTATACACAAAAGAAAAAGAATTTATATACTACTCCCTTAATTCCATAGAGTAAGTTTTGGGAGAAACCAGTTTCTTCATAAATTATAAAAAGTCCAATTTTTTTCAACTTGCAAATATTTGACGAATATAAGAGCAGTTTAAAAAAACAGGACTTTTTATAACTTAGGAAGAAACTAGTTTCCCCCAAAATATTGTGAACTCCATAATGCTAATAAATATTTTAATATTTTATTTTTATTTTTATCACTAACTTTAATAATAAGGGTTGATCATTCATTATTCTCTATTTATTGTTACCTGACTCTCATCCTTTTCTCTTTTCTTATTCTTTCTTGATTGGTAGTTTTGAAATTTTCAATAATTTTATTCTAATAATTTTGTAAGTGGAACATTTTTTTTTAATAAGAAAACATGACTAACGAAAATAACTTCACAAGACGGAAGGAAATACAAAGTGGAACTTTTTGTTTTTGACAAACATGACAATTGAAAACAAATTCACAAGACGGAGGAAGTACTTCCACCGTCCTATAATATGTCCTATAATCTATATAATCTATAGTATAAATGAGGGAGGGGTTTGCTACAGTTGTATGAACAGTTTCAAGAAGCAAAATTCTCATTTTGCTCTCATACATTTGTCTCTTTTCCATTTTGCCCTTAAAAAAAAAATTAAAAAAAAAAAAATTAAAAAAAAAATCACGTGGCCTTGAACACGGACATGTACTAGTAACCTTATAATAACCGCAATGCTAAGGTTAAAAAGAAAGGCTATAAAATACTCCCTATGTCCCACAAATATATAGACTTTTTGACCCGATACGAAGATTAAGATAAAAAGTGATAAAGGTAATGTGTTATGAGTGTAAAAGTAAAATAGGAAAGAGAATGAGTGGAGAGAATAGTAAATTTAAAAGTGTTGTGAGTAGAGAGAAGTGGGTCTCATTTCTATTTTGAGAAAATATAAATTATTGTGAGACGCCCAAAAAATTTTTTTTTTGATATATTTGTAGGACGGAGGGAGTATTATTGATTACATGATTTGATAATCATTGATTAAATATTCAATTATTAAATATTGGAGCCTACATACACAGCATTCAATCAAACATTTTCAAATCATTTTGTAACCAAAATATTTTACTCCCTCCATTTCAAAATGTTTGTTTCATTTAATTTTTTTGTTGAATTTTGACCACAAATATATGACAATTTAATTATGTTTATGAAATTCTAAAAATTCCTATTAATTTACCATTAATAATATTATCAACAACAACTTTTAGAATTTCATGAACATGATTAATCTCTCGTAAATTTGTGATCAAAGTTTAACAAAAAAATCAAATGGGACAAACATTTTGGGACGGAGAGAATAATATTTTCTTGTAGCTTTATTATTATTATAAGTATTATAATAAATGTCATATAATGACATATTTTCCGTCTCATTCAAGTCTCATTCAAATTAGGACATTTTATCATTTTGATGTCCCGTTCAAATTAGGACAATCTCAAATGAAAATGTTTTATTAACGAAACTCACATATTATAGTAACAACAACTATCTATTTATCATTTTATACCAAACTTTATTTCTTCTACCTCATATTTCATACCCAATAACACATATTTTACTAACATTTTTTTTTTAATTTTCGTACTTTTTTACAAAATCCTATTTTATTTCGAGCAAAAGAGTTAGAGAGTAAATGATACTTCCTCCGTCCCAGATCAAGAGTCCTACTTTCCTTTTTGGTCCGTCCCAGACCATGAGTCCCTTTCCTTAAATGGAAAGTTTTCCATATATTTATACCCTTATCATCTCCATATATTTACAAAAAAACCATTACTATTCCTCCCACTCATTCTCTCTCCTATTAAATATTATTAACTTTTACATTCTCTCTCTTATTCCCTACCACACATTTAACCTTTACATTCTCTCTCCTATTCCCTACCACACATTTAACTTTTACATTCTCTCTCCTAAAATTTTCTACCCACTTTAAAAAAAATTCTTAAGAAGCGTGAAATCCCCCCCGAGGACCCTTGGTCTGGGACGGAGGGAGTATTATTATTTATTTATGCAAATTATTAACAAGTCAAATAGACATTATTACTACTCCGGATTAAGAAATACTACTCCGTAGATGAAATCCTCCCTCGATCACTTGAGCAGCACGTGATATTATCAATTGAGCTAGGTGGCAATAAACAATAGGTTTGGTTTGCTTGCTAACCCGTTGAACCCTCCCTCCGTGTGTTTTCCAATTACGCGGCAATTCAAAAATCACAATTAAATTAAAAAGCAACATATAGCTGTCTGTCTTGTCCTCTCCCCAATATAAAAACACGCAAACCCCCTTCCCCTTCAACCCCAAATTTCACATTAATTTTCATCATATTCAATCTTCAATCAACAAATTCAAACATACAATCAAATCATCAATGGCGATAAAAACAAAAAAGTGGTCGCCGTGGCAGCCGGCAGCGGCAGTGACGGAGACGAGAAAATACAGCGTGGTGGTGAAGCCGATAAAGCTCGAAGGAATATCATTACCGGATACTGATGGCGGTGGTGGTGGTGATAAGGCTGTTGAAATTAAGATGCGGTGGAAAGGAGAAATAAAGTCTGGCTTTGTTCCGCCGTTTCACCGTGGCGGATCGAGGCGGTATACGGAATGCTCCGGCGAGCGGTTTGTGAAGAAAGGGAAACCGATAACGTGGGACGATGAGTTTCAGAATGTGTGTGATTTCTCGGTTGTTTGGAAAGATGGAGAAAATAAGTTTCTGCCGTGGGATGTCTGCTTTAAACTCCAATACGTGAGAGTTTCAAACTATTCTCAATTTTTTACCCTACATTTTTTAAAAAATATACATTTTCTTACCTAATTAAAAAAAAAAAAAAATACTTCCTCCCTCCGCTTGTTAATACTTTCCTTTTTAATAAGTTTAGTTTCAGAATAAAAGTTTTATTTTTAAAATGACAAATAATGAATAGTATTTTGGACAATTTCGTCTTTTTTATAATGTTTGTGTAACTATAAATAGACCAAACTTAACTAAATTATTTTTACTTATTTGCATTATGAATAGTATTTTAGACAATTATATTAATATTATCAACCCGCATAAAATATTTACACATCTTCTATTGTTTTCTTAATAAGTGTGCAAAATTGTAGTAGAACTATGACGGAGGAAGTAGTATTTATACGGGATATTATATGTACAATTTTTAATTATGTATAGCAATGCTCTTATTACTAAAATGGCATGTTTACAAAAAATGCTATACAATGTTTGTACATAATGTGCTTTATGCATGATGTAATATTTGGATATTTTTGCAGGGGAACTACAGGGGTAAGAAGACGGAAATAGGCAAGGCGTCGCTAAATTTGTCAGCAATCCTTTCAAAGGAATCTCTTGTAGTTAAAAAATTGCCTCTGGATTTACACATTGCCGGAACTACTAAACAAGCTACCCTCTCCGTAAGTTTTCTTTCGACCAAATTATACTACCTTCGTTTCAAAATAAATATTCGTTCATTTGTTTACGTTTTTGATTGCGAATAAAAATAGATATTTATTTGAGATAGATTAAATAATATAGTACATTTTATTATTATTTATGTTGCCAAATTGATGCTGACATATAATTTTTGTGTAGGTATTAGTAATATTCATGGAGGGAAGTGATTCTCAAGAGCCAGCAGCATTGCTTTTCAGGAACTCATCCTGGTTTGGAGGTATGGTAAAGGCCCCGGTGAGTTCGTTGGATTCGAACGAGTCAATTATGTCCGAGACAAGGTCTACGACCGACTCGCAATCATCTTCCTCGTCTTCTGGTTCGGATACTCAGCTTGACACGGTCAAGAAGCTCGGGTTGTTTTCATGGAAGAGGAGGAGGTTAAGTTTTAGAGTTGACCATACCAAGGTTGAGCCGTTGATTACTTCCGGCCCGTTAGAGGTATGTCAACATACACTTTTATGCCCTATGTACAAGTCTTCCATTTTTGGTACAAGTTGCAAACAAGTAAATAAACTAACCGTACTATGATGCCACTGCGAAAATGACCTTAAAAACTTAAAAAAAAAAAAAAAAAAAAAAAAAAGTATACGAAACGCCAAGTCTCATCTCATTTGAAAAGGTATTTTGAAAGTCAAAATGTCAAATTGCTTATGACACTTGCAATCTCGGTTTGACCGGGTCCAATTTGACTTAGCACACCAAAGTTGACTTGCTCCACCATAGTTCATGGCGTTCTAATAAGAAAGTGTATTTCCATTTTTTTTTTCTTTATGACCAACCAATCTTGAATTTGACTATATCTAAACATAAGTCTATACCAATCATGTTGCTGCCTTTCTATCTAAATACCAACCTTGGTTAACGATTGACTACTTCCTTCTAAACCCTTCTAAACGATAGTGTCCGATCTCGAAACCTATTCGCAATGAGAAAAGTAGCCTATCATCTTTATATAGTCAATGTTTGGCTAGTTAATTCCCGATACCCGTCCACTCGCACGCATTCGAATTTTTGAGCTTACCTGTGGACATATAATTTGGTGATGTATAGAACATCGTGAGCCTCTTTTGTTTTGAGCTCGCACGTGTAAATGAGTCAGCTCTAATACCACAATAAAGTCTGAAATTTTATCTTAAAATCAATTTTCAATGAACAATGGCGGATATAAAAAAAATAGTGAGGGGGGTCAAACTTGTGGTAACGTAAAAAAATAAAAATCACATATTGAAAACCTGAAATTTTAGTGATGCATATAACCTATTTTGCCTAGTTATGGTTTCAAATTGCAGCAATGATAATTGAAGGATATATATAGTGTTAAAATTTAACTGTCCCAATAATGAGAATTTTAGTCACAGATTTTAAACGAGTCACTAGACAATAATGAATACAAAAATAAAATCGAACTAAGTCACACAAAAAAAAAAAAGAAATATTATATTAAAGTTTTGGCCCTTCATTGTGGGAGAGATAAAGAGTACTCCCTCCGTCCTGCTAGTAATTGCACAGTTACTGTTTACGCGTGAATTAAGGAAAAAAATAATGGAGAAAATGTTGTGAGTATGAAAAGTGAGGTTAGAGAGAGAAAGTGGGGTAGGAAATAGTGATTTGATTGATGTTGTGAGTATAAAAGTAAAGTAGGATAGAGAATTAGTGGGTGAAATGGTAAAGATTTTTTGCCATTTTAGGAAGTGTACAATTTGTAATGGAACGCCCAATGAGGAAAATGTGCAATTTGTAGTGGGACGGAGGGAGTAGTAATTAAGGAGAACTATAGTTAAAGTCCCATTTTTTCAGAGTTTAAAGTTCCATTTTTTTCAGGATTCTTTAACTAAATATAGAGTTGTAAGTATTTGAGCACTGTGATATTTTCAAATTTCTATATCAAGTATTATTTTTTGTTTTTTTCAAATAAAAACTAAATATGTTTGCAAAATTGGTGGAGAAAATGTTCATACTACTTTCTTCGTTTCAAAATAAATGTTTATTTTCATTTAAAAGATATTTTGAAAATGTTTACTTTTAGAAAAATTAAATTTAATGACAAGGAAGTATAAGTATTCTTGCTATCTTCTTTTTAAACTTTTGGTTCAGTAAGTATATAATGAAATTTGAAGTAGAAACATTCATTTTGGGATGAAAAGGATATAAATTATAAATACACAATTTTGAGGGGGTCAAACAATAAAATTTGAGGGGGGTCAAATGAGATAAATATAACTCTTTCACAAAAAAAAAAAAAAACTTGGCCAAAAAGGAAATTCAGGGGGTCAAGTGACCTCTCTGAGGTCAATGTAAATACTGGCAATGAATGAGAGTAATAGCACAAAATCTTTAAACGGATAATGTTTGCCTAGTTGATTTTCGATAATGAATAATAATTCCCGAGATAATGAATAATTGCTCCAACACGGAAAAAACAACGACACACAATCCCCCTCCCCCCCCCCCTCCACACACACACACACAAATAGTATAATTTCACCTATGTATAACCAGGTGAAGTAATATACGTGCAATTGCAAATTCGCAATATAAAGTAGTTATTTTTGGGATGGAGGGAGCAGTAATATTTCACTAATTGAAAAGGTATTATTTTTGGGACGGAGGGAGCAGTAACATTTCACTAAACAACATTTATATTGGCTCATAATATCGGGTGCTTAAAACATTTTTACATTTCAAGAAAAACTCCGAAAAAGTAAACTGTAACTTCGTAAACCTTATAGTCATCTACGTCTTGCAGGCAAAAAATCACACAGTACTCCACACACTTACAGAACCAGGCAAAACCGATCCAACAAGTAACTGGGAATCAAAGGAACTTACAAGTAGAGACGGGCAGACCAAGCTAAACACCAACATATTCTTCGCATCCTTTGACCAATGCAGCAACAAAGCAGCAGGAGAGAGTGCCTGCACAGCACTAGTAGCCGTTATAGCTCACTGGCTCCTCTCAAACCAACAATCCATGCCCACAAGAAAGCAGTTCGAGAATCTGATAATCCAAGGCTCCTCCGAATGGAGAAAGCTTTGTGAAAACGAGGATTACGTAACCCAGTTCCCAAACAAACACTTCGATCTGGAAACAGTTATCCGTGCAGGAATCCGACCTGTAAATATTTTACCCGAGAAATCTTTTGTGGGGTTTTTTAGTCCAGAGAAATTTGAGGTCCTGAAAGGAGCAATGTCTTATGATGATATATGGGCAGAGATTGGAAGTCAACAATGTCAAGAGTTTGGAAATGGATCGAGAATTTACCTTGTAAGTTGGAATGACCATTTCTTTGTGTTGAAAGCTGATGAAGATGCATATTATATAATCGACACGTTAGGTGAACGGCTCTTTGAAGGCTGCACACAAGCATATATATTGAAGTTTGATAAAGATTCATCTTTGACGGTTCGAGGAAAAACAGACGTGAAAATGGAAGAGACTTACTTGGGGAAAGATTGTTGTCGAGAATTTATTACGAGATTTCTTGCTGCTATACCACTACACGAACTTGAACTGGACGAGGAAAAGGCTGCTCTTCCTTATTATTCTCTTCATCATCGTTTGCAGATTGAATTCAACTTCAGCACTGTTTTACCAGAATCGACGTCCCTGATTTCTTCGACTTAAACTGCATTTATCTCCAAACGGGGAGTTTGCCATGATTAAATGTATAGATGATTGATTTTCTTTCCTGTAAGTATTTGACTATGGCATGATAGACATAGTAAGGTGCCATTGATTGTACCATGTAGCTAGTGTTTCTTTCAATGACAAGGAGTACATTTTCTCCTCACTTGTTTTTTGTTTTCTATTCTCTTCCACATTGCTCTTCAGCTGGAAACCATTGGTTTATGTTATTTAACAAATCCTTGGGATTCCTAAAATAATATAGAACTTTTTTTTTAAAGATGAAAGTTCTGATCCAAATTGCACTTGTGCAGAATTCAGCCATAGACCCCATGGTGCGATCGGACAAGGCAGTTCCATGATATATTGCTAAAGAATCACGAAACTTGCCCAACTAGTTCAGCTCCATTCTTTGAAGAGAATACAAGTATATATCATAAATCTTGGCAAGGATGTGGTTGTGGCCGTGGTTGTGGTCATCATCAACTCCATAATTATGGACACTTCTCTCCCCACCTGAAATGGAATAGAGACGATTATATAGAAAAGTCATCAAATATACCACATGCGCACCTGAAAGGTACAAAAAACATATGTTATCTGCGTGGTATGTAAGGACATTGGTCATACTTTTCGCACACTAAAACACTTTTTTGAACTTTATAAGAAGTCAATAAAGAAAAAAGACAATGAATTGAGACAATTTTGTCCACAGTGATGACACGAATGGAGGTCTGATACACTGATACCCATTTGGACCTGCCAAACTTCTTCAATCAAGATGATGATGACTTGTCTCTCAGTGATACACCTACCTAGTTTCAGGTTTTTCAGTGTGTTTCAATTTCCCCCTCATGTCTTGTTTACTTAAAGACATTGAAATAGGATTAAATGAGCCTAGTCAGGCCTGAACAGACTGGTGGGGGTAAACCAAAACCAGCACTAAGACGAAACTTCAAATATTGCTTTATATTGGTGAAGACGTGTCATCTCAATAACCATGACGCGGAAACCCAATGTTTCACCCCATATAGCCGATATCACCAACCACTCAAACAGATAAAATAGCTTTGCAAA
This sequence comes from Adenophora triphylla var. japonica, assembly GCA_022495995.1. Lineage (NCBI taxonomy): Eukaryota > Viridiplantae > Streptophyta > Magnoliopsida > Asterales > Campanulaceae > Adenophora > Adenophora triphylla. The sequence goes on from JAFEMH010001774.1 coordinate 163,324, forward strand.
AAAAGAGTGATTGTGTTACCAACAATAGTCCAAATCATATGGGATAGGCGAAAATAGGGGGGTTGTTTTTGAAACAAGGTGCTATAATTCAACCTCAAAGATACTTAACTTAAAAGCTTTAGCTCTCCAATGTGCAATCCACCCATCGGAAAGATCTAAGAAATGAAAAAGGATGCTCATGAATGACCTAAAGAACAAACTTAGTGTCAAGACCCCAAATCTGTTATGTAAGAAGTGGCGGATAGAAATGGTAAATCTAGGCAAGCATGCACACCATACTCATCAATTACTCCCTCCGTTAAAAATCAAATTTGCTCTTTTCAAGAGCAAATTTGAATTTTTTTTGGTCATTCACATTAACATGACATGAATCGAAAATATGAATATCGTTGGGGCGTTTCCTCAGCAGCGACGCGCTACACTTCAAAGACCTGGGTGTAGTGATAAGTATGCAAAGGTTGCTAGGTCGTCGCCCGGAAGCGACGCGCCATCTCTTCGCCGGGGGTGGTGTCGGAAATATGCTTGAGGGTGCGGCTACACTTCAAAGACACTGGGTGTAGTGATAAGTATGCGAAAGGTTGCTAGGTCGTCGCCGGAAGCGACGCGCCGTCTCTTCCCGCGGGGTGGTGTCGAAATATGCGAGGTTCCCGCATTGCGGGCAGTGCGGAGTAAAAGCTAGTCCATGGTAGGTGTAAGGGTAGTGGGATGCGCTTTGGAACTTGGAACATTGGATCATTGGCACGGGGAGATCGCGGAGGTGGTGGAAGTTATGAGGAGGAGGAAGATTCACGCATGTGTGTCTACGAAACGTGGGTGGGTTGGAGAGAAAAAGAAATATCGCCTTGGGGTTTTAAGCTTTGGTACTCGGGGAAAGGATAAGGGTAGAAATGGAGTGGGTATCATTATTGATAAGGAGTATAGTAATGATGTGGTGGAAGTGTACGGGAAGAGTGATCGAATTATGGGCATTAAAGCGGTGATACGTGATGAGATTATAACTATTATTTCCGCTATGCACCTTAGTAGGGTTGGATCATCCCTATTAAACAAGTGTTGCAGGAAGATTTGGAGGAGGTAGTGCAGCGAGTACCTAGTGGTGAGAAATTAGTGATTGGTGGTGATACGAACGGACATGTGGGGTGCAGTCGGCGTGGCTTTGAGGAAGCATGCATGGAGGTTTTGGTTTTGGAGAGAGGAATGAAGCGAGAAAATAGTATCTGGACTTTGCGTTGGCATATGACTTGAGTATAATGAACAGCTTGTGGTTCGAAGAGAATCTCGCTTGGTGTCATAGGAGTGGAGGTAATGCGAGTCAGATTGACTTCTTCTTAGTAAGAAATACTTGTAGAAAGAGTTATACAGATTACGAGGTTGTTCGGGTGAGAGCACAGCTGACTTCAGCGTAAGGTGGTACTTGATTTTGAAGTAAGAGAATTTCGAGGAAGAGAAAATGCGGGTAGACCCATAGAATCGAAGTGGTGGAGACTTGAGGGAAAATCAACCGAAATTTGTAGCTAAGATGGTCGATACCGGTATTTGGGCGGATAATATGGAGGATATGGATATAGATTCGACTTGGACTAAGATGGTACATACCGTAAGGAGGTGGCGAAAGAAGTCCTTGGAGAATCTAGAGGAAATGGGCCACCAAGTAAGGGCAATACGTGGTGGAACGAGAAAGTAAAACAAGCAATAAAGGGCAAGCGAGAATGCTACAAATTGTTGGGAAATGTAGGAGCGGCGAGAACTATAAGTATAAGGAAGCTAGAAGAGATGCTAAGAAAGCGTGTAAGAGACGACGAAGCAGTGAATCGAAACTTTATGATAAGTTGGATACTGAAAAAAGAAGGGGAAAAGGACATCTCTGAAACTCGCTCGTATGAGGATAAGAGGACACGAGATATTGGGACGGTTAAATGTGTGAAGGATGTAGACCCGAGAGTTTTAGTCGGGGATAAAGAGATAAAAGATAGATGGAGTTCGTACTTTGATAACTTGTTGATAGCGGTCGAAGCGAGGATGTTGGAGATTTAAATATCTCTTGAGTATGGTTAATCGAGATTTTATGCGGAGAATTCGAAAGAGTGAAGTGGAAATGGCAATGAAAAAGATGAGATTGAAGAAAGCCGTTGAACCGGATGGTATACCAATTGAGGTTTGGAGATGTTTCGGGGAGAGGGGAGTAGATTGGTTAACAATGCTATTTAAAAGATATGGATAGTTAACACAATGCTTATTGGAGTGGCGGAAAAGTACTACGATCCGCTTTGTATAAGAATAAAGGTGATGTTGGATGTGTACTATCGGGGATCAAACTAATGAGCCATACTATGAAACTTTGGGAAAGAGTAATTCGAGGTGAGAAAAATTGTGGATATTTCGGATAACGATTTGGGTTTATGCCGGGAAGATCGTATGGAGTAATATATCTTATGAGACAAACCGTGGAGAAATATCGGGGATCAAAGAAAGATTTGCGTATGGTTTTCATTGATTTGGAGAAAGGCGTATGATAAAGTGCCGAGAGGTACTTTGGTGGTGCATTAGCGAAGAAGGGTGTTTGAAGAAATATATTGATATTATCGAGGCATGTATAATGGAGTTAGTACTTGTGCAGGTAGTGTTGGGAAGAGCGAAGAGTTCCACATAAAGATTGGAGTGCATCAGTTCCCTTTGCTTAGCCCCTTTCTTTTGCTTTGATAATGGACGAATTGACGAGTCGATCAGATGATATACAAAAGTGTATCTTTGTTCGCGAGATGATATTGTGGCGATTGATGAGGACGAGAGGGTGTTGAAAGTAAATTGGAGTTGTGGGAAACCTTTGGAATCTCGAGGTTTTCGATTAACGAAGCAAAGGGCTGAATATTTGGAGTGTAAGTTTAGCTTGAGTTGGAAGCTGTATGTTACGGACTCGGGATCGGGTATCCAGACAGCGGAGTGCGGATCCTAGTGTCGGATTCACTTTTTCTCAAAAAATTGGACACGGGGACACTGTCCTAAAATTAGGATACGGGTACGGGGATACGTTAATAACAAAAGATATTGAGTCTATTTATATACTTTACTTATTTACTTATAAATGAAGTCAACTCACTCTTTTTTTGCTAAGATATAGTGTATAATTAAGTAAAACAACATTAAAACTTGTAAAATTTTTATAAATGAAGTCAACTCACTTTTTTTTTCTTTTTAATTTTCTTGTCGTATCCGAATGAAAATGCGGGTGTCGGGGTGTCTTGTCGGACACGATACGTGTCGGGCAGTGGGTCTTGACATATTTGAAGAGTCAGTAACGGAGTTGGAAGTAGGGAGCGGGGGCGGTTACATTTGATGGAAATATTATCGAAGCTTACGAGTTTTCGCTATCTTGGATCCGTTATCGAGGATGGAGAATTAGATGGAATGTGGCTCATATGATTAAGCGAGGTTGGTTGAAGTGGAAGAGTGCTACGGGGTTTCTATGTGATCGCGGCATGCCCAAATAGATTAAAGGGAAAATTCTACCGCACGGCAATTAGGCGGCGTTGCTTTACGGCACCGAATGTTGGGCCGAGTGAAAGCAGTGTCGCGTGCATAAGATGAATGTGGCGGAGATGCGTATGCTTCGATGGATGTGCGATGTCATCTGAAAGGATCGATTGGGAAATGAGGTTATCGAGAGGTAAAGTAGGAGTTGCGCCCATTGAGGATAAAATGAGGAAAATCGTCTACGGTGGTTTGGACATGTGAGAAGGAGGCAGTGATGCACTTGGAATTAGGAGGCCGAGCAGTGGAGAAATGATAAAATGGCGAGGGTAGGGGAAGACCCGACAAACTTGGATTAGAGTAATTGAAAATGATATGAATTTACTTGGAGTGGATGAAAGTATGGTGTTGAAGAAGGCCGGAGTGGGGGTTGAATTTTTTTATTTTTATTTTTATTTTTTTTTTATATTTTTTTTTTTTATTTTTATTTATTTTTCACGATAACATATGAGGATTCATGTTAGCCGACCCCAAATTATTTTGGGACTAAGGCTTTGTTGTTGTTGTTGTTGTTGTTGTATTCATTTTGGGACAGAGGTAGTAGACTCTTAAGGAGATCGAAACATGCTCCACTACCCTCAAAGATGAAGTTGGATATAGGGCACTATGATCCATTGACAATTGAGAAAGCCACAGATAGAGAATAGGAAAGAACAACCAAACAAGCCCTGAATAAAATTAATAATATACCCCCCCCCCCCTTGGTTAGGTTTGCACCAATTCCAAGGCTACAAAAATGAGGTTATCAACTTAATGTACGAATCAAATAGCAATTGAGAGTAGGCATCTCTATGAGCATACAGAGTAAACAGGGTCAAATTTGATACTCTGTCACGGTTTAATGTTCTTAGTTTGACTTGGCACGGGGATTAAGAAAAAATAAATGTTGTGAGTATGAAAAGTAAAGTATGAGAGAGAAAGTGGGTAGGGAGTTTTTGTTGTGAGAATGACAAGTGGGTCTCATTGTCCCTTTTTAGTAATAAAGCAACTAAGAACCTTAAACTGGGACAAACTAAAAAGGAAAGTAAGAACCTTAAACCGGGACGGAGGGAGTAATTAATTGACTGATAAGTTCACAATTGTCATCAAAAGGACAAGTACGTATGAGAGGTATAAAACTTACATGCTATTGTCAGTTCAGCACATTATCAGCTTCTTCAAACAGCAATAGAAAATTTCTGAATTTTTCTCTATCAGCAGGACCTGCAAGAGACAAAAAGATAAATGCCCACAAAATAGAATATGATGACTAAAAAAGGAAAAGTATATAGAATATGCAGATGTAATAAAAGATCTTTGCCATGTGAAAACTCCTTAAGATCTTGACATAGTTATAACCACTGAAACCTCCAAGGGCACTATCAAGATTCTTTCATGAGAACTTAATCACCTACCTACCTCTTTCTTTCTCTCCCTTCTCTGCTTTCTGAAGCTTCAGACTCAGCTTGCTGTTATACGCCGGCCTATTGTTGATCAAAACGTGGATGAAGTAAGAATCTACTTCATCGATTTGTTTGCTCCGCTTTTGAAACATTTCTTTTTGCAGAGAAAACTAGAGGATTGAAAATAGGCGAGGGGAACGTGCAGGTTGACTTTGGATATTATTGACACAGAAAGCAGGATCTTTTGAGTTGGCTTTTGATGGATCTGAAATAAATGACAAAGTTAGCATACATTTCAATAAAACCCAGAATCAATTGCAACATTCAGCATAACCAATGAACACCAAATTTCAAAATTAGTTGAAAATATAGCATTATAAATGATGGTTATAACCTATAAAGCTTTCAGCATTGATATTTAGTAAAACTACTTTCAAAATAGATATTCGCGATCTTCATTTGCTTAGAAATCTAATGTATCAACCTGACCACCAGTAATTTTCATTCTGCTTCAAACTAGGTAATACTACTAATGTATTTCACTTTTATACATAATAAATATGTTCTGGAAAAATATCATGAAATAAATGCATGTGTACCTAAAGGGAGAGAAAGAAAAGAGGGAGAGAGAGAGAGAGAGAGAGAGAGAGTGGGGAAGGATTAAATAAATGACACTACAAGAGAGAGTTCACTTCTGAGTTTCCCTTCTTTATTCCTAATAAAACTAGAGTTCAATTCCCGTTCACTTCTCAACCCGTGACCAATATGATCTTGAAGGTTTCTTTGTACCTCTTAAAACATTGCAAAATGAATTCAGTTAAAGATTAAGAACTACCAGTGTCTTCTTTTTACCTGGACAGCTCAATGAAGTTATATATGATTTCATTTCACTATTATAGATCAAATTTAGATATATTGTAGTCATGAAATTGAGATCTATTATCAACAAATTCATTTTTATTCCAGAAATTATGTCTAAAGGATGAGTCCAAAGGCTATATAGTTGAATAATACGGTATCATATTTTTTAGTTAAATACTATCACTTCTGAAACAAAACAACACATTAAGCAGATTTGGGAAACCAAGAAGCAAATGTTAAATTGGTTATACTCAATTGGCATCGATGCTTCTTTCAGTAACGGTCTTTCGGAGATTCATTTCTAAAAATCACAAGTCTTCAACTTTCCAAATTGTCAACAAGCACTCATCAATCTCTAAAAAGACATGGCCAACAAGAAAACTAGATGACTGCAACATTACACTAAAATTTCTGCCAATTACAAATTTCTAAAGTAATCAAGAAGAAGAAAGTTTGTTTATAACCTGCACTTCTGATCTGTCCAGCGTGATGGTAAAGTGGAAGCTTTGCCTTGCAACTAATTTGTATATCCTCATAAAGATGGTTAACGACACCCTTTCTCTTTTTCACTGTAGCATCTGCGTTTAATCTCCCACTCTCTAATCCCCAATTACTTGGAGAGGCATTTAATGAGTTATTATCAGCAGTGTCGCTATGGAAGAAAGAGAAAACTTTATCCAATTGCGGATCCAGATTTCTCAACTTGTATCCTCGAGATTTATGAGAACCAAAACCTTCCACTCCTTGGGGCCATTTATTGTTAATACTTGAATGAGGATCCATACAAGGGCCCAACCTCAATGACAAATCACACCCAATCTCAGGAGAATTCTCAAAGGCGGTCCCGCAATCAGCTTTAGTAATTTTGTTTCTACCATCTCTGCAACATGCTGAGATATCTTGAATGCAATCCACATGGGCAGGTCCTTCCTGACAACAATCTGACTCAAAAGGTTTTTCTACTCCAGTCTTTGAGTCTTTATATCGAGGCTCAGGTCCATAATATAAAGGATATATTGACGGAGTCAAGGCTACCGCAGGATTACTACTCTCAAGAGGTAAGGAAGATTTTCTATTCATCCAATCATTCTCAAACACAACAGGAGCGAGAGATTTAAGACATGGATTTGTGGAATTCGTGTTATTGGTTGTAAAGATTTTCGAATAATCTGAAACGAATGGGCTAACAGTGTTTTGTGGTCCTAGGATTCCTTTCTGTAGATTGCTTGGAGGGAAGGTGGGCTCTGCACCAGTAGTATTAAGGTAATAACTGGGAGTACTATTCCGCTGGCTCCTTGTTGCTCTTCTTGGCGTGCAACCCAATATGAGAGCAGCTAAGAAAATCAAAGATAACTATTCGCGTTATTATTATAACCAAAATAAAATTAATATATGCGATAACTATCTCAAGGTTCCAATCTTGTACCAAACAAACTATGAAATTCTATTAGCACCATCCAAAAATGAGTTATTCTTTCACGGATGAAGATTATTTAGCAATTTTAGTTGCACATACACATAATTATCATTTGCATGCTCATGATAGAACCGCAAGTGCACATTGGGAGATTAAGCTGGCAAAAGTAAATTAGTGACATCATGAATTGAACACTCATATAAGAACAGAGGGAGTAATTTTTTTATTTTTTTTTTTGATACACAAGTCTTTACTAGTTGCCTATAAGTGTAAGGCTTAGCATCTATATCTGTGTGTATGTGTCCCCCTCAACCATATACGCATGTCTGCAAACCTCCAAAATATAATTAACACTGGCTATAACTAAATCAAGTTTACAATCTTAAACCAAATTAACTCCAAAATACTCCCTCCCTTCATCCCAAAATGAGTGTAATTTTTTCATGGTGAGGAAGAAAGTTAACTTCAAGCTATACATAAACCTTTTTGACCACATAATGAAATATTCGCTCCGTCCCAAAAGACTTTTTTTGGTCAATGTGGTTGAACTTTAATTAAAAAGTTATGAAAACTTAAGTATCTTCGTGTTAATAAAAAAAAATGGTTATTGATGCACCAATTTAAACACTTTCAATAACTTTTATTCTTTAGAATTTCATGAAGATAATTATTTTTTATAAAATGTTGGTCAAAGTTCAATCAAGTTGATAAAAATTTTATTATGGGGCGGAGGAGTAGCAAGTTAAAAGTGGGGTTTCTGTCCGTATTATGGAATTGCAAGCTAATTGGGCTATATTGTTGGTAAAGGTGACTTTAGAAAGTTTATTAAGAAATGACCTCATTTAGGCACATTTTTTAAAATAATCCTCTTTGTTTCTGTTGGGTTTGGTGTCATCTAAATTTAGGGACGCCTAAATTAAAGGATTAAACAATTAATTTCGGACTTCCTGGCTGGGGAGCGACTGCGCGGAGGCAAGCGAGCGACCGCGCCCAGAAGTGAGGCGATTGCGCGGAGCCTATTTTGGGGAAAGGGCGATCGCGCCCTATGCCAAATTCAAGCTATTCAGCGGCAAGCTTGGTGCAGGGTTCTAAAACCCTGCAAAGTTAGAAATAGGCAGTATATATAAGCCCTATTCCCTATTAGTTTTTGACGGTTGTAATTCCTAGTTTGATAAACATCAATAATTCTACGTGTTCCAATGGTTTCCTTGTCTCTTTGTTTTTCTAGATCTAGGGTTTGCAAAGTTGTAAATTCTTGTGATAAAAGAGTTCGTTAATTAGATTAGAGATTGTATTCGGTGATTGTTAGTTGATAATAATATTCTTGCCCTCTGCCCGTGTACGTAGCCAAGTTGGTGAATCGCGTATATCGTTGTGTTGTGTGATTGATTTATTTTCTGTCATCTACGCAGATATGTTATAACATTTTCCTTCCGGGCATGACTTTGTATCTATGTCTGTGTGCAAGCATTCCATCAAGCATACTAAGGCTTACGCAAATCTAAACACTATTACAATGTGCATAAACCAACAAAGGAATATGCTTCAGCTGTAGAAGTACCCATTTGTATATCTTAAGATTAAACAATGCAAAGACCAAATGAAGAACTTGCATTGGTACCTTCAATACAGGGTCGCAAAGATACACCAGTTTCAGTACTCTCATCAAGTCGAATTATCGTGTTAATAGCATCAGTTGATCTCTCCCGAAGAGTATTAAGATCCATGTACTCAGCCTAAGCAAGGAAATACATGAATATCATAAATGGAAAATACAAAAAATGTAAGCCCAAGTGATATGATTGAGATATTGTGCTAGATTAAACTCGAAGAAACAAAACCTCAGAGTTGGCTTTTGAATACATAATTTCTTCAACTTTCAAGACAACAACAGGAAGCTTGTCTTGCCATTCTTTGTTCTTTCTAGTTGCAGGAGCATGAATTTCATTCACAACCCTAATCAAACAGATGGTGTGCATAAGAACAAGAACCAACAAAACACCCACAAATGAAACACAAAGAGAGAGAAAAAACCTGAAAATTTCTTGAATAAAAGAGCCTCTGATGGGTTGGTGTCTATCACTATGCCAAGCTCTTCTAACACACTCATATGGTCTTGGCCCTGGCCTAGGCATCCTCCAATTCCAACAACTGACAAAATACAGATAAATTTACACACACCCAAACACACTAAAACTCACTAGAGATAAAATTAAACACAAAAACACACAAAGATATGATTTTTGACTAGTGGGTCTTCTCCAATTTTGAATTTAAGCAGGGAAATGGAAGTGACAAGATTCAAGAAAAAGTAGGGATATAGAAAGAGAGAGAAAAGGGGGATTTTTTTTTCTTTTATCTTTAGAGAGTCATTGTCTTTGTGTGAATCACTCAAAATAATTGCATAGGAGGTGTAATGAGGGGAAGGGGGAAAAGGGTGTCCCCCACTGATCCACATGCCAGCTTCCCCAGGCCTTAAGGGTCGATTTTTCTAGGTTAAAGCCCTGACCATTCATTGTCATTGTCGGTAGAAAGCCTACCCCCAACCCCAGCATTACACTGTACTGAAATCTATTACTGTTGATTCTTGATAAAGCAGAGACTTTCTCAAATAAATTACAAACAATTGTTTGGGTCACCTTGGCCTGGCCCTGGCCCGCTCACAGATTTTGGGTTAGTGCAGTTAGATCTAGATAGATATGGGCAAACAGTTCACTCTGTCTTCTTTTGTGAAATTATGAAACTGTGATGGAACCGGTAAATTATGGTTCTCTGATCATCGATTCCGGTTCTCTGGTTTGGCCGGATCCAATGTGCTCGTCTTTTTTATTTTTTATTTTGTATAGAAACCGTTTATGGTCACAATTTTATCAGTACTTTGGTCACTATTTTTTAGAAGCTATATGTTGGTTACTATTTTTTTGTCACTGTTTTTCCAGAAAGTATAATTTGGTCACTATTTTTTTGTCACTATTTTTCTAAAAACTGTATTTTGGTCACTATTTTTTGAGAAATTGTTAAAAACATAACGGTATTGGATAAAAAGAATTAAAACTAATATTTTTAACAGAATTCGTTAGAAAAAATTAACCGAATCGATTAAAAACTAAGATAAATGCAAAACGGTTCTCCAGTTTCGGTTCCCCGATTCAAGGTTTTTCGATTCTTAAAACTGTTGAACCAAGATGGAACCATGAACCGTACGGTATCGGTTCCTTCCGATTTCGGTTCCTCACGATTCCGGTTCAGGCGGTTACGATTCCGGTTTAGTTTCCCAATTTGGCGCGATTCCGATTCCATTCTCGCACAAATGGATGTCTTCTTTATTGAAATATCAAATTGATAGTGCAGAGATTTTCTCAAACACAAACTTAGGCATATTCGGGACTGAAAAGATAACAACTTTCTTATGACAATCGACTAAGGCATGGTATTTGCTTAGCCAATCCATACCCAAAATGACATCAGAATCATGCATAGGCAACACTACCAAGTCAGCAGGCAACACATGATTACAAATATGCACATCACAAGCATGCAACACCTCATCGGTTACCAAACACTCTCCCATCGGAGTTGACACTTCTAGCACATAAGGCATAGACTCCACAGAAACAGGCAAATTCGATGCAAAATGCATGGACACATAAGAATGAGATGAGCCAGGGTCTATTAGTGCACGTGCTCTCATACTTGCTATAAAAATAGTACCTCCGATGACATTAGAGGAATCCGTCGCCTGTTGTTGATTTACCGTGAAGACCCGACCCTGAACCTTAGGCCTTCCTGAAGAATCCCTCTTTTGACCTTGAGAAGTCCCGGCGCTACTCGAGGATGCTGGCTTCTTCGGCTTAGTGCAATCTTTCTGAAAATGTCCCAACTGTCCTCAATTCAAACATTTCCCTAATCTCTTTCAACAAAGCTCCTCTACGTGCCCCTCCTTCTGACAGTAAGTACAAACTTTCTTTGGTGCGTTCCCCGAATTAACACCTGTCTTCGAACCCCCGACTGACCTTGCGGCTGCCCTCTAAACTGAAATGTTGATCCTTGCCCGCCTCGATTATCTCGACCCTGATGTTGTGGTCTACCTTGTCCTCCTTGCCTTCCCGTACTAGCCCTTTCTGTTTTCCTCTTATGCTCTTCAATGTCGTGCTCCACGTGATATGCTCTATCCACTGCATCTTGAAAACTTTGAAACTTATGGGCCACCAATGGCGTCCGAATGACTGTCTTCAAACCCCGAACAAACCTCATGACCTTCCTCTCTTCTGTTGCCACCAAATGAGTGCAATACCTTGACAATTTCATGAACTTAGCCACATATTGCGCCACGGTCATCATATTCTGCTCCAGATTAAGAAATTCTATTTCTTTCTTGTCTTGATCCACGGTTGGAATAAAGTGCTCCTTGAATTTCCTTACAAAATTCTCCCATGTGTAAGGAACATGGGCCTCGTCCCAACTTGCCTTGAGAGCTCTCCACCAATGTTCAGCCGCACCCGAGAACTTGTAAGCTGCAAACCTGACTTGTTCATCCTTGGTACATCTCAGCACCTCAAAGATCTTTTCTATAGTCTCAATCCACCTTTCCGCCTTTGCCACATTCGGCTCCCCATCATAACCGGTAGGTTTCAATTTCAAAAACTGTTCTAATCCCACTCTTGGTACTGCTTGCTCTCCATGCTGTCTTTGGTCATTCATGGCCTTCATAGCCGCTTCTAACATCCCTTGGAACATATCTCGGGTCTCCTTCCGAACATTTCCCCGGCCTGAAGGTCCGGTCGGATCTCCTCCTACTCCTGCCATAACAAATGAATACCTGCATAAAACATTTAACGTTACTCACTCGATCCATTCTACCCTCCTAGGTCATGTAGTCACTCTAGACTATCTAAACCTAAGGATCTAATACCAACTGACGCGCCCCGAACTGTGGACCTACTTGGCCACACGCCGAGACACGTTCTGATGACGCCATTTAAAGAAATTTTTTCGAAATGTACTTTCTAAAAGTCATCACTTTACAAACCTGTTTAACATTTAGAAACTTTTCTAACTTACTATTAAAAGTCACACCATTTAACTTCAAACTTAACTCACTCCACATTCAAACCATTTACAAATCACACACACACTTATTTCCAAACCAAGGAACCTAGTTCCCAAATGAAAAATATTTACAAAGCCTTTTAGAAGTTGCAAAATAAGGATAACATTAAGTCTAGGAATACTACCCAAGGTCATACATTTACATAATGTATCCTTACCAAATACCTTCCTTAACAAAACCAAACTTGGCGCCCTCTCAGTGTTCAACGTGCCCTAGCCCCTGGCTCGGCTCTATCTAAGAAAACAATGAAAGGACGGGGTGAGAAAAATCTCAGCAAGTTATTATATATGCAACAAGATGATATGCAATCACATTAAGAAGCATATAACAACAAGTCATATATATATCACCTTCTTAGAACACAAAGGAAGATATATACATACATATAGCAATTAAGTACAATAATGTAACACTTAGAAGGATACTGAGCCAAGGTTTCATCCTCAAAAGGATATCACGATCCAAGCAGCAACAGTTGTTGAAGAAGCGGTTCCGAAACCCAATCACAGTAACAACAAGCGGGACTATGACACAAACTCATACCCAATAGTGCAACTAGACTTCCCTTGAGCTAGTTCACTATCCCCAAACCATGGCCAATGGCAGGGCAAAACGGGAACCAGTGTATGGATTATAACGAACTCGGCTCGTGTGCCATTATAATCCCATAACACTGCCCAACAAACAAGTACCAGCTGGACTTTCAAGTATAAGCACAGTAAATAACTACTTGCTTAAACAATCAATGTATGATTCCAAAGTAGGGAACCATACAAGTAAAGCATATCAAAATGATAGCAACATGATAACAAGTATCAATCAATAGTAGCACTAAGGCTAATTCATCCTTGAACCAATTCAATGAACTTAGGATTCCAAAATAGGGAACCCTAATCAAACACATTACAAAGATGTCAAACAATGCATAAGGTGTAACACATAAGGACTACACACTTATAATAGTCATTCAAGGATGTATCAACAATGGTAAAATGATATTAACCAAGTAAGGTTCAATGGTTCCAACCTACTTTAACCAATCATTTAAACATCTTCAAATGATCAAAATTGAAATGTTAATACCTCATTTTGTTGTTCATACCTTGTACTTTAATTGTAGTGTTCCATTGGTTGAAAGATAAGTTGTAAAATTGAACCTACATAGCTTTAAAAATAACTTCACCAAACTGGCCAGGGCACGACTCGTGTCCCAGGGCACGACTCGTGCCCCTTTTAGGTACAATTCGTCCCATATGGCACGACTAGTCTCCCATACATGGCACGACTCGTGCCACAGGGCACGACTCGTGCCCCTTCACCAGAATTCAGATTTTGAGCTGAACAACATCAGCAACAAATTCCAAATGTGATATACTCTTTTTTCCCTGTTTATTAGACCACCCAAACTAGTACCAACATCAACACAATTCATATCAACCCTTTCCATACTCATTTCAACCATTTCCTTACCTTCTACCCAAAGCAAAAATGAACTAAACCACATGCAATACTTCCATTTAAGCCATTAACAACCCAACAACCATTATACCATTTCTCTTTCAACATAAACCACCTTACTACAACCAATCTTAGTTCAATATTTTTCCAAAAATTCCTACTCCCATAAAATTGGTCCTAAATTACAAAAATCATTTTTATACAACAAAATATCAACTTAAATAATGAATGAACAATTATTTGGAAGAAATTATAATAACTTACCGGAATAATTCGAAAATAATAATTTCTTTTTCCGGATAGATAAGAGCTCATCGACTCCACGAACGAGAATACGCGAACGAATTCGAAAACGGAAAGGGATTGGATTTACTAGGAATTTTGGAAGGAAATACCTAGGTTTTCATTTCCATGGAAATATTGAGAAGAACTTGAGCTGAGAACTTGAAATGAGCTTCTTGTTTAATTTTCCATGGATAAATATGAAAATTTCCACTAAAGCTCCTCCAACTCTTAGTTAAAATAACTTAATAACCTTACCATCTCACCCTTGACACAAAAGCACCTCACTCACTTATAAACTTAATATTTAAATTTCTAAATATTATAACCCCACTACAACACTTCATATTTATTTCATTTAGACCCTAAATTATTAAAATTAATTCATTAACATCCTAAAATCACATAAGTTGTCAAAACATAAAATAAGCACATAACTTCTAAAATAGAATGCAACATATAATAATATGATATGAAATCCAATTATATGATTAAATATGATTCAAAATAAAACCTATGATTTGGGTCGTGACAATATAGGCTCTATTTATAGGCGAAAAAAAATATGAACGTTTTTGATATCTTACATGGGGTAAATCAAAATTAATAAATAAATATTTGATTCGTTTTTGGATCACTCACGGTTTTGCCCACAACGTGAGCGAAACAGTTTTGCTAAGGAGTTTAAGCAAAAATTCGCTCATCATTACAGCAGTTGAACCAATTTTTGCTCACCAATTTTCATAAAATTTTACTTTGTAAATGAAATTTTGCTAACCATTGCACATGCTCTTATAATGATGGCCCTTCCTTCTGTTATAACAGTCGGTAGAGAAGATGGATAATCACAAAATACACATGCACACGAACGCAATTATTTGCGTGGTTCACCAACTCGCTACGTTAACTAGCAAAGGGAGAACAATATTATTAATATATTGTTGGTGTAGTGCCCTAGGAGTTTAGTTATGTTTAACTTAAACCACTATGTAATCGTCTTTATCATTTATTATAGAGAAAGTTTATTTGGTTCATTATATGTTTGCATGTTTATTATATTGAACTGCGTCCCTAGTTGTTATGAACAACTAGTATAAGTTGGTAATGGATAATCATGGAGATGATTATATGCATGTGATGCACATTACACTTATGAATACTTGCTAGAGAACAAGTATTGGACATGACCTACTTATGAGATTTATGACATGGTCTGTTGTCATGATTAAATCTCATGATAATCGTGTCATTGAATCCTTTGTACCTGAGATTATCATCGTCATCCACATGATGAAAATCAGATATAGTCTAACACTATCTTTAATCGGATAGCAATAAGGGCTATATTGGCACGATTGGATTCTTGTAGGAAATAATGATAAGTCAAGACAGGATTTGTCCCTCTCGTTGAGAGAGATGTTTGCTTGGGCGCCTCGATGAATGATGTTGATAAAATGTGTGGTTACACTCAAGTGATTTGATAGAGATCAAATGCATTTGGATTATCAACATATTCAAAATCGAGAAAGCATTGAACATGTGAGTTGACATGGACTATGACTCATGTTCAATTGACATCGTGGACAAAGGGATTGTGACATTTGATCTATCGAGGAATCAAGCTTTGATGTTATATTAATTGGGTGGATATAATGGTTTGCTATAAACCACTTATGTCTTGTGAGGTCAATATTTCAACTCACTACCAACATAATATAATTCCTATTGGGTCACACACAAAGAACGAATTGATCATTGGCTGAAAATTGGAAATTTTGGGGAATGGCACGACTCGTGCCCTTGGGCACGAGTCGTGACATAAGGCAGAACGACTGCGTTTTGGAATCAAGGGCTGTCTCGTTAACTTGTTGACTTTGTGGGCTTGGGCACGACTCGTGCCCATGGGCACGACTCGTTCCCCAAAGCAGCACGAGTGCAAAAATTGTCACGAGTCGTGTCATGACTTAAATTTGGCTTGGGGCATTCGTGATTGCCTGGAACGACTCATGGCACGAGTCGTGCCCAAGAGCACGAGTCGTGCCTTGAGCAAATTTTGAACAGTCCGCGATTTCCTTTGGCGATTTGGTTTTGGTTTGACAAGGACTCCTACCCTAATATGATTAGGGATTTATATGTGATATAAATACAATCATTTGGCTGCCATAAACCTCTCTCCCTACATCATTGTTCTAGGTTTATAAAACTCTATATTTTTTATTATTGATTGAGAATCAAAAGCACCCAAATAATTTCATTGTTTTGGCTTTGATTATTGAATATTGATTCAATAATCAAGAGGATCATCTAGCAATCCTACAAGAAGCGTTCTTGGTTCGTTCGCGTGTGGATCAACATTAGAGGGAGGTTGCTTTATCTCCTAAGGCTTGAAGATCTCCGTTGATTGATTCATCACCAAGGTTGAACAAGGAAGTTAGAAGATTCGACATCAAAATTCTAAGCTTGAATTTTGAGATCTGTTTTAACTCCATCGTATTCAAGGTATGTAATTCTATTTCATGTTTCTAATATCTTCATTCTAGACGGATCTAAGAGCTAGGGTTTTATTGTTATTCTATGTTCTTCCGCTGCGTTTGTAACCCCAAAATCCAATAGTGGTATCAGAGCTCTGTCTTGCCATGATTATGATTGAAATTGGCATGCTAGATTTAATTTGATTAATTGATATCCATACTATATGAAATAGATCTAGATTTTATGTGTTTTGTTTTTGTGAAAAACAAGTATATGAGATATGCCATGGTCTTGATTTATGATGAATTAATATGATTAGTTTATCACATAGGTTATTGATCTGTTTAATATGATTAAAGTAGATTGGTAAATTCTCAAAATTGGATTAAAGTGTCTGTATGAAATTTTGTGAAGCCCTATGTTCATGATTATGTACACATGAGATTTATGTTACAACCATGCGATGATTGTTATAATGTGTATGTCCTTCTAAATATTTAAGTTTTATGTCATCCCTTGATTAGAACACTTGTGATATTTAGGGTATTTTGATGTAGTTTTGACTTAGTTGGGTGCATCATTATATCTTAATTTGTGATCAAGATGAGATAATGGTTGATGTAGTTTTGACTTAGTTAGGTGCATCGTTCCATGTCTCATACATTTGAAAAAGGTTTGACTTAATTGGTGCTTTCAAATGAGATTTAACCCAAGTCATAGATGAGATTTAAAAACATGTTTTTGACATATGATGTCTAAGGAAATCTCATAAAAGATCTAAGAGTCATATATGATATGATTGATGTTTCTACCTAAATAGCTTGATTTCGGGCTTTGACTCAGTTAAACAAAAATCAAGTGAAATATAGATCTTAGCCTACTATGATTATATGATACATGTTTGTATTTGAAGGTGTATAATTTAGTGGGAGTATTTATGAAATATATTATTTGCTCTTAGATGATAAATGAGTTGATACTTATGTGTTTCATTGTTTACATATTTTATTGTAGTAATGGCAAATCACAATAATCAGCCCCTGTCACTGCGATCCGTCCTTGAGAAGGACAAGCTCGAAGAGAATGGTACAAACTATTCTGATTGGATCAGAAGCCTAAGAATTGTTCTAAGGCAAGAGAAGAAAATGTACGTTCTTGACGAACCCGTTCCACCTCCACCTGATGCTAATGCTTCAAGGGCAGATAAAGATGCTCACAAGAAACATGTTGATGATTTTAATGATGTGACATGCCTTATGCTTGCCACCATGTCTAAGGCCCTTCAAAAGGACCTTGAGCACATGAAAGCTGCTTTTGATCTTGCGGAGCGCTTAAAGGAAATGTTCCAAGTGCAAGCAAGATAAGAGAGGTATGATATGGTTAAAGCCCTAAATACATGCAAGATGCAAGAGGGGCAGTCGATTGGTGCTCATGTCCTTAAGATGAAGGGTCACATTGAGCGTCTCGAAAGGCTTGGTAATCCGATGAGTTTGGAACTCGCCACAGATACGATATTGAATTCATTGCCTTAAAGTTATGGTCGTTTTATAATGCACTATCACATGAGTGGCATGGATAAGAATCTCTCGGAATTGCATGCGATGCTTAAGACCGCAGAGAAGAATATCAAAAAGCCCGGAATGACAAATGTGTTAATTGTTTACAAAGGAAAATGGTTCAAGAAAGATGGCAAAGGTAAAGCAAGTGTTGCTAAACCTAAAGCAAAAGTTGCCGTTGCTGGAGAGGCTCCCAAGGTATCTCAAAAGGATGCGGTTTGCTACCATTGCCAAGAAGTTAGTCATTGGAAGCGCAACTGCAAGGCTTACAAGGAAGGCCTAAAGGCGAAGAAGGGCAATGCGATTGCTTCTAATTCAGGTATCTATATGATAGATATTTTTCTTTCTATTTCTAGTTCATGGGTATTAGATATCGGATGTGGATCTCACATTTGTTTAAATGTGCAGGGACTAAGGAATAGAAAGCTACTCAAACAAGGTGAAGTTGGCCTACGTGTGGGGAATGGAGCAAGAGTTTCTGCATTAGACGTATGGACATATGATGTAACTTTACCTAGTGACTTAGTACTTGTTTTGAACAATTGTTACTATGTTCCGGATTTGAGTAGGAATATTATTTCAGTTTCTTGTTTGGATAATGAAGGGTATAATTTTCTTATTAAGAATAAGAAGTTTTATATTTATTTAAATGATATGCTTTATGGTATTGCTAATTCATTTAATAGCCTTTATGTTCTTGGTGTTGATGAGAAACAAAATAATGTTGAAGATATTTATCATATGGACAAGAAGTCTAAACCGAATGACGTGAACAACACGTTCATGTGGCATTGCCGGCTTGGTCATATAAACGAGAAACGCATCTCTAAACTCTATAAGGAGGGAATGTTAGACTCACATGATTATGAATCATATGAGATATGCGAATCTTGTTTAATGGAAAAAATGACCAAATCACCCTACACTAAGAGTAGTGAAAGGGCTAGTGACTTATTGGGCCTAATACATACCGATGTATGTGGACTAATGAGCAGCATTGCTAGGGGAGGATTTCGGTATTTCATTACATTTATCGACGATTTATCTAGATATGGCTATGTCTATCTGATGAAATCTAAAAGTGAATCGTTTGAAATGTTTAGAACATTTCAAAATGAAGTACAAAATCAACTTGGCAAAACTATTAAAGCACTTCGATCCGATCGTGGTGGAGAATATTTGAGCCAAGAGTTTGACAATCATCTCAAAAACTGTGGAATTGTTTCAGAGTTAACTCCACCCGAAACACCACAATGGAATGGTGTTTCCGAGAGGAGGAATAAAACCCTATTAAATATGGTTCGTTCGATGATGAGTCAAGTTGTCCTTCCTATTTCCTTTTGGGGACATGCATTAGAGACTGCTGCGTTCACACTGAATAGAGTCCCTACTAAATCGACTTCTAAGACCCCACATGAGATGTGGCATGGAAGAAAACCTAGTTTGTCTTTCATGAAGATTTGGGGCTGCGAAGCTTATGTGAAGAGACTTGTCTCTAATAAGTTAGAACCTAAATCTGACAAGGTTATTTTCGTTGGTTACCCTAAGAAAATCGAAAGATATTACTTTTACAACCGTAATGAGAACAAAGTGTTTGTTGCTCAATATGGTACCTTTCTTGAGAAACAGTTTCTCAATAAAGGAACTAGTGGGAGTAAAGTTGATCTTGAAGAAATTCAAGAACCCGAAAATAACATGTAATCGATAGTAGAGACTGAACCAAATCCACAAGGAGTTGTGGAACCGGTTCAAGATCAACAAGTCCATCGTAGATCGGATAGGTTACGATCCGCACCCGAGAGATATGGATTTCTCGTGTCGGAAAGTAATGAAGTGGAAGTCATTGAGAATGACGAACCTACTTCCTATCAAGAGGCGATGTCCACTCCCGATTCGAATAAATGGTTAGAAGCCATGAAATCCGAATTGCAATCCATGTCGGATAATCAAGTTTGGAACTTGATTGAGCCACCCGAAGGTGTAAAAACCATAGGTTGCAAGTGGGTCTTCAAGAAGAAGACTGACATGGATGGGAAGGTGCTTACTTATAAGACTAGGCTTGTAGCAAAGGGATATAGGCAGATTCATGGTGTTGACTATGATGAAACCTTTTCGCTTGTTGCAATGCTTAAGTCTGTTAGAATTTTAATTGCCATAGCCGCGTATTATGACTACGAGATATGGAAAATGGATGTCAAAACCGCTTTCCTTAATGGAAAACTGCTTGAGGATGTGTATATGACACAACCCGAAGGTTTTGTCGATCCAAGAAATTCTAACAAAGTGTGCAAGTTGCAGAGATCCATATATGGATTGAAGCAAGCTTCTAGGAGTTGGAATCTTCATTTTGACGAAAATATCAAAGAGTTTGGTTTTGTCAAGAACGAAGATGAACCTTGTGTATACATGAAATTCAGTGGGAGCGTAGTATTATTTCTCTTATTGTATGTCGACGATATCTTACTCATTGAAAACGACATTTCTGCACTTCAGACTGTCAAGTCTTGGTTAGGGAAATATTTCTCAATGAAAGATATGGGTGAAGCCGCTTACATTCTTGGCATCAAGATCTATAGAGATAGATCTAAAAGGATAATTGGTTTGAGTCAAAGTACATACATTGAAAAAGTTCTTAGAATATTCAAGATGGAAAATTCTAAGAGAGGCAACTTGCCAATGGGTCATGGTGTTACTCTTAGCAAGACACAGTGTCCTAAGACAACTGATGAGCGAAAGAGGATGAATGAAGTTCCATACGCTTCGGCTATTGGATCTATCATGTACGCTATGATTTGTACTAGACCCGACGTCTCGTATGCTTTAAGCATGATGAGTCGGTACCAATCTGATCCTAGTGAGAACCATTGGATGGAAGTTAAGAGGATCCTTAAGTACTTAAGAAGGACTAAGGATGCGTTCTTGGTATTTGAAGGGATGGAAGAAGATCTTGTTGTAAAAGGTTACATAGATGCTAGCTTCCAAACCGACAAGGATGGTTTTCGATCGCAGTCGGGATTTGTGTTTATGCATAATGGAGGTGCAATTTGTTGGAAGAGTTCCAAGCAGAGTACCATAGTCGATTCTACAACTGAGGCCGAATATATAGCGGCATCCGATGCAGCTAAGGAGGCAGTTTGGATCAAAAAGTTCATTAGTGACTTGGAAGATGTTCCAAGTAACACTAATCTGGTGGAACTTTATTGTGACAACAATGGTGCCATTGCGCAAGCAAAGGAACCAAGGTCACATCAGCGATCCAAACATATACTTAGATGTTTCCATCTCATTCGAGAGTTCATTGATCGGGGAGACGTTAAGATATGCAAAGTATCAACCGATGATAAGATTGGGGATCCGCTTACAAAACCCCTCGCACAAGCAAAGCATGATGTTCATGTGAGGTCCATGGGTATACGATACATAGATGGAGCCTAGTGCAAGTGAGAGATTGTTGGTGTAGTGCCCTAGGCGTTTAGTTATGTTTAACTTAAACCACTATGTAATCGTCTTTATCATTTATTATAGAGAAAGTTTATTT
This sequence comes from Adenophora triphylla var. japonica, assembly GCA_022495995.1. Taxonomy (NCBI): domain Eukaryota; kingdom Viridiplantae; phylum Streptophyta; class Magnoliopsida; order Asterales; family Campanulaceae; genus Adenophora; species Adenophora triphylla. The sequence continues at coordinate 184,928 of JAFEMH010001774.1, forward strand.
GGTTCATTATATGTTTGCATGTTTATTATATTGAACTGCGTCCCTAGTTGTTATGAACAACTAGTATAAGTTGGTAATGAATAATCATGGAGATGATTATATGCATGTGATGCACATTACACTTATAGATACTTGCTAGAGAATAAGTATTGGACATGACCTACTTATGAGATTTATGACATGGTCTGTTGTCATGATTAAATCTCATGATAATCGTGTCATTGAATCCTCTGTACCTGAGATTATCATCGTCTTCCACATGATGAACATCATGTTTGATATAGTCTAACACTATCTTTAATCGGATAGCAATAAGGGATCAAATGCATCGTGAGTTGACATGGACCATGACTGATGTTCAATTGACATCGTGGACAAAGAGATTGTGACATTTGATCTATCGAGGAATCAAGCTTTGATGTTTTATTAATTGGGTGGATATAATGGTTATAAACCACTTATGTCTCGTGAGGCCGATATTTCAAATTACTACCAACATAATATAATTCCTATTGGGTCACACACAAAGAACGAATTGATCATTGGCTGAAAATTGGAAATTTTGGGGAATGGCACGACTCGTGCCCTTGGGCACAAGTCGTGACATAAGGCAGAACGACTGCTTTTGGAATCAAGGGCTGTCTCGTTGACTTGTTGACTTTGTGGGCTTGGGCACGACTCGTGCCCATGGGCACGACTCGTTCCCTAAAGCAGCACGAGTGCAAAAATTGTCACGAGTCGTGTCACGACTTAAATTTGGCTTGGGGCATTCGTGATTGCCTGGAACGACTCGTGGCACGAGTCTTGCCCTGAGCGAATTTTGACCAGTCCGCGATTTCCTTTGGCGATTTGGTTTTGGTTTAACAAGGACTCCTACCCTAATATGATTAGGGATTTATATGTGATATAAATACAATCCTTTGGCTGCCATAAACCTCTCTCCCTACATCATTGTTCTAGGTTTATGAAACTCTAGATTTTTGATTATTGATTGAGAATCAAAAGCACCCAAATAATTCCATTGTTTTGGCTTTTATTATTGAATATTTAATCAATAATCAAGAGGATCATCTAGCAATCCTACAAGAAGCGTTCTTGGTTCGTTCGCGTGTGGATCACCATAATAGGGAGGTTGCTTTATCTCCTAAGGCTTGAAGATCTCCGTTGATTGATTCATTACCAATGTTGAACAAGGAAGTTAGAAGATTCGACATCAAAATTCTAAGCTTGAATTTTGAGATCTGTTTTAACTCCATCGTATTCAAGGTATGTAATTCTATTTCATGTTTCTAATCTCTTCATGCTAGACGGATCTAAGGGCTAGGGTTTGTTGTTATTCTAAGTTCTTCCACCGCGTTTGTAACCCCAAAACCCAACATATGGAGAATCACCAATTACAAATTCTCTAATTATATGCACGAATTATTAATCACAAGAATTCACAATTGTGCAACCCTAATCTAGAGAAATAGATGAGACAAAATTGAATTGCTACAAACAATCTAGATTGAGCCCATAGAAATCACTAGCTTGGATTCTAGAATTTTTGATTACCTATCACACTAGAATAATTCAATGTTACGGGAGAAGTCAGGTATTTATACTCCCAAATCCCTAGCTCAGAAAGAATCCAATCCATTTAAGGAAACTGCCAAGTAACCAATTCCTTGAGCAATACGAAATGTCAATTAGCTTCAATTCTTCTCCTTTTCAGACTTGGACTTCAAATCAATATTTGGCTCATTTCTTGGATTTCCTTCTTTGAGTCGAACTCAATCAGTTCAAATACACCAAATCCTAACAAATATTCACCTTGATTTTGAATCTCCCAAGCCCGTCACACGCTTGCACGGTCGTATCATTTAATCTGAATGACTGTGTCATCTCGGATCTGACGTTCACCGTCTGGCATGATCGTGCATTGAGGCTGGCACGGTGGTGCAACTTCTGCACGGTCGTGTAAAATTAAGGACTGTCGTGCCACTGCTCAAAATCCCCATAATTATATAGGGCTTGTCTTAACCCATGATTAGGCGTCCCCAATCCTCAAATGCATCAAACCCAACAAATCTCCACCTTGACTTTGAGCTCCCAAATCAATAATCAATCGAACTTCTCCACCTCTGCCTCAGATGTTTTGCGTCGAACACCAAATTTAACTTGCTGCAACAGTTGATCAGACTCGTTCAACAAGTAAACAAATGTGTCTTTCAGACACCGAAATGTATCCCCTTGGATACCCAAACCGTGCTTCGCCGTGCACATATATGTGTCTTCAAGACACCCAAAATGTGCCACTGCAGTAGGCTCTCAGAATTGCCCCAACTGGCAATTAGGCAAATCCAGTCGACATTGGATCTCGCCAACCAAAACAGATGAAGCGACGACGAAATCCTTAACAGCATGTACTTTCTCTTCGATTCCCTTCTCGCTTTCCAAATGTGCTAGTGCTGCACTAGCGTAGGATACTCTACTCATCCCCCTTTTTTCATCCACAATATTATATTGTGTGTGTCGACTCACTAGTTGTGGCTTGCGCAGTTCAACTACACCTTGAGTAACTCACTGCTTCACATGTTTGTCAACCACCCTACAAGAAGCCTTACAACATGATTCCTCCATATGTGTATTTATCATACCTTCTATAGTACGATACTCAACACTCGAGCCAAAAAAACGTAGATCCTTTGAGAACGTATAAGGCACCTCGTTTTATCCCTTTCAAAATTACGTTTGAACAATTGCAGACAATTACTGCTCCACCTTCATCTTTGAAACTCTATCACATCTTGTCTAGCCGACTAAGCAATATCAGATTCTCTGCTATTTCATGAACATGTCTAACCTTGTTCAACGTACAATACTTACCACCAGAAGTCCGCACCCTTATGAAACCCATGTCAACCACCTTACAAATATAACCATTAGCAATATAAATACTGCCACCTTCCATCTGCTCGTACGTTGCAAACCAATCTCTGCGCAAACACAGTGATAATACGCCTCACAATCAAGAATCAATGTATCTTTCATGCCCTTGTCTTCTTTGATCACTATAGCGTAGTTCTCCAAATAGTCATCTGTCATAATTGCAGTTGACCCAATTTGCACGTTCTTCGTTATCTTGATCTATCATAAACTGAAAATATTACTCCCATTTAAATTTGTCGATCGTTCGTTCTATGTTTGAATTCACCCTTCTCTCACGCAGCGTAATACCCCATACGCTTCAATTCTGCAAAAAAACTGCACCGCACGAAATCTGGTATGTACCAAAATATGTGCCCCACAAATTCATCACAAAAACAGGTACGTATCAAAATATGTACCAAATATGTACTGAACGTATCGAAATTTGCACCGAATCTATACCAAATGTACCGAATTTGTAACGAACGTACCAAAATCTGCACCAGATCTGTACCAAACGTACTGAAATCTGCACGAAATCTATACCTGCACCGAAATCTGCACGAAATCTGTCTTGCACGAAATTTGTACCTCTTCAACCAGGAAACTCTGATACCAATTTGTTATAACAGGCAGTAGAGAAAATGGATAATCACAACATACATACACACACGAACACAAGTATTTACGTGGTTCAACAACTTGGCTACGTACACAGGCAGAAGGAGAACATTATTATTAATATGAAGAATCACCAATTACAAACTATCTAATTATGTGCACGAATTTTTTATCACAATAATTCACAATTGTGCAACCATAATCTAAAGAAACAGACGAGACATAATTGAAATGATATAGACAAGCTAGAAAATTTATGTATCCCATAAAAATCACTAGATTGAATTCTAGAATTATCAATAACTTATCACACTAGATAATTCAACGGGAGAAAACGAGTATTTATAATCCCAAATTCCTATCAAAGAATTCAATCCATTTAAGGAAACTGTCAAATAACTAATTCCTTAAGTAATAAGTAAACTCAATTAACTTCAATTCTTCTCATTTCCATCAGACTTGTACTTCAAATCAATTTTGAACTCATTTATTGAATTTCTTTTTAAAATCGAACTTCAACAATTCAAGGAAATCAAATCCTAACACCTTCAATAATTATTCTGCCCATGCATAGCACAGTCCCTGTGAGAGAGACGTTTCATTTCATATACTTGATTCATCTCATCATAGCTATCCCAATACTGTTACTTTACCATTGTTCCCGTGAAAATGATATTATGCCAAAGAAAAAGCCCGAAAATTTAATAAAGGGTGAAGATTGTCTGGGACAAATTATATTAAATTTGGTATGAAAAAAAAAAACCCAAAATAATATGACGATTCAAATTTATCAAAAATAAAGGGATAAATTAGATAAATTTAATATTTTTAGTATTTGTTTTTTTTTTTAATTTCTAACCACCTAATCTTAATTTTAGCAACATGGGGCATTGAACTCAATAACTGCAACAACAGAATTAAATCCGTAGGAGCAGTATTAGCACAAGCCCTTTAACAATTTTATCGTATAAATGATGCACAAATATATTTATAAAAAACTAACAAATCAAATATGATATTTATTTTGGACCTATCCCTTCTACTAAAGAGGCTTTGCCACTCAATAAATATTTAGGACGCCATTCGGTCTAATATATATATACTACGACATAGGCCCGTGTCTGACTGAGGACACGGGTCTTTTTTTTTTAATTAACATAAACATTATAGTTATAAATTATAGTGATGTATGAACATAAACATTATGCCCTTGTTTACAAAAAGATAAAACATAAATTAACATCTAATTAACATATAGATTTTTAACCAGTTGAAGTAAAGATGTTGTCTCAATCGAAACAGACATTGGCTAGGTACGTTTACGTAAAAGCACCTGAAATAAATAAAAAATGAAATCAATATATTTTTATTAAATATATTGAAAAGGGACAACTTAGTGAGTGCAAAATGGAAAAAAACTCATTTGAAACTATTCATTGTACTGTTCATATAGATGAGGTGGCATGTTGCCATTTATACTATAGATTGTGGATTTGATACCCAAACTATTTTTTTATTCCACTCTCTACACTAAATTATTTTTCTCAAGGTACTTAAAGGACTAAATTTTAAAATAAAAAATTATTAACCTTAACCTACCGCTCACCCCATTCCACCCCCATTTATCATCTCCCTGGTCTATAGTTGCAGCAAAGAAGAGAAGAAGACAACCGTGCTCACCCTTTTCTTCCCTAACCCCGCATTGGTTCAACTCCGCCCACCTTCATGCCCCTCCCCCTCGTCCCACGCTTTCCCTCAGTCTTGTCATTCGCCTTCCCCCTCCGCTTCCCCTTATGTGCCTCCTCCTTGCCGCACATCCACGCCCAGATCGCGACCACCTAGATCTCATCTCACCGCCTCACCCTAAACCCTCTTCTGCTAACCTCGTCGCCCCCTCTGTCCAGTCCGCCCCACCACTCTCAATTCGAAATTCATCTCCTTCCTTAGATCTGAAACATATGTTGAGGATTTCGACGCCCCCACTCTCTCTTCTCCCTTGTCAACGACCTGTACGGATCTGTGTATGAGCATCACTATTTTTTTATTTTTTTTCAAATTAAAAAATTATTTTTTAAGGGCAAAATGGAAAAGGGACAAAAAAGTGGGGGCAAAATGGTCAAATGGACACTTGAAACTGTTCATGCTACAGTGCCAAAACCGCTTCCATTTATACTATATATATATAAAGAATAGTGTCTTTTGGCATGATTTCCTTTCAAATATAAGATTTTTCCTCCATACGGACTACTTTGCTTGGCCAAATAAGGCAAAACCTTGACTGAGCATCTTTGGAACAGAATAATAAAGTTTCTGGAAAAGGCCTGCTACCTTATTGACTCGGCCGAGCATCGTGTTACAAAATTAAAAAAAAAATTCGGGAAAAGGTCTGCTCAGCCGAGCACCATTGGACAGAATGTTGTGATTTTCTGTACAGACCTGCTCGACCGAGTCATTGATTATGCTCGGCCGAGCACCAGCTGCAGATTCAAGCATTTGAATTTTTAAGCAAAAACATACATTTTTTCAAGCCTTTCTTTCTTTGTGATTAATTATATGTTTAAACAACTTCATAAATTTTCTAAATAACATTGTCACCAAAGTGATTTACGTTATTTAGATCCGAAGTTGATTAAGTGATGAATGTATACTTTAATATGTGAATAAATGAATTTTCCAAAGAAAATCATTTATTTGACTAAATGTATACATTCATTGGGTAACAAGTAAGAAACATCAAGTTTGTTTTATTGAGTACTTAAATTGGCCCAAAGAAAGATTAAGTATTTGATTAAAACATTGTTTGATTTCTTGGTTACCTAAAGATAATTATATTTGAGTCAACTCGCAATCCAAAGATTAGTTTTGATATCATATTAATTGTCTTATATATGTAAATCATTTGATATGATTAATCACTGTTTATATGTAGTTACTTATACATGTTTTGTATTTCATTCTTGTTCTTGCTTCAACAGATTTAGTAAATACTTCGTCTTTAACTGTTGCAATGAACAATGTTCTGATGCTTAAAGGGACTAATTTTAAAACATGGAAAAACAAAACTACAATGATCTTGGGCTGTATGGACATTGATCTCGCATTAAGGAAACCAAGTCCAGCTCCTCTCACTGATAAAAGCAGTGTTCTAAAACGCGGCCTAGGCGGCGCTGGGCGGTGACCAAACGCCGCGCCTTTTAGCAAATCGGCCAAATTAGGCATCGGCGCCATTAGGCGTTGACAAAATGGGAAAAACTCCACGGCCACGGCCGGCCAAGGCAAAGGCCAAGGGCAACCACCGAAATAAGCTTGCCATCCCAGCTTCAGCAATATATAACCCATGCGCCACAATTTAGTTTGGTTTTATTTCAATGTGAGATAATTACTTAGGATAAACTCCTGCAAGGCCACGGCCAAGGCCAAGGCCGAGCCAAGGCAAGGCCAAGGCCGGCCGAGCCAAGGCAAAGCCAAGGCAAATGCTATTTTTTATTATATTTGACAAATAATTTTTTGGATATATATATAAATTTATGAAATATATTTAAATTTTGTCTAATTTCTCGGCCCCACCTAGGCCCCGCTTAGGCCCCTAGGCTCTAGGCCCGACTCCGCTGCCTAGCATCCGCCTGATGCTTTTTAGAACACTGGATAAAAGCACTCAAGAAGATCGCTTGAGTGTTGAGAGGTGGAACCGTTCCAATCACATGAGCCTAATGATCATGAAAAATGTCGTCCTAGAAACATTCTTGAATAGCGTTTCTGAGGACGTCAATGCTAAGGGTTTTCTGGATACCCTTGAAGGACGCTTTGCAAAAAGCGAGAAATCGGAAACAAGTGCTTCCTTGAGGAAACTTGTTTCCATGAGGTACAAGGGTAACGAAAACTTAAGGGAGTACATACTTGAGATGTTTCATCTCTCGACAAAACTAAGGGCACTTAAGTTAGAGATTTCGAAAGATTTACTCGTGCACTTAGTTTTGATCTCTCTTCCTCCTCAATTTGGTCACTTTGAAGTGACCGATAATTGTCAAAAGGACAAGTGGAATATTAATGAACTTATTTCACATGTGACACAAGAGGAGGATAGGATGAAACAAATCAAACCGGAAAGTGCTCACTTAGCATCTACCTCTTCTCATGGGACTAAGAGAAAAGGAAAGGAAATTGCGATTGCAAATAAGAGGCATAAGGGATCATCCAATGATCAAAATGTTAAGAAGTGCTTCTTTTGCAAGGACCCTGGTCACATGAAGAGCGACTGCCCAAATTATCATGCTTGTCGTGTTAAGAAAGGTATGTCATTTGGCCTTGTTTGTACTGAGGCAAATTTGGTATCAATTCCTACATATATATGGTGGTTGGATTCTGGTGCAACAACTCACATAAGTGTGTCTATGTAGGGTAGCCTGAATTACCGAAGCCCTAGCGAAGATGAGAAATACATCTATATGGGAGCTAAGAATCCGGTTGAAGTAATAGGCATAGGGACCTTCAGATTATTACTAAGTACTAGATATTATTTTGTATTAAATAATACATTCATTATACCGTTCTTAAGGCAAAATTTGATATCAATCACAGTTTCGGACAAGAAAGGTTATCCTTGTTCGTTTGGTAATAATAAATGTGATATTTATTTCAATTTCAAAGTTGTTGGTACTAGTACTTTATCATATAGTGATAATCTTTATTTACTTGACACAGTCAAGTCATTTAATGAGTTCCATGTTAATGAAACCAAAACTAAAGGCACGAAACGAAAGTTATCAAGTGAAAAATCATATGCCTTATGGCATAGGCGTTTGGGTCATATCTCCAAAAGGAGAATTGATAAGCTTGTGTCAGAAGGAATCTTAAATAAACTTGATATTCCGGATAAAAACTTTTGTATTGAATGCATTAAAGGAAAATTTACAAACACCAATGGAAAAGAATCCTTGAAAGCATCAAATGTCTTAGAACTAATTCATATGGATATTTGTGGACCATTCACTACCCATTCATGAAATGGTCAACAATATTTCATTACGTTCATAGATGATTACTCTCGTTATGAATACATTTATTTGCTTCATGAAAAGCCTCAATCATTGGACATTTTCAAGTCTTTCATGACAGAAGTTGAAAATCAACTTGGAAAGACTATTAAGAGCGTTAGATCCGATCGTGGTGGTGAATACTACGTTCGGAATAACGGTTCGGGTGAACAACGTCCGAGTACTTTTGCTCGCTATCTTGAAGAGTGTGGGATCGTCCCTCACTACACCATGCCGTGAAAACCTAGCATGAATGGTGTAGCAGAGAGACGTAATAGAACCATTAATGATATGGTAAGAAGTATGATTTCTTATACTGCTTTACCTCACTCATTATGGGGCGATGCATTAAAAACCGCATCTTATATTCTCAATAGAGCTCCTTCAAAGGCTACCGACAAAACTCCTTATGAATTATGGACGAATAAAAAACCGTCCCTAAATCATTTTCATGTATGGGGTTGTCCAGCAGAAGCTAGGCCTTATAGGCCTAATGAAGGCAAACTAGACGCTAAGACCGTTAGTAGTTACTTTGTAGGGTATGCTGAGAGATCTAGGGGATATAAATTTTGTTAGGTATGCATGTTTTAACCCTCCTATTTTGTATTAGATTTGATTGATACCATAACCTCCTGTCTATTTTAAGGACTTTAGGATCCTATGTAATGAAGTTTAGACTTCAATTTTTTAGCTAAGTCCATTCTATAGAATAGGTTAAATTTAGGCTTAAAGACTGGCACAAGACTCATTGTATCTAAGGATATGCAGTTCAGAAGTTCAAAACCGCCTAGTGGAATTCTTGGTTAAGAACCGCTCCTGAACTCCAGTGTGCAAACCGCCTTGTTGAACCGCACATACAACCGCATTGCAGTTCCAAATCTCAAACCGCACTGAAGGATCCTCAACACTGGTGAAACCGCTCCTCACCAAGACCGCTCCAATGATTGGCTACTTGAAGTGAACCACTTTTTACCGTTGAGATCCACGTCAGCAATATCAAAAGTCAACTACCATATCTTGTCACGTGATTCAATGTCAGAGAAGATCTGCAAGGATCTTGAAAAGGTGACAGGTGTCCTAACCTCATTGCTTGCAGCTGAAGCCTGATCAGCTTTATCTGCAACTGCTGTACCAAAGGACAAAAGTGGTTGCTGTGGACCAATAGGATTGCATCAAGTACTGTCCTTACAACAGCTGTATCCAACGGCTAGTTTCTTGATGCTTGGGTATAAATACCCCTAATCTTCACCATTTGAAGATTGCTTGAAAAATTGAGAAGTGCTGTGTTCATAGAAGCTCAAGCTCGCCTTAAATTATTCAACCCTTTGAATCTTCATCTTCTACCTTCAAGATATATTCCCCAGCCCAGAAATCAAGCCTTAACACATTCAAGAATCATTGAGCTCTACATCTCACAGATTTAAATAGCCTTGATCTTGTTCTCACACACACACCTCACTTGTTTAAACACATAGTTTATTCATTTGAGATACACTGGTTATAGTCTAGGATTTGTTCTTCATAGAAAAGATTTTATTGTACTTTGTAATCTCTCAAATACTTAATATAAAATCTCTCTTAGAAATCCAAGACTAACCATCTTGGTAGTGGACGTAGATCGTTTATCGATTGAACCACTCCAAATAGCTTGTCCGTACTTTACTGCATTTATATTTTCTGTGCTTGCTAATTATTTATCTCTGTCTCTGATTGATCTTTATTTAGTTATCCATTATTGTGAAATAGTGTTTGGAGTTAACATTGTCAAAAATACACGTGTTTGTAAAACTGCTCTAACCAAAACCGCACTTTACAAACCGCCTCTTCAAAACCGCTTTACACTCTATTATTCCGCTGTGCGTTTTATATCATCACTTGCAGTCTATTATCAACTGCAAGAGGATTTTGTAAGCAAGAGGTTTAGTTTTCATAAGAGGGCGAAAAATTTGAAACAGCTATTCACCCCCCTCTAGCTGTATTTTCACTCTTGTTGCCACCTTTGGGACCAACAAGTGGTATCAAAGCAAACACTTTTAAAAACCACTGTTTTTCAAGCTTAACAGCTTGTGTGCCGATTCGTTATGGCAACCTCAAAGACAATGACTACTGTTAACTATTCACACATTCCAATGTTGGACGAAGACCACTTTGACATCTGGAAGTGCCGAATGCTTATTCACTTGGAAACTATAGATGAAATGCTGGTGGAGTGCGTAATCAATGGCCCTCTAATTCCAATGAAGGCTAACACTGATGCAACCACCAATGCTGAAACTCCAGAGGTCAAAAAGCCAAAAGATGAGTGGTCGGATGAAGAGAAGAGATTAGTTGCCTTAGACAGCAAGGCAAGGTTCATCATTTCTGGAACCCTCCCCGTTTCAACTCTTCAGAAAGTGATGTACCTCAAAACCGCAAAGCAGATGTGGGATGCCATAGAGAGCTACCTCGAAGGTGACGAAGAGTGCAAGGAAAACAAATTATACACTGTTGAAAGATCCTACAACAACTTCAACAGAAAACCCAACGAAACCTTGCGTCAAACCTACGATCGATATGTTGAGGTAGTTAATGCTTGTAGATCTCTTGGTAAAACATTAACCGATAAGGAAATCAATATGACTTTCCTATCTGCTTTAGGTTCTAGATGGGTAAATAAGGCTACCTCTCCAGAAGACTCCAAAGTATTGGGTACTTGGTCGTTAAGTAACTTGTATGCCAATCTTAGAGTCTATGAACTTAAATTAAATCATATCAAAGAGATTGAAGGAAAAACCAAATCGCTTTCCATGTCCGTAGTGGAACAAGAGGAGAAACCATCTACATCCAATCAAACCACTGATCCTTCCATATCAACCTCATCACTCATCGAGATGGATGATGATGATTTTGCCATGTTTGTGAAAAGATTCCAAAAATTTAGAAAATCTTCAAAACCTTTCACAAAATCATTTTCAAAAGGCAAACCTCCTGCAACATTCTCTAGGGTCAGCAGATACAAAGAAAAAGAGTGACCTAGTTTGCTACAACCGTAAGAAACCCGGCCACTTTGCATCCGGGAAAGTGTCCACACCCTAAGTATGAATATATGAAAAAGAAAACCTCTCCGCGAAATTTTCTCGTCGCAAGGGAATGGTTCTTTGAGGAGGAAGAGAATTCCAAGGAATTAGCAACTTGGATTGAAACAGATTCTGATGATGGAAGTGATGATGAAACCGAAGAGGTTAATCTCTGCTTAGTTGCAGACGCTTCCGATGAATCAGATTCTGAATCATTTGAGTTGCAAGATATGGAAGAAAAAGAGGTTTTTGCAAAACTTCCAAATTATAAATTGGATGATGATATCAAACTTACTCCTAGCGTTAAGATAGGAAATTGCTCGTATTCACGTCCCATTTTCTCATCTAAAAATGCTCCACCTTCAAAAGCAATTCCAAAGAAAATTTTGAAAAAGGTGGTGGAAGAGGTTTCTCCCATGGAACATGAAAAGATGTTCAAGGAAGCTGAAATGGTGATCCATCAATTCTCTAATCTTAAGAAAGCCTTAAGCTTAGCTCATGATGAACTTAATCTGTACAAGACGGAGAAAACTGTGATGAGGTCTGAAATTTCAAATCTTAAGGACCAAATCAGAAGTATGACTCCTCTTGCTGATCAGAACCGCATCCTTGAAACTAAGGTTGCTGCACTTCAACTTCGGAATGATGACTTGGTAACCCAAATCAACGATCTCCAAAAGATTATTGATTCGTGGCTCAAGTCTCAATCCACCAAGGATAAAATCATGGACTCCCAAGTTCCTCCTGGAATTAAGGAAGGCCTAGGTTTTGGATCTGAGGAAGAGGAGAAGTGTGCATCCTCGAGTGAAAAGGATGAGGAAATTTTGGAACTAACTAAAGAAATTCCTAAGGGGAAGCATGCTAAAGGCAAGGGTAAAGGACAACAAATAAATTATGTCTACCCTAAAGGGAAGCAATATGGGAAGAACTCTCAGATAAAGCCAAAGGATTCTGAGAGTGTAGCTTCAGAAGAAATGGCTTATGGAGTTGGCCGCATCCCTAAAATCGCCTCTGGTGGAACTAGAGATGCTGGCAACCGCAGGTCTGACCGCGCCTCTTTTTCGACCGCTCCTCCTACCTTCAAAAGCAGGAATAGCGTTCCTAGAAAATACGTGGTCAAACTAAAGCCAGTTCCTTTTGTCCCAGCTACAACCGCTCCTCCCAAACCGCATGCAACTCCTAAGAAGAGTAAGGAGTTAGTAAAACCTCATGAAGCTTGTAGCTTTTATAAATGTTCTGTGTGTGATGGTTTAGGTCACAAGGCTGCAGAATGCCTTTTGCGGTTCACATCCAATGCCAGGAAGAGTAAACCTCCTTCTGTCAAGCAAGTGTGGGTCGTAAAGGATTGCTAACTTCAGGACCCAAGGAATAAAAGGGGACCTCGTTCTTAATGTTTACATTTCAGGTCCTCTGCTTAATGGCTGGTCACTCCAAGGATAATGAATGGTATCTTGACGGTGGGTCGCCAAGACATATGATTTGGAGATAGATCATTACTAGAAGATGTCATTGAAGCAAGTGGTCCGTCTGTAACCTTTGGTGACAACAACAAAGGCAAGACCATTGGATATGGTATCATAAGGAGAGGAAACCTAACCATTGAGAAGGTTTCTCTTGTTGAAGGACTCAAGCACAACCTCCTTTCAATTTCTCAATTCTGCGACAAAGGAATACTTTGCAACTTCACGACATCAAATTGCTTTATCAAAGATAGCATTTCCGGCGTCACCCTACTCACAGGGATTCGTAAGAGTAATATTTACATTATTAATCTAAATTCTGCATGTAGTATTACTAATCTCTGTTTTGTAGCTAAAAATGTGAGCGAAAATAGTTGGCTATGGCACAAGAGGTTGAGCCACTTGAACTTCAAGTATCTTGCCAAGATTGGTAGGGAAAACCTCGTTCGTGGTTTACCTAAAGTAGCTGACCACCATCCAGAGAAATGCAGTGCATGCCAGCTTGGTAAGCAGTCCGCGTCGTCTTTCACCAGCAAGACCGCTCCATCAACTTCAAGATGCTTACAAATGCTTCACATTGATTTGTTTGGACCCGTAACCACTGCCAGCATTGGAGGAAATAGATATACCTTAGTGGTGGTGGATGATTACTCAAGATATACGTGGGTTGAGATGATGATTTCCAAAGATGATTGCTATGATATTCTCACCGCACTATTTAGACGGCTCCAAACTCAAAAAGAAGACGACATCGTTAGTGTTCGATCAGATAATGGAACAGAATTCAAGAACAACGGTGTTGCTCAGTATTGTGATGACCATGGGATTGATCACAATTTTTCAATCGCTGGTGTTCCACAACAAAATGGGGTTGTGGAAAGGAAGAACAGGACGTTGATTGAGGCTGGAAAGACAATGATATCTGAAGCGAAGCTACCTCAGTATTTTTGGGCTGAAGCAATCAATACATCATGCTTCACTCAGAACCGCTCCCTCATCAACAAAACCTATAACAAGACTCCCTATGAGCTTTGGCGAGGAAGAACCCCCAACATTGATTTCTTCAAAATCTTTGGCTGCAAATGTTTTGTCCTCTACAACGGAAGAGAAAATAGAGGTAAATTCGGAGCCAAGGCCGATGAAGGTATTTTTGTTGGGTATGCTAAACATTCAAAAGCTTTTCGTGTTTTCAATAAAACTAGTTTAAAAATAGTTGAGTCTGTCCATGTTACTTTTGATGAGCATTTTCTCCTTGAGCCACATTTGGCTCCAAATGTTGCTGATGATTTTGTTGAGCATAATGAAACAGGTGAACCATCTCAAATCGCACCTGAACCTCAACCACAAAATCCAGCACCCTCAACTGAAATTCCCTCAAACCGCACGTTTGAAACCGCACCTGAAGTTCCTACTCCAGATGCAACTCCTAGGGAAGAAGAAGTTGAAAATTACCCTATCCAGCTTATAGAACCTCTTCGTCAACTTACATTCCATGACTTCGCTGAAGGATCTAACGATGTTCCAATTGAAGATCTTCAGCAAACCTCAGTCCAACCAGACTTACCCCCGGAGGTTCGTGAAGTCGGCGATCACCCCCTCACAAATGTAATTGGTGATCTGTTTTCCGGTGTTCAAACAAGGAGATCGAATTATGATGAGCATACTTCTCTTTTATCTCAAGTTGAACCCATGAAGATTGATGAAGCACTCCAAGATTCCAGTTGGGTCGTTGCTATGCAAGAAGAACTCAACCAGTTTGAAAGATGCAAGGTCTGGACTTTGGTGCCTAGACCTCAGGATCAAGGAGTGATAGGAACTAAGTGGGTATTTAGGAATAAGATGGACGAGAATGGAAGCATGACTAGGAATAAAGCAAGGTTGGTTGCACAAGGATATAGGCAAGAAGAAGGAATTGATTATGATGAAACCTTTGCTCCAGTTGCAAGATTGGAAGCTATCAGAATTTTCTTAGTCTAGGCCTCTTTCAAGCGTTTCAAGTTATATCAAATGGACGTAAAGAGTGCATTCCTCAACTGCGAACTGCAAGAGACCGTGTATGTTGCCCAACCGCCTGGATTTGAAGACTCCAAATTTCCCAATCATGTCTACAAACTCCAGAAAGCTTTGTATGGACTTAAGCAAGCTCCAAGGGAATTGTATGAGACTCTTTCTAAATTTTTACTAGAAAAAGGATTTAAACGCGGTAAAATCGATACAACTCTTTTTATTGCCAAATATAATGAGCATACTTTACTTGTTCAAATATATGTCGATGATATTATTTTTGGTTCTACTAATGAGTTACTTTGTAAGCGTTTCGAAAAGCTAATGAAAAGCAAGTTTGAGATGAGCATGATGGGAGAATTAACTTTCTTCCTCGGACTTCAAATCAAGCAATGCGAAGAAGGTATTTTCCTCAGCCAAGCCAAATACACCAAGGAGTTGATAAAGAAGTTTGGATTAGAAAATTCTAAAGCATATGATACTCCTATGGCCACCGGCAATAAGCTAGATAAAGATCTCAAAGGTAAGAAAGTTGATCAGACTTTATATCGAGGTATGATCGGCTCATTACTTTACTTAACCGCTAGTAGGCCAGATATCATATTTAGTGTCTATGTATGTGCTCGCTACCAAGCAGATCATAGAGAAACACATCTAATTGCAGTCAAGCGTATAATCCGCTATTTATCTGGAACCACTAACCTTGGACTTTGGTATTCCAAAGATTCGAACTTCGATCTTGTAGGTTATTCAGATGCAGATTATGCAGCTTGTACTATTGATAGGAAAAGCACTAGTGGTACTTGTCATTTCCTCGAGAATAGACTAGTTGCTTGGGCCAGTAAGAAGCAAGCATCAGTTTCAGTGTCAACCATAGAGGCTGAGTACATTGCTGCTGGTAGTTGTTGCTGTCAAATCCTTTGGATGAAGCAGCAGTTGGTAGACTATGGAATCCATGAAGGGAATTGCCCCATCATGTGTGACAACACTTCAACAATTTCAGTCTCCAACAACCCTGTCATGCACTCCAAGACCAAGCATATTGATATCAAGTATCATTTCCTCAAAGACCATGTGGAGAAGAGGAATATCCATTTAGAGTACGTGGGGACAGACAACCAGATTGCTGATATCCTCACAAAGGCTCTTGACTCCAAGAGGTTTTCCTTCCTCAGAGGAGAAATGGGTATGCTTGAACTTAAATGAATCCATTCTTTTTATTAGCTAACTTGTGTGTTAAGTATAGTTTCAATTCCATTGTTAAACTGCGTGCAACAAACCGCAAGTATGTCCAACCGCCTTGCAGCCAACCGCTTCATTCCAAACCGCATGCTGCAGCTCAACCGCTTGGATCTCAACCGCGTTTCAACTTGAAGTATTTTCTAACTTTTGTTTACAGTTATTTAAAAAAAAAAACTGTTCAAATTCCTTTTATTTATTTTTCAGTCCTTATTTTTTCTTTAAGGGTTTATTTGCAAATGTTTTTCCACGAAATTTTAAAATTTGAATGCATTTAATGCAAAGGAAACATTAGCATTTAATGGCCTTCATGTCAGCCGTCATAGGTTGATGTGATGAAGCTGAAAGGGTGCAAGTTTGCAATGATTAACTGAGTTGGTGAGTTAATCTGTCCTTTCAACTGCCAAACCCTAAACTCTTTCCTATAAATAGAAGACATAACCTACCTTTTCAAACTTTCCATTCTGTCTTCTCTGACCTTGTACCTTCAAGTGCCAGTTTTCACCAAACCCTTCTTCTCTCTCTTCGTAATCTGGTTAAAAAGCTCTAAGCTTTTCTTCAAATCAATGGCACCCAAACCCATTGAAGACATGGTATGATTTCTTAAACCTAAACTCACTTAATCTTCTGTAAATCATATGTGTTTATTCATCTTTTCTGCCATTGTTGAAAAAGCTTCATTATGCGAACACCCATAACCTATTTTTGTTCATATTTGCTTTATTTCTTGATTATTTTTGATGAAAATTGTTAGGTTATGTTCGGATTATGTTTATGATTCAGTTTATCAACTTTATTTCATGATCAACACACATCTTGAACACTGATTTTGATTTTTAAACCTTTTAAGTTTCTAAACCCACTTCTGTATTTTTTGCATTTTCTGGGTGATTTTTGAGTAAAGTAGTTATTTTTAATGATATATTGTTAATCTACTGCTCAATGTGATCATTTTGACATATTATTTGTTCATTTTGGTTAACTTTCTTCAAATCTCTGTTCTTGGTGTTCTTCGTGTTCTTCATGAACTCATGTAACTGTTCATCTCCATTTTCAGAAATTTCTCATGTTTTGGTTTGACCTAACTTTCAATCTTGTTTTTCTTAACTTAGAAAATTTTTGGAAATCTTGGATTTCATTTGCATGTTTGAATCGCGTCATTAGAACCGCATGCTATGTTTTGGAACCGCACTTATAGTTGCTAATATCTTGTTTCAAAACCGCATCATATGAACCGCTTGGTTTTCTCTCTAAATCAACCGCATGCTGAAAACCGCATATTTACATTTTCAAACCGCATGCTTGAAAATTACTTAAGCTTTTCTAAGTATATAGGCTGGACACCATAACCTTCCCCTACAAAACAACTGCTTGCAGTGTGGGATAACTTTGGATTACAATTCCACGTACTAAGTAAAAATGCTTTTGTATTTTTCCTATTTATTTTCCTACCTATGTTTACAGTTTCCTTGAAGTTGGAAATTATCATTTCCAAAACCGCACTATTGCCAACCGCATGTGTGCACCAACCGCTTGTGATCTGTGATTTTCCTGAATTGTTCTAACTTGTGTGTTTTCTTTGTAGAATACCAAGTATTTCCTACCAGGTTGGGAGATCAATGAACTTGAGTTGCGGTCTGATGCTCTTGGAAGGGAGATGATCAGGAAGATGCAAGCCTCAGGAATCCTTCCCCTCTTCAACAAAAAGCAAACCTATACCATCCCTTCATTCATTGACCAGTTCTATGAAACCGCTGTGAAGGGGAGGCGAGCTATACGATGGAACCAAGATCCCCAGCTTAGTGGGAGTTGTAGAAGGATTCAGCATATCCATTGACTATTTGGATATCAGGAGCACCTATGACTTCCATGTATCTGGTGCTCCCATTGAAGTTTCCCAAGAGATTCAGGATGCTACCTGCTCAACCCTTACTGGAAAGCTGGATTCTTTATCTGGCTACTACAAGAAGATAGCAAGGATAGACTTTGGTGAGCTGATGAGCCACTTGTGCTATCTAGTTGGGAAGTCCGTTTGTGGGAAGACTGGAAACCACAACAACTTCACCTCTCATCAATGGCAATACTGCTGTGCCATCTACCACGGCATGAAGCTCCATTGGCCCAAGATCCTGATGAGAGAGCTAGCCAGCAGTATAGATGCGTATCAGCTTAAGGTTAAGAATGAGAAGATTCGGTGGAGACCTTTTGGTAGAGTGCTGACTGCAATTTTTAGCAATTATCAGCATCTGGAGGATTTAAGGATTTCAAATCCAGAATTATCTATCCACTGGGGAGTTGAAGAATCTTTTGGCCTCAAGGCAATGCATTCATTCAGACGTTCTTTTGGGAATGATGATTATAAGGCACTGTATGATTGCGTTACCTCTCAGAATAAGGAGCTATATGTTGAGATGACTCCTGCTACTGCTTCAACCGCACTTGGTAAAGCAATGAAGAAAGCCTCAAGGAAGAGGAAGGGCCCTGCAGAACCGCTCCCAAAGCCAACCTCAACCGCGCCTACCCAACCGCGTGGTTCAGCTGGTGCAGGCCCTAGCCAGAAGAAGCAGAGGAAAGAGAAAGAAAAGATGACTCTTCAGGATGAAGTAGTTGTAGAAGAAGAAGAAGAGGAGGATGCCACCATTCCTCCATTAATTGCCAAGGCTAAGAAGGCAAAGCAAAATCAGGCTGAGTTGGCCAAGATGACTGATGAAGAACTATCTGCCTACTATGAAGCTGAGATTGAGAGAATTAAGAAGAATAGAGCTGAAGCTGGGGCTGCCAAAGGAAAACTCAAAGAACCCATTCCCCTACTGCCTCCTTCTAAACCGCCCCAAACCCAACCACTTATCCAAACACCACCTCAATCTCCTATCCATTCCCATCATTCATCCCCTGCCAAATTTCCTACACCTGAACTGCACTCTCCTCCTCAACCGCAATGAGCTGCAACCGCTCAGGGGGAGAAGCCAAAGAGGCTAAAGAAATTGGCCCAGAAAAGAACCCCAACCAAAGGCCCCAAACGCTTTTTGCACTGCCTTTCCAAACAACCTACTCCTTCACCATCTTCTTCTCATTCCACTTCACCTTCAACCACAGATTCATCCAAAGATTCCTCTACCAAATCAAATTCCTCCTCCAGCCAATCCAGAAACCCAACTACCTCACCTCAAAATTCCAACCGCTCCAAGTCCCCTCCTCACTCAAACCGCGCCCAATCACCTCCTTACTCTTATCACACTCTAGCCATCTCCATTTCTAACCGAAACCGCGATCCATTCATTCAGACGTTCTTTTAGGTGCCTCGAACCTTGATGATGGCATTTTAGGTGCCTCAAACCTCAACGATGGCATTTTAGGTGCCTCGAACCTTGATGATGGCGTTTTAGGTGCCTCGAACCTTAATGATTGCGTTTTAGGTGCCTCGAACCTTGATGATGGCGCCTTATGTGCCTCGAACCTTGATGATGGCGTCTTAGGTGCCTCGAACCTTGATGATGGCGTCTTAGGTGCCTCAAACCTTGATGATGGCATCTTAGGTGCCTCGAACCTTGATGATGGCGTCTTAGGTGCCTCGAACCTTGATGATGGCGTCTTAGGTGCCTCAAACCTTGATGATGGCATCTTAGGTGCCTCGAACCTTGATGATGGCGTCTTAGGTGCCTCGAACCTTGACAAATGGTGATATGGAGGTATCAACTTGTTTTGAAACGATTTCCTTCGATGTTCGTATCCTTTCGTTGGGGACGGACTCTGAGGGGATAGATAGTCTTTTGGTGGACTTCATTTGAAGGGATCGGTCTTACGTTTGCTGCCGGAGGTGAAAATGAGGAAAGAGACGGATTTTTGTTAACTTTCGTCAGGGATGAACCTAAGTTTAGGTTTAGTTCAGGAGTATGAACCTAAATGGGGGCTTAGTTCAGGAGTATGACCCTAAATTGAGGTTTTGTACCTGAGGGAGACTATTTGAGGGCGTTCTCGCTGGGGAAGATTCGAGCTTACGATGATTACCGGGGAAAAGGGTGACCGTATTGGTCGAGTGGCTGGACCTATGGTAGGCTACCTACGTATCCCGAATGGGGAATCAAGCCCATACGTAGTTCGGAAACTGCTGGGGATGGTCTTCTTTGCTGAGGGCGCACTATGTCGTGCTTCAATGCCGTAGACTTGTTAGGTTGCTGAGGACGTACTTTGTCGTGTTTCAACACCATAGATTCACTAGGTTGCTGAGGACGGTTTTTTGCTGAAGGTAGAGGTTAAAAATGAGGAAGGGAATAGGCTTCCGTTAAGTTTCGTTGAAGAGGTCGGACTTATGTTGAAGGCCGGGGTTGAAAATGAGGAAGGGGATGGGCTTCCGTTAAGTTTTTGTTGAAGGTCGCGTCGAAGGCATGGGATTTGGACAAAATAGGTGGTTGTGGTAAAATGGATTGAGGGATGGCGGACGATCTCGCGCGCGTATCGAGGGAGACATGAAGAATTATCCCACAAAATGAAAGTGGGCGTGGAGAAATATCTTCACAAAACGGAAGTAGTTCCTTCGGGTTGTGCTGATGTGCGAAGGGTGATCAGCCTAATAGGGACAAGTCTGGAGGTATTTTGTCCTGAAGGAAAAGTTTGGTTGAGTTTGCATCTTGCTGGTGATCGTCGACCTTGTAGAAGTTGTTGAGCTTGTCTTCGCATTGGGACTTCTCGCTGTGGAAGGCTTTGGGTTCGAAGAATGCAAGAACTAGGTTTGAAATGAGAGGGTCCTTATCAAAAAGGCATCTAACACTTGGTAAGAGGGAAACCAAAGGAAAGGTGTTAATTTGGTAGAGAGGGACTCAAAGGCACTCTGGTCGAGTAGGCAATAATAACAGCATTTTGCTGTTGGCGATGGTTCTAGAGGTGATGGTAAAGACTTCGGCGGCCGTTTTCACCAAATTGTAGACACTGAAGGCTCTCTTCATCCATTTGTGGACGTTGGAGGTCGTCTTTGCCGAACTGTAGACATTGGGGGATGTCTTCAAAGACTTGAGGCATTTGAAACAAAGCTGATGTGGGTCTAGGGCCAAGATGATGTTGACTTGATGTGTCTGAGGCTAAGATGATGCAAGATTGAGGTATCTGGATTAGGCCGGTGTTCATCTGAGGTATTTGAAACAAAGATGGTGCTAACTTGAGGCTCTTGGGCACAAGGTGGTGATGTGGAGATGAAGGTCTTGCCAGTCATTTGGGCAGTCTTGTTGAAGTCATCGGAATTACGCTTCTGTGGAGACCATCCTTGCTGCGGAGAGGCTTCGGGTATTGATGGAAAACTGATCTTTCTTGCTTGAATTGCTACATTTGTTAGTAGAGGGACAAATGCACATATGACATTCACGATGATGGTTGCATGCATAGAACTAAAATGATTCGCAATCGCTTAGGTTTTTTTTTTTTTATTCGTGTTTTGCATGCTACATGAGCCCTGGGGAGATTTTTGTGGGGATGCATGTGGTGAGAGGGTTTGTATGTGTTGTGGACTGTTTGGGACAAGCTTTGAGCAGGTGGGGTGATATCCTTTGGTCGCGGACTGAATTGCATGTCATTGATGAGGTCTTGTTGTAGGTCAGCAGTATCATGCGGACCTCAATTTTGATCTTGGGATGAAGTTGGATTTGAACCCCGGGTCTCGATTGAAATTTCTTTTCAGTCTCGGATGTTTGAAGCTGATGCTGACAGGCTCTAGAATCAAAGTATGAACCCTCTTTCACTTGGGTTAGTTGTGACTTGACATAAATTTGGAGAATGACTTGGCGAAATGCTGATATGAGGAGGTTCCCAATTTTCAACATCTGATGATGTAGGGAGTTGCCATATACCGAGTTCTAAAGCTGACACTCCAAGATAGTTGTTGGGGTGACTAGACCTTTCTTCCGTAAATAGGTGTGACTTGAGAAATCCCCATTCCGAGGAAATAACATGGCGAAAGCCACATAAGCTTTCTCTGAATGATTCGATGAAGCCCCAGGTTCGACAAAGCGTCACGACAGAGGTCCAAATAATGGTTTGACTGTAAAACTGGCATACTGATGAAGTACCAAGCCGATCGATCAACGTGAGAGACCTTGAGGTGAAGTTGATGTGACCCCAGATTCATTGCAGCATTACGTCATGAAGTGAGAAACCCATCTTTGATAACAATTATGCAACTAGAATCCTCCCTTCGAAGGGTGTCTTCCATATGGGAACTGTTAGCCATAGTGGCGCTTGGCTTGTTCATGGCTTCAATCATATTCACCCTATGATTTTTCCTAGGGAATGGATTGTTGACTGTATTGGGCCCTTGGGGTATCTCAAACTCACCCTTTTCGATCAGTTCTCACACCGCCCTTTTTCAGGAGCATGCAATTATTAGTAACGTGCCCATGATACTAGTGGGAAGCACAGAGTTTAGTTGTGTCCAAAAGGACATCAGGATCCATGGGCTGATGGTTGTCCAAAGGTTTGGTCAGACCTTCCTTCACAAGTCCCTGAAAGACTTCGCTCAGAGGCATTCCGAAATCTTCAAGCTTAATTCTCCGCGGCTTGGGCACATCACCTTTCCTTGGCACGAAAGGAGTGGCATTGTTGCAATCCTGGCCCGCATAGTTAATTGTTTCCTTGCTTTTTGGGTAGGTCAGGAGCTGGATTAGAGGCAGAAACTTGGTACCGATAAGTAGGAGCAGTGGCTTGCTGTTGGTCAAACTTTAGCCCCAGAACTGACCGTCGCACGCAGATCTGGATAGGGGAAGTTACTGAGGGACTTTCTCAAATGAGGCTTCCAGGCATGATTGAAAGATGTTCAATTGTTCCTCATTAGAAGGAGGGTTGGCCATTTTACTCAACTTGAGGTTTCAATGCTTGTAAAAGTCACCGATATTCTCCTCGGAATGCTGCATTTTTGTCTGCAGGTCAACTCTGTTTGTCTCCCATTCCAGATTAGCTTTGTATTTCTTAGTGAAAGCATTGGTGATATGTTCCCAAGTAGCCCTGAACTTGGGTTTCAACCGAAAGAACCACTTTAGATGCCCCTAGTTTTAAGGAGAGACTGAAGTAGTCAGCCGACTGCTGGTTTGTGCATCCTTTGGTTTGTAGGTGTCAAGGTGGATCTTGGGACAGGCAGCCCCATCAAACAGTTAGGCATCACGAACTTGTGCGGTAGAGGCATAATGGAATCGGGATCTACGGGCCGAAGGGCGGCCTTCTTTCCTGTCAGCTTGGCGACCTGCGCTTTCATTTCCTTATGTTATTCCATGAACCAGGCCGAATGAGGGTCCAGTGGCGAAGCCGGAGTGTTCAAGCCGGTGATCGTGCTGGAGAGAGAGGTTACCATTGGCGGCACACTGGTGGAAAGGATGGCCGGGCCTGGGGCATAGGTGTAAGCCTGCCCTTGGCCTAAATTACCCTGGGGAGTGTAAGTATGATCCTGGGCATAAGGATAGAATCCAGTGGCCTGTTGCTGATTCCCAATGGGTAAGGAGAGTGGTGGCAGACCAGAAGTGGTCGGGTAGCTCGGGTTCCCAGGGTGAGACTCATAGGGAAACTTAAATACGGGTTGTGGCCCTTGGTTATTGAACTGTATGCATGCCTGACTGGGGTGATGGTGTATAACCGGGAGGATACTGTTGTCCCGGTGATTCTGATGAGACGGGGATGGGGGTTTGCTGGCCCATAGGGCCTTGAGTGAGGAATGGTTTTGTGGAGGCTGGTGAGGCACTGAGTTGTCGGACCAGTACTGTCTTGAGGAGGGACACCTGATTGTTGTCCTAAACCAAACTGTGGTGGCGGCATTCCCAACTGCTGATGCGGCACCCTGAACTGTTGTTGTGAAGGCCCACACTGATCTGTGCCAGACTGCGAAGGGATCCCAACTTGTTGTGGTATTCCTAGGTGTCCCCAATCATGGGAGGACATTTCATACTGACTTTGTCCCCACTGAGGGACGACAAATTGGCTTGTCTCGTCGAACTGTACAGGGCTACTAGGCTGTGGCTGAGGAGTTGGCTAGATTGAGGAGCAGGGGCTCTGGTAGTGGTATCATAGGAGGCTAGTGGTGGCATTCTGGTGTAGTCTGGGCGACTGAGAGTGGGATTAGGGGTTTGATGTCCCGTGGAGGCAGTCATGAAGAGATTTTGTGAAACTCGTGCGGTGCCGGGGGCTGGCTTGTCTTGAACTGGGTTGCTGTTGAGATGTCCCAAACTGTTGGGGCGTAGAAGTTCCGAACTGGTCCATAGTTGTCTGCCGTCCCAAACCCAACTGAGAAGTCATACCAACCTGATGTAATCGAGAAGCCCCTGATTGATTTGTACCGAACTGCTGAGGCATACCAAACTGCTGCGACATACCGAGTTGACCCTGGCTGCGTTGAGGCACACCATACTGGCCCAAATCAGACCGAATTCAATTTGTTTCCCCAGACGACTGTCCCAAACTGAACTGTGAATGTATACCAGACCGAGGCTGAAAGGATAGCTGATTCACAGGTTGAGAAGAGTGTAACCCGGTGGAGGTTCCATGTGAGGAAGGTGGTGGCATTCGGCGGTAGTTTGTCTGGCCAAGATAGGGATGGGGATCCTCTTCCTCTTCTACCGTGAAAGTCCCATCGGGGTTGAGGGCAATCGTTAAATGATCATCGAAACCTCATTCTGATTGGTACAAAGGGTTCTATGGACTTGAATTCCACTTTTAGCCATGACATCATACTGAATCCCTGGTTCTGGTTAAAATTTCATCCTCAACCTTGGACATCAAAGAACTGCACTTGACAAGCTCATGACCAATATGGCGATCAGGTATCCACTGGCTTGGTGAAGCCTTGGTCTGAAGAGATGTGTTGGCGAAGTCTCGATTTTGAAGAAGCGACTTGGTAAAGCCTCAGCCTCATGATTGTGAACCTTGTAGCGAAGTGAGGAATCAACGTGGACCCGGCATAACCAGAGAAGCCCCACTCTAAAGAAATGACTTGACGAAAGTCCTCCCTTAAAGAGTACAGTGCAGCTCTAATGCAAATTGAATTGTCATATAGCAAAAAGAGGCAACCCATCCTTCTATATTTACTTTATTATTTTCTTTAGTCAATTAGTCAACCGGAAGAAAATGTAAAAGAAAGACAATTTAGAAATGTATACCCGCAGGGACATATTTTCGAAAAGTGGGGATGAATTCCCGATTTGTGTTATTTGATGGCCTCATTTGATAAAGGCACAAAAGAACACGCTTTGGGTTTGACTCTTTTGAGAGAGCATAAGTGTAGAAAGGTTTGTAAAAGTGTATGGAAGCCCCTGTTGACAGAAAATCAGTGTTTAGCTCTATTTTTCCTATAATGCAGAAAAAGAAGACTTATCGAGACATCTGAAAACATGTTTTATTCAAAATGATCACATGATTGCTTAAAACCCTTTATTAATGTTTGGGTTATTCAACCCCTAATCTCGATATGAACAAACATTTTGATTAATCATGAGGAGAAATTCGACCAATACCAAGAGTCGAAGTTGGCGAATGGTGAAGAGAGATTGTGTACATGAGAGGCCATTGATGAGACCGAATTTTCTGGGATTTGAATGTGTTTATGGCCGGACCATTTCTGGTTGCCTACGTTCCCCTTAATATAAGGAGCTCAGGTCGCCGTAGTTCGGGCTTGAACCGTGTTTGGCTTTGGGAAAGGGTATGAACATTTGTGGTCCATTTGGTGAAAAAGGCTCGGATGGGAAGCTTGGATGATAAGGTACGGGCCTTGAGATGTTCCTTGACAAGTCGTTTTTTGACGGCTTCTTCTTGATCATCATCTTTCATTGGGGGAGAAAGAATTTGAATACAGCTTAAGGCCTTATGGTATGCTTCTGCCTTTGCTTTGACTGTTCCCTTGTAGTCGACAACTTCCGTTCTTCGAGCTTTAAATTTGCCCATCTGTCAAGTTTCTGATTGGCGGTGCTGGATCCTTGGCCCTTTTTTTTTCTTTTTTTTTTTTTTTTGAAGCTCCTGCTGGAGTTTTTTTTTTTTAAAGCACTTGAGGACGAAGGCAAGCCTCTGCTTGAACTTTCTTGATACACGTGAGGTGAAGGCAAGCCCCTGGTTTTTTGTCGACATGGGGTCAATCTTTCGATGCTGAGTGACCTTTTGTTGTTCTTTGATGCTGCCGCCGTCGTTGACTTGGTCAAGGTGATGATGGGGACATGTTTTGGAAAGTGTATGGCTTGATGGAGGCCTTTGTGAGGTAAGGAAAGTGTATAGGGAGGGCATTAATTGACTTTCTCGCACCAATTAATTAAAATCTTAATCATTTCCAGAGATTATTTGTTGAGCAATGCGAGTGATCATTTAAAATAAAACCATTTCATTAAATGTAATGTAGGTGTGCAAATAATGTCTCAAGTCTAGCAAGAAAAGAAAAGGACTCTTTTATAGAAAATTTAAGATTAACTACAATGTCTAAGGAGGACTTGATTGAACGAAGAAAGTACTAGAACCTACGAAGGTTGACTAAAAGACTGTTTTAATATTAAAGGATGGGTAGCCCCTAGTCTAGCTACTCTTTGTTGTTGGACCACGTCTCTACCCTTCAGCATTGGAAGCAAATTCCTCATGAAGCTATGACAGACTATGCTCGCCTTTGGTAACTTCAGGAATTCCTCGCTCATCGGCCACGACGGTTGCCTTATCTGCCATCAGATTATTATCATCCCATTTACCCTTGGCGTCAGTCGTGAACTTATCGGAGGGCGAGAGTTCAAAACATTTCACCAAATCCGGCTTTGCCATGGTCACATGCTTGTTGCAGTCACACCAGCCATTCTCAACATTTGTTGCGACTAAATCATCTGGCTTGCCAAAGTCTACTGAATTCACAGAGCTTGAATCATAAAACTCAATCATGTTTACACTCGTGTTGTTTGGGAAATGATCATTGGCAGGGTTGAGATCACTGAGGCGCTCGAGTTTGCCCTTCTTAATTTACCCCCGAATTGCCTTTCTCAAAGCTGTACAGTTATCAGTTATATGACCGTGATACTGGTGGAAAGCACAATGCTTAGTAGTGTCCAAAAGGATTTTGGGATCCTTGGGCTGATAGTTTCTTATGGGTTCGAGGAGACCCTGCTTTAGCAAGCTATTTAAAACTTTGCTTAAGGGAACACCCAAATCCTCGGGATGTGGTTTCTCCTTTGGGGGGGAATAAACTCTTAGTGCTCTTTGATTCGAGCTTTGGTCATTGACTTGGTCACCCTTCCGAACAGGGTTTGCCGGTTTTGGTCCATTGGGGCGCTCAAGCTTACCCGCTTCGATTAACCCTTGAACCGCTCTCTTCAAGGCTGTGCAGTCGTCGGTCGTGTGGCGATAATGATTATGGAAGGTGCAATGCTTACTCATGTCGAGGGGTGCATTTGAGCTCCTTGGATGGTAATCCCTGAGAGGCCCCAAAAGGCCTTCCTTTACTAAAGCCTTGAAAATTAAGCCCATGGGCATCCCAAAATCATCAAAATGTTCTCGTTGCCTTAGAGGACCACTATTTCTTGGTTGCCTTTGGATGCCGTCAATTGTACACAATGCCTTCTTTCCTTTACTGGATGTTGCAGTCGTCTTGGAAGGGTAAGGTTTATAGCGGTGAGACATGTTCAGACCCGTAGTGCTTCCCCGTGCACGAACCCTTTTGATGTAACCATCGATGTAAGCGTCAAGATTTGACTTTTTGTAAAACTCATTCGTGTAAGATACACGAGATTGGTATGGTGATATGGCCCGAGTCGAGCGATCGTCGATATTCTCGTTGCTAGGCTTTTCTTGTATTTCTTAATTGGTTCTACCAATAATCCTTCGGACGAGTCAATAGGAACACTAGGACTGCACGGCCCCGCCAAAAGATTGGCATTAGCAAACGAAACCACAGTAGGAAGTACTCTGGTGGGAGGGATGACAGTCTGAGCATTAAAAGCGTGACCGTAACCCTCCTCATAAGTCAGACTTGAAGCACAAGAATATGGACCGCAGGATCGGGGGTGGTGAGACTTATAAGGGGCCTCATAAGGCCTGGCAGTTGCCGAAGATGAGGATATATGGCTCGTAATGGGTGGATACCAGGGAGTAGTGAGTGGGGATCCAAAAGGCTGCTGAAGATATGAGGTTTGAGGCACCGTAACAGTAGGACTGGACGTGTCGTGACCACACTGAGGAACCTGACTACAAGGGTGATGTGTATACTGTACTTGATGAGCAGGAGCAGCTTGCGTAACAGCCGGGTGGAGAATTTGATGAGGAGCATTTGACCTTGTCGGACTTCCCAACCGGAGAGGCGGGGTAGAGCTTGGAGGATATTGTGAATACGGTGAGCCTGATGAAGTGGTGATAAAGCCTGATGGCCCATGTGATTTTGCAGTACCATAGGGGCAAGTGTGCTTCGAGAATTGGAGGAAGCAAGCTGGCCCCCTTCGAACCATGGAGCCTGAGAAGCGAACTGACCCAAAATGGCTTGCGGAGCCATGTCAAACTGCTGGGCTTGAGAAGTCGCGAACTGACCCATTCCGAGATGATGACCCGAACCAGACTGATGTTGTGAAGTAGTAAACTGACCCCTTCCAAGCTGTGGGGCGAAAGCAAACTGATTCAATCCTGGTGGTGAGACCTGAGAGGCACCGGGGGCAGGTTGACCTAGATCGGACTGTTGAGGAGTATCGAGCTGTAGGGGCTGAGATGTACTGAACTGACCAATTTTAGACTGATGGCCCGGGCCAGACTGAGGTTTTGGAGTAGCAAACTGACCCATTCCAAGCTGCGGGGCGGAAACAGACTGATTGAAACCCAAAGGTGAAAACTGAGAGGCACCGGGGGGAAGTTGACCAAGATCGGACTGTTGAGGAGTATCGATACGATGAGGCCGAGAGACAGGCTGAGTGATAGGCTGGGGGATGCTTGGCCCATTAGTAGTTCCACATGAAAGGGAACAGGGCATTTGACGGTAGTTGGCATGCCCGGGAGGGTAATTAGCTCCAATCTCCGCATCAACCGTAAAGGTTCCATTAGAGTTGCGAACAATTGCTAGCCTCTGGGTTCTGATACTTTCCAATAACTGACTGATCTGAGCCTCTTGATGTTGTCTTATCTGTTCCAACATCTGATTCCACTGTTCGAAATTTTGCGGATTTTCGAGGTGCGGAGTTGTACGTCCCTGTAAGTACCCAAATCTGGCTCATGCCTTCCGGTTAATTTTCCCGACAATTTCGGTAAGTTTTCCGGTAATTCCCCAGACCTTCCCAGCGTTCCGGAAACATTCCGGAACTGTTTTTTATTAAATAAGGGCTGAAGAGGATCCTTCCTAATTAAGAAACACGTTTTTCTTAATTAGGAAGGAGGGTTCTAGAATTTGCCACCTTGCATGGTTCTAGAATGCTGAGTCATTCAGGATAAGCCCGCACGGCTGCATTAGCTCGCTGCTCTTAGCCGCACGGCTTCATTCACCTTATCCAGATTACCTATAAATAGAGGCCTCCTCTACCCATTTCAACACACAATAGAGGCACAAAATACACAATACACTTATAAACACTCCCAAGACGTGAAGAATATTGGTGCAAGCTCAAGAAGGTGAAGAAGGAAGGCCAAGAAGCTACCTCCCTCCTTCTTGAAGACCCAAGACCAACCTCTCCTCCTAGCTCCGTTCGAAGAAGCAAAGGAAGCAATTGGTAACCTCGCACGCCCTAACCTTGCTTTTAATTGATATACTTGCTCATTGCATTCATATATCTTGCTTGGGACTTGGCATTTATTCATAAAGATCACATCTTTATCACCCCCTTTCCCTTTTGCATGCATTAAGACCTCATTTGTCATAAAAATGTAGTCTTTTTCATAAAGGTGCATCCTTTGCACCTAAAACCCCCATTTTCAAATAAAAATGTCATTTTTATGCATCATTTGCACATAAAAATCCAATCTTTTCAATAAAAATGCATCCTTTGCATTCAAAAACCTTTTTCCAATGCATCATTTGCATAAAAATCCTATCTTTACGCATCACTTGCATAAAGATCATTTCTTTCAATCAAAAAGCATCATTTGCTAAAACCAAAAATGTCATCTTTTCATTAAAGAGTCATTTTTCATCATGCATTTCCCCTTTCCCCCAACCTTGGAACGGACCGGTGTAAAAAATCCTATCTTTACATCGTTCCTTCCATTAAAGGTTCACGATTTCTTTGGAAAGGGATAACCTTGAACCCTATATCTCCGATTATCGCTTAAGAAAGAGTATGAAGCCTCTATACGAGCTCGACCGTCTTAAAGCGTAGGATTGATGGGCTAAGGACCCTCCTTTTCTAAAGAACCTCATCTTTGACCAAAAGAGAGTCATTCTCTCGATCACGCAAGTCCCGAGGGTCCCGAGGTTAAAATGCGATGATCACAAGTCATAAGATGAGGACGGGATCATAATCCCAAATATATAAAATTCCAAGGAATCTCGAGCGACAACCAACAAATGGTTTGTACGTCCGGAAGACAACTTGGGACATTCCCCCCCCCCCCTTTTTCTCAAACACATGCACACAAGAAAGCACGCAAGCAAGCACGATTACTGAAATCTTGGGAGACTTGCTCCGGCAAGGCACTTTGGGTGAACGCCAAACGTTCTTCCCAAGGGGTAACTTAACCTCCGAACCCAAGTAAAAACCTTTTTTCAAAGTTTTGAGGTAATCAAAATGGCGTGGCGACTCCGTTTTTCAAATAACTCGGATGTCTTCAAACTCGCGTGAATCCACAAAATTTGGGCACACATTCACAGTTTGGCGACTCCGCTGGGGAAAACCCAAAGGAGAAAAGCTTTATTTTCAAAACAACAATCGATACTCGGTATATAGGTGGACCCCACTTAACCTTCCCCGTATCGCTCCCTAACTCCGGGCTTTGGGATAACCGTGGTTTAACAATCCCACGTACCGGTCAAGATCCCTTTTCGAATTTTTTTTTGAAAAATAAAGAAAGCTTTTCCCTTTGAGCGGGTTAAACTCCCGTCGTCGATTTCATTAATCGTGCTTGCTTCCTTTACCTTGCCTTGCATCATTTGCATCTTGGATTTCGTGCATACTTTGAGCATAAAAAATCGCAAAGGAGTGGAACCCTGAAAATTGATCCATGCAATCGTACGGCTAATCCTCATAGGATTCCGACCATACGACCTCGCTGGCAATTCCACCGTCGAAAAAATCGGTGGTTAATCTCGGCAAGTCCTAGCAGCCTTGGGGCTACTCACTCCACGACCGATCTCCGGGCTTCCTTAAAATTTACGTGTTGCATTCTCCCCTCGTCCCGAAAATCATTCCTTTAAAACACATTTATGAAAATTTCTCGTTTAACTCAAAAAGGAACAATTTTAGGAGACCGCACACTACGCGCACCCGATATATCCTCGTACACTTTGCACGCACGTCCTTTAAACCCGGGTGGTTCCAGCTGGAGTCACTGACACTCTTACGATGCTCCCGGCGCGCACGGAATCATTCCAACCTCCCCATGGCAAACAAAGGTCGACCAATGCACACCCGTGTCACACGTTTCAAAAATCCGTGACTTTTGGTTGGTTTTTGGTCTAGTCCGTGTCATATAGCCCAGCTTGCATACCCACGTAAAGGTCAAGCCTTAGCTCATAACGGAAGCCAAGATTTTCGCTCAAGCGAAATTCTCGCCGAAATTCCGACAAGGAAAAATCGGTGGGATCTTGACTCCGACATTGACTATTGACCTTGACCCGCACGGAATGCGTAAGAGTCAAGACCGAGTCTTTGCCAAAAATCAAAAGATCTTTCGCTCAAACGAAGCTCGCCAAAATTCCGACAAGGAAAAATTGGCAAGATCTTGAGGCATTGACTTCGATTCCGACCCACGCACCGTGTATGCAACGAAGTTCAATGTGACACCGTGTCATCCGGCTTTACCGCCCGACCCATGCCTATTATTCTCTCGGACATTACCGAAAGTCGAAACCGTCATTCGCTCAAGCGAAACTTCGCCAAAGATCCGTCAAGGCGCAGAGACGAGACTTTCCGGTATTGCCTTGACTATAATCCGCATCGCTCGTGCGTTGAAAGGTCCTATGACCCGCCGCACCCGATAGGAGCGTTTCTTACTCTCGGTCGGTGGGATCCGCGTGCCCTATAGGACCTCGCCCGGGCCGCCCACCCTGGGAGGTCGAAATACAGGTGGAATACGAGGGGCTTATAGACGTAGTGACAGAACCCACTGATCCACGATCTAAAGTAGTTGTGAAAAAAGAAGGGCAGAACCCCTTTTCCAACCAAATACTCCCTCCGTCCCGCTAATATTAGCACAAACACTGTTTGCGCGGGAATTAAGGAATATGATATTTTAATAAAATGTTGTGAGTGTAAAAGAATGAGTGGAGAGAGAATGAGTGGAGGGTGTAATAAATTATAATGGTGTTGTGAGTATTAAAATAATGTAGGAGAGAGAATGAGTGGGGTTGGGTGAATATTTTATTAATATAAAGTTTCCTTTTTGGGATTGTGCGGATATTAGCGGGACGCCCAAAAAGGAAAGTGTGCTAATATTAGCGGGACGGAGGGAGTAGATATTAATAAAAGACACTGTTTTAAGTAAACTTGAAGATTCTAATTTGCATATTGCCTGAGCCTTCAGCCTAAACACCTACCCCGAGTCTAAACCTTTCCTATCCCTTTCCCGCTAGCCGAGAAAGAAGTGGGTGAGAACACCGGGTCGCCGACTTGTTAGCGCGTAATCCTCGCACGCCCGCCGTAATCCTCGCCGAGAATCGAATGGCCGATTTGACAGAGAACAAGGCCGGTTTGGGTAACCGCATGGCTAAGGAAGAAGAGCTAGCCTTTAACCAATGCCCTCCCCATCTTCATATAACCCATTGCCAAAGACTCGTCCATTCTCGCCTTCTCCAATACCCAAGCCGTTAGTGGTCCCGACACCCTCGCTTCCTCTTCCGCATCCCCCCACGACCTTTTTCCTCCTTTCTCGCCTCGAGCCTACTTTGGAATCCCGATTGCCGCGCTTGACCTTTCCAATTTTGTCAACGCCTGTGAATTTGCCTACCTCTCTGGACACCACAAAGGAAGAGTCGGTGAAACGAGAATAGGAATGGATGGATTTACGCCGATGATGACAACAAGAAAAGGAATGGACTTGGAGCCAACGGAAGTGAAACCCGAAGTGGCAAGATGAAGCGTAAAAGCCTCGACTCGATAAGGAGGATCCAAATTCTAACTCGGTTGAAGTGTACCCAAGCCAATATCTCCTTATGGTCCCCGTTGACCTCTTCATACCCTCATAAGTTGAAGCTAGAAGAAAGTTTGGCCAAGACCACGGTGCCCATGCGACGCCACCCCGTATGAGGTCGTCCAAATGATTGGAAGCATACACTATGGAAATATCATTACCTTTACCGACTTGGACCTCGCCAAAGTATGGGGCTAGCCATAATGAACCCCTTTACATCACAAACCCGCTTAGAAGAGCGTCGATTACCACGGGTATTAGTCGATGGAGGGTCTCACGCAATGAATGTCTTGCCAAACTAAAATGATGGATTTATTCGATCCGGAAGCCAACGAGACTTAAAGCCTTCTAGTCGGACTATTAAGGCCTATGACTCCACCGCACGATCGCTTTGGGGATCGCCACTCTCAAGATGTGGTTCGGAAAAAGGTCATGGGCGTTGACTTTCAAGTTATTGATATTCCGATTTCATTTACCGCTTGGGACGGCCTTGGATCCACCGGATAAACGGGTAGCCTCTACTTTGCATCGGCACGTCAAATTTCAATGAGTGATGGAACTATCACCACCATTTATGGAGACAAAGTGTCACGGTAGAAGGAACCAAAGACTGGGATATCCCGATATTGGAGATCAAGCACGATGATGAAGAGGTTAGCATTGACCGGATTCTCCGTAGCTTCTTCCAAGGCACAAGTGTGTTGCAGACCGACCTCACCACTACTTCCGATAAAATCCCTCCCGCCATGAGAATGATGCGAAAAATGGGTTATCTTCCGGACTTGGATTGGGTAGAAGACTTCAAAGTCGTAACACCATCATTGATGTGAAGGAACGTACTACCGTATATGGCTTGGGGTACAAACCGAACTCTCGGGATGCCGTAAAAGCTAAAGGCACGTAAAGGTGAAGGGGTCCGGCTCCATCCTTACACCGTCTCTCGACCCATTACTTTACAAAAGGAGGGACACAATATGATGAAAGTGATCGCGCATCTCCTCGTAAAACCCTTCCTGGAGAACCTTGAGAAAGTTAGGGAAAGCCGGCCCAATCCCGTTCGAAGAATGTTCCTTGATTTGCCGTATATCCTCGGGGCTACCACTACCGTTCTCGTAATGAGTACGTCTTCAAAGGAAATCCGGCCGGTGTCAAAGAGTCGGCATCCGGACAATGGACTTCTCCGCCTTTGAGTTAGCTCTTCCAAAGATCGCCCAGATAGAAGAGCGCCAGCTAAGCCAACAGTGAGCTGGGGTTTGCAAGAGTTGTTTGACGAAGAAGCACAAATCCCGCACTTGATTGACTTCAGTTCGAGCCGACGATGAGATAGTTGCCGTTATTGGAGACGATGGTGAAAGTCATTTTGATCCTCGCACTTTGGTGACTAAGACAGAAATGCCATTGAAGAATTGGGAGACATTCTCGTGGCCGATAGCCACCGACAAAGAAATGATCACGGAGCTTGGATTGGTACCCCGTCCTTCTCAACCTGGGCCGTGTCAAACACCCCGTTGTCTATTCGCCGAGTCAGAATCTTTGAATTCCAGCCCCGTAGTCATCCGAAGGCCTCACGCCCGAGGATTATGAAAATGTAATCGATGTCATCTTTCCCCTTATTTTGAATGAAATGACAAATATTTCGATTATCCTCTTATTGCCAACTTAACAAATGATAAATTAACTCAAAACTTAACAATGCTTAATAATGAATCATTTGAACAAGATGCAAACACACTAAACGAACAATACATTAAAGAAATCTTTAAGCGTGTTTCGTAAAAAAGGAAAACCGGGCCCAAGCCGCCGAGGAGGTTTTGATAAGTGTGAACTTGGGTACTATTGAGGAACCTAAAGAGACACAGATTGGAAGCTTCTTCCAGGGGGTTGAAAGGGACAGATTGATCGAGCCGCTCGTAGAATACGTCGACGTGTTTGCATGGTCATACAAGGATATGCCGGGCTAGACAGCTCGATAGTAGAGCACGTAATCCCTCTAGCACCGATGCTAAGCCGCAAGCGTAAACCGAGAAAGATCAAGCCGGAATGGTCTCTACAGGTCAAGGAAGAAATTGAGAAGCTACTGCGGGTAGGGTTCATCGTAGTCATTGAATACCCGACATGGTTGTCCAACATCGTGACCGTAACCAAGGCCAATGGGAAGGTGCGCCGCCGTATGGATTTCCGAGATCCGAACAAGGCCAGCCCCAAAGACGACTACCCTCGCCAAACATAGACATCCCGGTGGACTCCACCGCCAACTACGAAGTAAAATCCTTCGTTGATGGTTTTGCGTGCTACAACCAGATCAAGATGGCCGAGGAAGACCAAGAAAAGACAGCCTTCACCACACCACGGGAACCTACTGTTATACGCAATGCCATTCGGCTCAAGAATGCCGGGCTACTTACCAAAGCGGCAACACCGCGCTTTTTCATGACATGATCCACAAGGAGATTGAGGTCTACGTAGATGATATGATAATCCACTCCAAAGGAGAGGGTGGGCGCACTTTGTTGACCTACGAAAATTCTTTGAGAGGTTGAGACAAAGATTCCATGAGACTAAACCCCGCCAAATGCACCTTCGGAGTGACAAGGGGAAAAGTGCTTGGGTATATGGTCAGCGTAGCGAGGTATAGAAGTTGACCCCCGAAAGATCAAAGCCATCATGGATATGAGGCCACCTCAAACCCGCATGCAAGTCAAGAGCTTCATGGGTAAATTGCAAGCACATCGCCCGTTTCGTCACACCGCTGACCACTATGTGCGAGCCCATCTTCAAGCTCATGAAGAAGAATGTGGGACACGTAATGGACCGAAAAATGCCAAGATGCCTTTGACCGCATCAAGTCATACTTAGTACATCCCCTACTATGCCCCCACATAGACAGTAAGCCTCTTCTCGCTCTATCTCACCGTCACGTACACGGCAGCTGAGCTATGCCGGCCCAAGAGAAGAAAGACTCTCGGGTAGAAAACGCCATTTACTTTGTCAGCCGGAAGCTACAGGGGAGTGAGCTCAATTACTCAAGATGTGAAAAGACTCCGTGCAGATCGGTCCGGGTAGTCGGCAAGTTGAAGCATTATATGCAAGCCCACCCCGTGAATTTGGTCTCGAAAATGGACCCCATCAAGTACATCTTTGACAAGCCTTCCCTCTCGATGCGTTTAGCGAAGTGGTCCTTCTTCTTGCGTAATACGACATCAACTATGTGACCGTAAAGGCCATCAAGGGTCAAGCATTGTCAGATCACCCGGCGAACTTCCCCAGAATGAAGACAGAGGGCCCGAACCCCAATTCCTGCATGAAGGGATCTTTGCAGTTGAGCCTCGAGAATAGATGGCAATTGTTCTTTGACTGAGCCGCTAACAAAAGAGGAAATGGTGTAGGAATGCTATCGGGTCGATCCGAAAGATGAGCATACCCCCATAGCCCTCAAGTTGAACTTTCCCGCCACGAACAATGTCGCCGAGTATGAAGCCTCGCATTGCCGGGTTTGGAGGCCGCCTTAGAAAGAAATGTCAAGGAGCTCGAAGTTTACGGAGACTCACTGATCATCAACCAAGTCTCCAACAAGTGGAAGACTCGCGGACCCTAATCTCGCAACGGTATCATGCCCATATGGAGGAGTTGGATCGGACAGCTTCGTAGAAGTGACTTTCCACTACTTGCCGAGGGAAAAGAACAGATTCGCAGATGCCCTAGCTACTCTAGCCTCACCGGTAGAGATCCCCGAGGGAAAAGCCATAAAGCCCTTCAGTAGTGGGTAGAAGAGAAGCCCCACCTTCGTCAGAAGTGGACCTGACCCGAGCCTATAAAGGAACCTCGTACAATCAGATTTACCAATTCCTCAAAGACGGAGAGTCACTTTCGTAGACGAAGAAGGTAGACCAAAAGAAGGAGTCGAGCCAAAAGCTTGCGAGCCCCGAAAAGGTTGGCCTCCCATTATGTCATCCTAGGAGGCAACCCGTACAAGAAGCGGTATCAAGGACCGCTCCTCTTATGTGTCACTCAAGAAAGAGCCGAGAGTTGATGACCGAAGTCCACAATGGTCCTTGCGGTCCTCACATGAATGCCGTAGCCCCGATGCAAGTGATCCTCGAATGGGTTACTACCGGATCTCCATGGAGACAGCATCGCGCCCAAAGACGTCCGAACCTCGCGACAAGTGCCGGCTTGCCAACCTCAACCATCTCCCACCTCACGACCAGACCGCATGACGACTCCTTGGCCGTTTGCAACTTGGGGCATTGACGTGATAGGGAAAATAGCCCCGACAGAAGCAATGGGCACGAGTTCGTGTTGGTAGCCATCGACTACTTCACCAAGTGGGTAGAGGCCAAGTCCTACAAGGTCCTCACTTCCGTAAAAGTGGCCCAGCTCATCAAAGAAAACATAATGTGCGTATATGGGGTGCCCAACGAGATCATTTCGATAATGGGTCACACTTCGAAGGAGACCGCGATAGACCGCCGTCGAATTCGCAGTTACTCGCCACAAGTCGTCCCCGCATGCACCTCGCACCAATGGAGCCGTGGAAGCCGCTAATAAGAGACTCGAGCGGATCATCCTGAAGATGGCCACCCGTGGTCGTGATTGGCCCGAAAAGCCGCACCTAGCACTCGGGGCTACGTAACGTCTCGTCGAATGTACCCACAGGAGAAACTCCTTTTGCCCTAACTTACGGGATGGAAGCAAAGGTTACCGCTGAGTTGGAAATCCCGTCATTAAGGGTCCTCCCGGAAAACAAAGTGTCAACGAAGTAGAATGGCTACGGCCGCATGATGAATTGGCCTTGCTCGATGAGAGAAGGCTCAAAGCCATGGAGCACACCCAAGCCTACCAGAGGCGAATGGCCGTAGCGTTTGATAAGAAAGTCAAAGCCGAAACATCAAAGAGGGTGACTTAGTGTCGAAAGTAAAGCCCCTACTAGAGACAACCCCCGGGAAAATGGGAACCCGTTTGGATCGGTCCTTATGTAGTGCAAAAGATACCGTCAGAGGAGCAATGAAGCTTGCGTACTTGGATGGCAATCCCTTTGTCCACCCAACCAACGGTGATAAACTCCGAAGATACTATGTCTAATAATAAAAAAAGAAAAAAAAAGAAAAAAATCTTAGTGCAAAAAGAGTAATACCAAATTTAGGCCGAAAAACCCAAAAAGGGCGGTCTAGGCAAAAAACAAATGTGGTCAGTACGTAAAAAAAAAAAAAAAAAAAGACTTAGTTTTGTTAGTTCACCGTAATGAACTACGAAGACCTCGAGCCCCTTAGCCTTTCTTGTAAAAGGGGAACGTAGGCGTACCATATATGGTTCGGTCTAAACAATAAAAAAGGGCAATAAAGCTTCCATAAAGTGCGTCCTTAGCAATAAATAAAAGGGTATTTCGGTTTTCATAAAACGGGTCCCAAGTAATAAGACATTTGAATTTCCATGAAACATGTCTTGATTAATTTCTAAAATAATATTTCTTGTTCATTACAAGTCAAAAATTTCTTGATTGAGTTCAAGCACGGTCTACCTCTTGACTCGCTAACCGGCTAAAAAGATCTAAAATACAATAAAATGCCTAAATAAACTAATGTGTTTGCAAATGGCAATAAGAGGATCTTGAGAAAAGACTTGTCGGCCGTCATTCGCTGTGTCTTCTTCGGTCTTCTTCCCTTTTCCTCGGCCTCGTCGAGTCTTCTTCCTTTTCTTCTCAATAATGCTCGGTATCCCTCATCCCGACCTCTCGGTATCCTCACCGGAGCCTCTACCAACCCCGTGTCAATAAGCGCCTCTATACGAGCACGAGTCCGTATCTCCTCCCTCGAGACTCGGTCAAATGAGCAACCTCGGACAACCTCTTGTACCGAGCCTCCACGTCCCCGACCAAGTCACCCGATTGGTTATGGCAACTCGCCTTAGCCTCGGTCTCCCTCGTAGTCCTACTCGAGTCGTGGTCGCCCCCAATAAAACTCCGTCTATCCTCCAGAGATAACCCGAGTCGCTCCCATCTCCCTCTCGTACTGCAGTCAAGTAGACAGGTGGTCAAGATCGTGCTCTTCCCGCTCCTAAAGATAGCCCCTGGGTGGGAAAGCAGGTATGTCCAAGCCCTCGAGAAAAAGTGAAGCCGGGCCGGGTCCCTCATGTCTAGAGACATCACCTCCATGGTTCGGATGTCCTCCCGAGTCACTCAAAGGCTCCCGTAAAGCCCCAAACCGCTGGATACCAAGCGTGGTATGTAGAAGGATGACCAGCGAATCTCGGAACCCTCACAAAGATAAGACTCCCGAAATATCCTCCCGGTCCGCAACCTCCAGTGTGGTATCCACCAACGGATGTCCGAAGTGGGATAGCCTAGCCATCATCGCTCCCGGCTACCCCCGGGTCCCGCCGCTAGGTGCACCTCTCCGAGAAATCACCCAAGGGCACCGAGTCGGCAAAGCCCTGTGCAAAGCCCCGAGCCTCTCCTCACCCACAAAGTCAACACAGCCTGACTCCCGGACCTCATGAAATGGTCTCCCGAGCCATCCCGTCGATCCCATGCAAAGTCTCCCCAAAACCAAAGTGGGACGATATCCTTCCCAGCCTGCAGTCTCGACCATGTCCAGGAGACCACCGTGACAAATCCCCACTGCGGACTCAGCAGAAGAAACGATGTAAAAGACGCAAAGGATAAATGCGTCCATAGCCACCATGGTAGCAGCCATAGCCGGAGATCCAAACCTCGCCGGGATCTCGGAAAGGTCAACTCTGTCCGAGGCTACCATCATCCTCTCGGCCTCTCCTGCAGGAATCTCAGAGTAAAAGATGCAAGCTTTACCGCCACCGGCACGTCTCCGATCAGCGGAATAGATATAGCCTCGGTGGGACCCCCAATCAAGGCTCAAGTCTTCGTGCGTTGGGACGATTTCGTTGTAAGAAAAGCAAGAAACATGTCTCCTGACGTCCCAAAACTTTGTTGCGGCTCTCAACAGTCCCAATCGGGCGGGAGATCCCTC
Source organism: Adenophora triphylla var. japonica (assembly GCA_022495995.1). NCBI lineage: Eukaryota > Viridiplantae > Streptophyta > Magnoliopsida > Asterales > Campanulaceae > Adenophora > Adenophora triphylla. Next base: position 225,478 of record JAFEMH010001774.1, read on the forward strand.
AAATGCCATAAAGACTTGATCTTGAAGGAAGAATCAAGCAGCCCTTGTGATTTTGGAAGTTATGTCTCGCCCAAGATTGAAGACCGGATGAAAATGGTCTCTCTTCCCCCTTTGTAGTCTAACGGGCCTCTCCATCGCAAAAGTGATCAAAGGTGGTGTCTTTAGGTCCAAAATATGCCGGGAACAGTTGAAACAAGTTTGGGTTGAAAATAAAATGAAATGGCCAAGCTTTGGTTTTATTCAAAAATGACCGTGACAGGCGTGAGCCGCACGGCCTCTTTTGCCCTCAAGGCCATACCGCACCTGGGCTTCATTTGCCTCGATGTAAATTGCAAATCAAGCAGAACCAAAGTTGCTGCCCAAGGGAGTTTTCACCCCACTTTCTCAACCAAAACCCGTACAAAACATGTCCGTAAGCCACCCATGCGCTTTATATCATTATATATTATTTTGGCCCGCTTCACCCCCAATTCCAAGCAAAAAGTCGCCCGAGGCTCGATAATATGCAAATTGAAAAAGCATAAATTAGGAAAGTAAATAAAACATAAATACAATGTCTTCGCCCCACCGGCGTCAAAATAAAGCAATAAATAAACAAGTTGTGCATAAAAATTGTTCATTGTTTGTTCTTGTTCCAAATCTACTCTAGAGACCCCCTAGGCCTCATATTCTTCTTCTTCCTCATCACTGCTCAGCTCATAGATGCTAGGCTCTCTCATCACGTCCTCCCCGGTCGCCGCATCGGAAAGAGGGATGTTGTCGTGCTCGTACTCCGCCACCGCTCCAAGATATCAGCATTAGGACCTCACCCCGAGGCCCGGCACTGGATGAGTACTCCGGCCGAGGAAGAGGATGCTGCGCCCCACATGCCTCCTTTTGCGCACAGGCTCCCCGCACGCTTGTTGACGCTTTAGTAGCGCAGCCGCTTCTTGACCAAGGATCGGCACACGTCTTTCCACTGTTCGCCCGACCAACCCCGTCATAGGTGCGAGCCGGAACACGAGAAAAGAAAAGAAAATCTCGGAAAATCTCGAAAAATCTCAGAAATTGCAAAAAACGAAAATCAAAGCTAAAAAGGGAATAAGACCCTAAGAGTATACTCACGGTGCTATCGGGTGGCGGGGGTATACTTGGGGCTCCCTCGTGTCGAGGGACAGGGAATCCTCATCCTCCTCGGTACTCCGTGTACGACGTATGAGAGGTGTGCAGGAGGGATAGGCGGGTCGGTAGGCTCATCCTCCCCATATCCCCGAGTGACCGCCGGCTTCGTCGGCTTACGTGGCGTCCTCAGCGCTGCTCCACAAACACAAACGTAGGGGTACCCATGTCAAAATACTCCTCCACGCCTATACCTCCTCGGTACCTCTCAATCTCATCCGCCGCTAGCCTCGGGCTGCGGCAAGATCCGTCTTTGGAGGATCGTGTGGAGTAATGGCGTCAATGGAGGGACATGACCATGCCGCCTCGAGAAACGGTCCCCAGATATATGATGTCGCAAGTCGGCCCGGTGAGCCACCTCCTCTGCCTTGTCACCTCAATAGCATCTCCCCAAAGAAAATCTCAGGATACCGCCCCAGGGTAGAAGTCCACTCCATCCGGTCCATCCTTATTGAGCAGGCTTCACCATCTTGTAGTCGAAAGTGATCCGGGTCTTCCCCGTGAACCTATCCCTCACATCTCCTCCAAAATAACCATCGCAGGAAAATGGTGATATCACTCTGCTGGTTCCAAGGAAAGAACCCGATCACCTCGCAAAACCAGGCTGCATGTTCAAAAACATCAAAAAGGTCATTTTTCTCATAAGAAGTCTCAAGACGAAAAAGAAAAGAGAAGAGAAAGAGAGGCTACCTCAAGGGCAAATGAGAAGTCCATAGAAGCGGCTTTGTTTCGACAGACATGTCCAGAGAGAAGTATAACTCGGCCAATCCGGCCTCTCCCCAAGAGACCATCCCTATCCCATCCACATCAACCAAAGAGTCAAGGAGGCAAGTCATGGCTAGCGTCCCGAGAATTAGCAAAGATAGTGACCGACAAAGATCAACCACACGAAAGCTCTAACCACTGGTGGGCGGTCACGTCACTACCAAGAAAGTCCCGCATGCGCTGACGCCACCTCGACATTCCTCGTCTCCATACCCAATCCCTTGGGAATCGGCTCAAATCCAACCAAAGCTCGAACTCCTCACTGCAATGTGGTCTCTCCCAGTCACGGGCCTCCCGGTGAACCGCAGGCCAAGACCGCTGTAAAATCGGCAGGAGTCACAAGAGCTCTCCCGGCTCGAGGTGGAAACTATGAGTAGAGTCCCACCAAAACTCGTGAAAGAGCCCGAACTGTGCCCTTGCTCTTTGAGGTGATGTGAATCCCCGTGCCGACGGCCTCCACAACGCGTCCGCACCGGTAGCCCTCACTCAACTCTTTAGGGTTCACCCCATTCTTCTCAAAATCCGGCATCCTCTCGCCAAAGATTCACCGCTATCTCGATGGTCCCTAGACTTGTTCTCCTCGTAGACAAGCACATCAAAAAGAAGTGTCAGTCCTTCATCTCATTTCAAAAGCATGCATATAGTCACAAAAGTGCACATATTTTTTCAAAAGAAAAGCATTCATACAAGTCTTTTTAGCATCTTTTGCATCAAAACGTGACTTTCATCATTTGAAACACGTCATTTTAAGCACGTTGCTTTCCTAAGGCACAAAATCATAATTTTCACAATTCTTTGCACATAAGCATTATTTTTCAAATAAAATGGCATGCATGAATCATTTTCATCTTCCAAAATCATGTTTTCTCATTGAAAATCGATTTTGACCTAGTTCTAGCACAAGGCAAGAACTCCGTCTCATATTTAGACAATTCTCATTTTTACTTCATTTGCAAGAAAAAAGTGAGTCATTCTCATAATTTTCATCAAATAAATTGCACATGCATATTCTTAGCCTCATAGGTTGTTCATGCATCTCAAAATCATTCAAAAATCCTAAGAAAATCCTAGAAAATTCCTAAGTTCGGGTTAAGCCCTAAATTATTCAAAAATCAAGCAAAATCATCGGATTTGAGCCAAATAAGAACGCTTACCCCAACCGATCGCGGGTTCGTCGATTTGTGCTCCCTCCTTCCCGGATAGAGCTCTGAATGGAGGAGTGAGAAAGTCATACCTCCTATCCGTCCGGACAAGCTCCTTCCTCTTCCTTTGAGCGGCCGCGGAGACATTCCTCCTTGCTTGTCTTGAGTGCCGGATCCATCTCAAATCAAGGGAAGCAAGGGAATTCAAAGAATTTCGAAATTCTTTCTTCTCTCCTCTCTCTCTCTCTACCGAATGGGCGGCAACAATGCCCACAGCCCGTTCAAATCTGTTTTAAATAATCTGTAAAAATCGGGTTTCCAGTAGTACGGCTTCTTTTCCTTCCTCTCATGTCGGGCGGCCTCTTTCGCTCTGAGCAAAAATTATGATTTTGCCCTTGGACTTTCCACTTGGGCCTCCAATCCTCGTTATCCTCTAACTGAGATAACACCCTCTTCAGAAGATATCCCTTATCTCCTAAGCAATCAAGCTCTATTCCCGGTCACCTCCGTTAATTTCGTTATAACGGGATAACGTTAGGTGACAACCTCCGAATTGTCGAGTTCTTCTTAACTTAAGCTACCTCTGTCATGAATAGTGACGTATGCTTAAGTCATTCAAACTTTGGCAACCCATATCTCTGATTCGAAAGAGATTGAGACGTATGCTCAAGTCATTGGCAACCCATATCTCTGATTCGAAAGAGATTGAGACGTATGCTCAAGTCATTGGCAACCCATATCTCTGATTCGAAAGAGATTGAGTCGTATGCTTAAATCATTCTAGCTTTGGCAACCCATATCTCTGATTCGAAAGAGATTGAGACGTATGCTCAAGTTTTTCAAACTTTAGCAACCCATATCTCTGATTCGAAAGAGATTGAGACGTATACTCAAGTTCACCAAACTCTAGCTACCTCTATCCACTCGATAGCGACGTAAGCTGTAGTTTCAATTAGGTGACATCCTCCAGTAATTGTCAATCGGGTGACATCCTCCAAGAATTGTCAATCGGTGACGACCTCCATTAATTGTCAAAATCTCAAGAATCCTAGACATCGTTCCTAACTATCTAGTGATGCTTGAACTACGATCAAGGCTTGATTCCTCCGGGATACGTAGGTAGCCTTTTATAAAAGGTCCAGCCATCCGACCACTTCGGTTACCCTGTTCCTTCGTCGCTCCTCAGTGATGAAGTAATCCCTCATAGAGACCACCTTGGTCACTTCTAGCATATCCCCAGTAGGATCAATTGCTTGACCTCCTAGGTCATTTTCTATTTTCCCCGGCAAGAGACCAGTTTTCTCTTCTCCCTTCCTCAGCGGATCTTATTCCGAACTACGGCTGGCTTGATTCCTCAGGATACGTAGGTAGCCTTCCAAAAGGTTCGGCCACTCGGCCGTCTCGGTCATCTAACCCGTCTCGGCATTCGCCGAGATCGGATCCTTTTCTATCGACAACCCCACTTGCCTTGCAAGTGACGTTGCCGAGGGCTTGTAAGTACCCAAATCTGGCTCATGCCTTAGGTTAATTTTCCGACAATTTCGGTAAGTTTTCCGGTAATTCCCAGACCTTCCCGGCGTTAGGAAACATTCCGGAACTGTTTTTATTAAATAAGGGCTGAAGGGGATCCTTCCTAATTAAGAAACACGTTTTTCTTAATTAGGAAGGAGGGTTCTAGAATTTGCCACCTTGCATGGTTCTAGAATGCTGAGTCATTCAGGATAAGCCCGCACGGCTGCATTAGCTCGCTGCTCTTAGCCGCACGGCTTCATTCACCTTATCCAGATTACCTATAAATAGAGGCCTCTTCTACCCATTTCAACACACAATAGAGGCACAAAATACACAATACACTTATAAACACTCCCAAGACGTGAAGAATATTGGTGCAAGCTCAAGAAGGTGAAGAAGGAAGGCCAAGAAGCTACCTCCCTCCTCCTTGAAGACCCAAGACCAACCTCTCCTCCTAGCTCCGTTCGAAGAAGCAAAGGAAGCAATTGGTAACCTCGCACGCCATAACCTTGCTTTTAATTGATATACTTGCTCATTGCATTCATATATCTTGCTTGGGACTTGGCATTTATTCATAAAGATCACATCTTTATCGCCCCCTTTCCCTTTTGCATGCATTAAGACCTCATTTGTCATAAAAATGTAGTCTTTTTCATAAAGGTGCATCCTTTGCACCTAAAACCCCCATTTTCAAATAAAAATGTCATTTTTATGCATCATTTGCACATAAAAATCCAATCTTTTCAATAAAAATGCATCCTTTGCATTCAAAAACCTTTTCCAATGCATCATTTGCATAAAAATCCTATCTTTACGCATCACTTGCATAAAGATCATTTCTTTCAATCAAAAAGCATCATTTGCTAAAATCAAAAATGTCATCTTTTCATTAAAGAGTCATTTTTCATCATGCATTTCCCCTTTCCCCCAACCTTGGAACGGACCGGTGTAAAAGATCCTATCTTTACATCGTTCCTTCCATTAAAGGTTCACGATTTCTTTGGAAAGGGATAACCTTGAACCCTATATCTCCGATTATCGCTTAAGAAAGAGTATGAAGCCTCTATACGAGCTCGACCGTCTTAAAGCGTAGGATTGATGGGCTAAGGACCCTCCTTTTCTAAAGAACCTCATCTTTGACCAAAAGAGAGTCATTCTCTCGATCACGCAAGTCCCGAGGGTCCCGAGGTTAAAATGCGATGATCACAAGTCATAAGATGAGGACGGGATCATAATCCCAAATATATAAAATTCCAAGGAATCCCGAGCGACAACCAACAAATGGTTTGTACGTCCGGAAGACAACTTAGGACATTCCCCCCTTTTTCTCAAACACATGCACACAAGAAAGCACGCAAGCAAGCACGATTACTGAAATCTTGGGAGACTTGCTCCGGCAAGGCACTTTGGGTGAACGCCAAACGTTCTTCCCAAGGGGTAACTTAACCTCCGAACCCAAGTAAAAACCTTTTTTTCAAAGTTTTGAGGTAATCAAAATGGCGTGGCGACTCCGTTTTTCAAATAACTCGGATGTCTTCAAACTCGCGTGAATCCACAAAATTTGGGCACACATTCACAGTCCCCCACCGTTCTCCTCTGAGTTAGCCATTCTGAAACTTTGAGATGAAGCGAAGGAGGAAACCGATGAAGTATCTGACTCCGGAATGACTGAGCTGAACAAACGATGACCGGGGGTCTTGATCCAAACTTTGCTTACTGTGGAAGACACAAAAGGGTGTGGTTCAGACTCGGGAAAGCGAAACAGGTTGGTGTTTGGGCTTAGGGCTCATGCAACATGCGATTATTCATTTAAATTTACTTAAAACGTGTTTTATTAAACCTAAGCGGTTGAAAAAGATTGCTCTTCTTTTTCGCAAACTACTCTGATTCCTGGATCAGCGGGACCCATCACTACGCCTGCGGACCCTCAACCTGTAACCCCGAACAAGGGTTCCGTAGGGCAAGCAGGTCCCACCGACCGAAAATAAAAACGATCCTAAAGTTTGGCGGGTAATCTAGTCTTAACGAGCATTCGATGTAAATTACGGAAAAAGCTGATGTCAAAGGTCAAGATTATGTCCGAGGGCTCGACGAAAAGTCGGCATGGTTTTGACTGATAAGCTTCCATAACTGCTCTTGACCCGTCGTCAGTTAAGTCGTAATTAGGCATGGAATAATCGTTAATCCTTGATGACTCAGTTTCGCGCCGGGAGTCGGTGCATAAGTTGTGCAAGTCAAAGTCAAAGTCAAGGTGCCAGTCAAGATCTGGTCAAAGTCCGTGACGGAAAACCGGCGTGACTTCGACTGATTAGGGTCCCCGAAAGATATTGACTTGGCATGCCGACTAAGGTTTGACTGGCAAGGTGTATACACAGACAGGGCACGACACGGACCAAACTAAAAACCAACCGGGTCTCGGAAAAAGTGTGTCACAGACAAGTGCATGGTCGACACGAGGCTCCAAGGGATGTTTGGGTAGTCCCGTGCTCGCACCGAGAGGCGTAATAAGGCCAAACGGGCTGCAACTGGGATTTTTCCAGGTTAAGGACGTAGTGTGCAGTGTAAGGCCAAGTGCGCGTAGTGTGCGGCGGTCTATCTTCTTTTTCTGAGTAAAATAAAAATTTTCACATGTGTCTTAAAGAGTATGATGCATGCAAAAAATTTTGAAAATGATTTTTTTTTTTTTTTTTGAACTTTTTTTTTTTTTTGATTTTTTTTTTGAATTTTGTTTTTTGAAATTTTTTTTTTGAATTTTTTTTTGAAACAGATAAACACATAAGCACATAAGCACAAAATTCAAACAGTTAAGGAAATGAGTCCGACAGTCAAGATATCGATTCTTCCGGGACGGTCAAAACAACACGAAATGTGCAAAACCAACACACACACACAGTACAAATGGTTTCAAATGCCGGGACGGAAGTTTGACCCACAAAAGTTTTTTTTTTTTTAAGAAGAATGATACCGGTACGTGGGATTGTTAAACCACAATTTATCCCCGACTCGTGTTAGGAGGCGTTAACGGGAAGTTTAATGGTTTCCACCTATATACCAAATATCATTTTTTTATTTTTATTTTTAAAAAGATAAAGCTTATTTTTTAATTTCCCCAGCGTTGTCGCCACTGTGATGATGCCCGATTTTTCTTTCTTTTTGAAAATCAAACGGAGTCGCCACGCCGTTTTTAGTTTAGGGCCAAAACTTTGAAAAATGCCCAAAATTGGAGAAAAATGGGTTCGGAGGTCGCGTTACATTCCGGGAAGAACGTTAGGGTTCACCCGAAATGCCTCGTAAAACGAGTCTTCCTTATTTAAAACCATTTGTGTGTATGTGTATGTGTATTGCAAAGGGGGTTTTTCGGAAATAAATAATTTGACTGGACAAAACTGAAATTAGTCAAAACATTGTGCTTCTGTGAGTGAAAAAAGGACTGAAAACGAAAATATATGTCCATACATTATTGTCCGCGTGGATCAGGTCGAGCCTCAATCCTGTCCGCGCGGATGGGACAGTAATGTTCCTTTTTTGCAGCTTTCCAGTCTGATTCTGTAATTTCCAGAAAGTCAACTGGATTTACATAATCAGAACTGGAGTTGCAACAGAAAATGTCAAATAAGAGAATTTTTGGATTTGGCATCCATGCTTGTCCCCACTTTCCTTAGGCTTTGATTAGTGATCACTAAACATGATTAGTGGTGATCTACTATATCAAGCCATCATTAGGGTACATTAGGACTTTAAAGCATTTCATTTGCTTTTAAGGGAGAATTGTAAAGTAAAACAAGATTGACTTGTAATCTAAGTTTGAAATGTAAAGAAAATAGGCTTAGGAGTGTCAACTTGTAGAGTGAGATTCTCTAAGGTGATCATTTTAAGATGATCATCCTTGAGATCTTGCACTCAAGTGTATCATTTGCTCCATCATAGCCAAAATATGAGTCTTAGGAAGGTTCATTCAAGGAAATTATCCCAAGATGAACCTTCATGGACTAGATTTAAAGAAAAAACATGATTTAACCTTCAAGATGATCATCCATTGAGATGGACTCCAAGGTGATCTCCCTTAGGTTTAAACAAGAAAATTAAAGAAGCTTGAAAATAAGACTTAGAATGAAAGACTTGTAGATCATGTTGGAAGTCTTCCATGGAGATGGTCACCATGGAGATCTTCCTAGATCTATAAGACTTGTAGTAATTATTTGAAATGTAAAGAGGGACATGGGAGCAACATCAATATGTAGATCTTTTATGGGAGATCATCCATGGAGATGAACTCCATGGAGATCTCCCTAGATCCAAGGACTAGGGGAATTGGGATCAACAATTAATTAAGCAACAAGTGAATGAAACAAGTAGATAAACAAGAATTGATGAAGATGATGCTTGAACAAAGGAGTTTTGAGTAGGGGGAGTGAGAGTTTACCAATGATTCTTGGGTTAGTGTTTGGAGTTTGAAGGATTTCAAGGCTTAGAAGTGGTTTAGGAGTGGATTTGAGGTTGGATTTGGTGTTAAATTGGAGTTGTGGGAGTGTTTTAGGCTGTTTTGAGGAGGGATTTCGGCAATGTAACAGTAGGGAAAGGTGTTTGTTGTTGTTAAAACTGAAGGGGAAAGACTGAATTTATAATCTGTCTGGAGCGTCATTCTTGTCCGCGTGGACAAGATCGAGCCTCATTCTTGTCCGCGCGGACAAGATCGAGGGCGTGCCTGAACTGCAGAAAAGCTGTTTTGGCTGTTTCTTATTTGGTCAAAAAGGTGATTTTCCTTGGAAATGACGAATTTTCAGCGAGGTTTTTGGCCATATTTTTATTCCTTCCTCATTTAAATTTCCTTATGAAGTTACCAAAATGCCCTTAAGTGTTTATTTGACGTGAAAAATGTTAAATTGGGCTGAAGGAACATTGGCGGTTCAGATTGGGACACTTACAGCTAGTGCAATAATTTAAACCTTAATAATTTAAAGACCAACAATATCTATCTATATTGTTGAAATCTAAAAACGAATTAATCCAATTCCATTAAACAAGAACAAGAAAAGTATGAAAGAATTAAAATATTACTAGCATAGGATTTTAATAGTTGTTACATTCAATCCGTGAATAAGATAATTTAGCTACTCATATTCATAATAAAATTACAGAATTAAAATAAAGAAACATAAACCTAGACTTCGAATCGTAAAAAAAAATAATGGAGATGTTCCTGTGTTTTGAATAATAGCCTCCAAGCATAAAATACTAAAGTCTTTCCTATTTATCCTTAGGGTTAGGGTTTACAGCGAGAAAACTAAGCCAGGAACACGCCAAAATCGTGAGAATCCATCCGTAATTCGCCTGAATCCGCATGCAATCCGCCTCGGCCATATATGGGAGTGATCGCTCGGCCGTTTGGGGCGCGGTCGCACCAACTTACTGGAAAAATGAGGCGTTCACCCCCTTGCTGCGCGCGGTCGGTCGGCCCTGCAAGTCAGCTTCCTTGGCCAACAAATGCCTTTTGTTCGGCCGCCCAAGTCTGCCTCAGCCAGCCTCGGCCATGCCTTACCTTGGCTGGCCAGCTGCTTCCTTTACCAGCAGCTTCCTTGTCTTGGCCGGCTACAATCTTGTCTTGGCCCAGCCACAGCCACTTTTTGGTTTGGATTCGTTTAGCAAGTGCACAATCGCACTTTGGTCACTATACTTTTCTCTTTTACACTTTGGTTCCTCATTTTCCAGTAACTTTCACTTTAGCCCTTGAACTTCATAATTTCAGTTTAGTCACACATTTTCCAGAATTGCAATTTGGTCCCAAAAATTCCAAAGTAGGCTCAAATCCTCTATTTTCAGCATTGGTGCACATCAACCCCTGAACTATCAAAACACTAACAAACATATCAAATTCCCAAGGTTTCGAGCACCAAATAAACTTAGAAACATATCTTTTGGATGGGTAAAACTACATCCATCAGGTTTATTAAGTACAAACACATGTTTGGGCAATCCAAGCGGGATATTATTAGAACATGGATTGCAAAATGTGTATACTTAATGAATATACGTAAATATGTAGACGTACATGTATAAATCATAAATATAATGTTGTATAAAGTATAGAAAATTAATCAATGTGTAGAATTCCCAAAGTGAAGATTACCTATTTATGATGGACAAAAGGTAAGCTTTCACTACTTAATAATGAAAGGGTGTGGTCCCTAAATGAAATGCCCTTTGGTTTCCTATATATAGAGACTTTCCATCAGCCTAAGAATACACACAAAAATCAATATACTCTCTATCCATAATATGAGAGATAAAGTGAGAAGGCATTATCATTTAGAAGAACTACTTCTCCCTCCTTATTTCTTCTTCTTCTTGTCTTCAACATCAAGGCATTATGGATTCATCAGGTATTACGCTTCCGCCTCCATCTATTTTCTCTTACTTCTTCAAGATTTGAGTATGACTTGTGTATAATGGAATAGAAATGTTCCAACATAATAAAATACTTGCACTGACACTGCCAATTTGAGTGATAAAGATAGTCAATGTATTTTAAGAGTGATAGTGCACGTGTTTAAAAGTATCGGTTCATGTGTTTTGGAATGTCAATGCATATGTAATTAAGTTTATGTACTCGTTTGATCGCATGTGTGACAATTGGCATAACTTTTGACTCTTGATGAACTACGGAATGCCAACATATTAAATCGAAGAAAAATTTGAAACCCACAGAATTTATTGGCTCACTGTTTTTTATATATGGTTTAAAAACCCTAAAGAAGTCATTTAGGCTCTTAAACGGGCATTTGAAGTTTTAATAAGTGGAGTGTTAAAAAATGGACGGTTGTAGTGTTAATAGTGGTAGTACATTTGTTTTGTTGCTACCAGTCCATGTGTTTTTTAGTGCAAAACTATTTGTTGAAAAGTGTCGGTCCATGTGTTACAGAGTGCCCTTCCATAGTTCCATGTATTCAAAATGCCAGTTGTAGATTTGAAACGTGACATGGGGTGTTGAGAAGTTTCGATTATTTACGAAAATGTCATTGCGTGTTTAATAAAAAGTTCAAGTTATTTATAAAAATGCCACCGTACGATTCAAGTTGGATTCAAAAACACGTTTTTTTTTCAAAATCTTAAAAAGAAAAAAACACGTATTTTCCAATATTTTGGCTTTAAATATTTTTATTGATATTATTTATAAGGATTTATCAATAACAAGTTTTAGAATTTTTTAAGAAAAAAAATAATTTTGCTTAAATCTTTAATCATAACGTGTTATGATAGTTAAATTATCGGACCAAGTTTAAAATTGGGATTAGTTAACAAAATTGTCTGATAGTTAAATCATCAAAACTAAAATAGGTCTGATAATTAAGCTATTATAGGGAATATTATTTAAATATTAGAGATTTATAGGTTTTTGAAAAAAATGAAAAAAAATTGAAGCTTATAATTGAACTTTCAGATTAAATTGAATTTGATAGTACAATAGTCAATCTGAAAGAAATGGAGCAGCTAGGAACAACATAGAAACAGAAAATCGACTGATGTGAGTCCTGATGCTACCGCACCAGTACTAGCACCAACAGTAAACAGCATCGAAATAATGAAATTAAAAACGAAATGAAGACAAGAAATAACACTTATCTACATCAATTCGCTATAGATAATAAAACTTCTCTTATTAAACCTCTTTTGACTCAGTTACACAAAAGCAAACTAAGAGAAGACAAAATCATCAAAATACTCTCATAAATTATAACTCCTCTGAAGTTAGAAACCTTCAGCCTTTCGGAGTATGTAAAAAGGTATCTTCAAATGAGGCGTGATCCTCATATTTATAGCCAAGGAGTCTTCAAATTAGGATGACTGAAGCTTGAGCAAAATATCTTCAATCTAATCTCTTTTATCCTTTATCCACTCAAGCACTCCTTTTCCTGTAGACTTCTTTTCCTTGTTGTGAGAGTCCTACAAAAATACCAAAAACACTACTAAAACAAAACACATTTTTGGTTAGTATGTTAGTACAATTAAATATAAGCTACATATTTATTGACTTAAATTAAATAATTAAGAAAGTAACAAAACTAAATCAAGTCGACATTTGACTTGTCAATGTGTGTGATGTCCACACACTTTCAATCTCCCCTGTTTTGTTGCTTTCTGTTCAAAAAAAATCTCAAGCAAAATATATAACAAACACAAAACAATTTTAAAATTAGGGAGTTCGAACACTCCCCCTAAATACTAACTATTAACCATAAATCAAAATATTCAAAATATCCAAACAAACCACCATTGTACCTAAGGAAAAAACAGACATAGACATAAATTAAAATTGTTTTTGAAACTTAGAAACCAAACACAAAACCACATGATCAGAAGGATTTGTCCCAATCCTTCCTGACTTGATCCATCTCTTCCCTTGTTTCTTTGAGCAGCTCCCAGCGAAACTCTTGACTGATATCTTTAAAAATTTGGCTTGAGCTAGCTCCCCCTTTCTGAGCAGATAAGCTTTCTCGAATAGCCAATAGCATGTTCCTTCTGGTAGACATTTCTTTGAACTGGACCCTCGCCTGAAGCATTGACCTTTCCAAAAACTTGATTTCATCGGTGTATACATCTAATGGGTCAATAGGTGGTATTGGTGATGTTGTCACATCTTCACCAACATCTGCAAAGTCATCTTCTTCAGCATCATGAGCTTCAATCACAGGATCATCAGGAAACATCACAGGAAGATCAATAGTGTGTTTGGTGAACTCCAATACATGTTGTATCCCAAATGGTTCAACCTTTTCACATAACCTATCTGACATGAGGATTTCTACCCCTTGTTTTAAGCACAAACAAGAAATCAAACATGGAAAAGGAAGTTCTGAGGGTAACTCTTTCTCTGCAAACTGAACAACACTTCCAAATAATATTTCTGGAAGATTGAAATCTAGGCCAGTGAAAATTATGTGTATGAGGTCAGCATGGATTAAAGTGATAATGTTTCTGTTTGAAGTGGGTTTCCAGTTGAAGGTTGCAATTTTGAAAAGAAAGCCACAAAGGGATGTAAGCATTGTGTACTTGAACTGATTGTGCCAAGTTGGGTCAAGGCCATTGGTGATTGAATTGGCAACCTCATTTTTGGGAGCCATAGGAGGAATGTTTTGTGGGCTAGGTGTTTGGAGAAATGAATTTATCATGGCAGGAGAGAAAGAAATAGTTTTCCCACGCACACAAACTTTTTCAAAACTATCAGACCTTGGATCCTGAATAGACTGAAGAAGACTAGCATAAAACTCACTGACAAGGGAAGGAAAATAGCTAGACTGGTAGGTAACAGTGTATAGAAGACCTTTTCCTTTAAATACCTTGACATCCCAACCTCCTCAAATGATTTATCTAACACCCTCTCAACTATAAAACCTTTCATCCTGAAAAAATTGAATCTCTCTCTCACATCTTTAGACATAAACTTTTCAGGGGAATGTGGACTTACATTCCTTGCAGGTGGCTTGGATCTTGAGGTACGCCTGACACAGGCGTTGGAGTCACAGAAGTTTATGCCTTTCTTTGGCTCATCCTCCTAGGTGCTGGTGCAGATGGGATCACATCATCAATAGCATCCTCCTTTTCAGCTTGGAGTTCTTCTCTCCCCAGCTTGAATGTTTCATCAGCAGCCTCATCATCATCCGAGTTCATGTCAGAGGCTTGAGAAGAAATGGAGGCAGTAGCCTCAGCTTTTGACTTTCTAGTCTTACCCTTCCTCAATTCCATAGGGGCTTGTAGTGGGATGTGCTCATCATCATCCTCTTCTTCGTGATCACAAGCAGAAGGGAAGCCTCCATAATACTAACTCCCAGGTGATGACTGAGATGGGACAACAGTAGGGGTGCTAGAAGAGGGTGGTAGTGGAGATGTGATGGCATCAGGGGCATCATGAACTGGTGATCAAGTTGGTGTGACAGCAGTGGCATCCGTATTATCAGCAATGGGTATAGAGTTTTTACCTTTGGATGCAGACAGGTCCTTGGGGGTAACGATCATATGAGGAAAGATATCCTCCATATCATGGGTTGCAGCCTCCATGATTTCCTCTGTAGCAGCCCTTAAATCATCAATCTCTTCAGATTGAGCACGCCTAGACACCGCCTCAAACGCCTTAGCATCAGTTTCATCAGACTCACTGGAATAGACAGAAAGATCCAGATATTTCCTTCGCCGTGGCTGGGGCTGAGTAGCTTTTCCGGACGAGCTACCGGAGCCAGTTGCCGAAGTTTTACCTCTTTTTCTTTTCAAATCAGCCGAGGGATCGTAGTCTTCATCAATTCCTTCAACAAAATCAGGTTCTGCCATGTTTGGACGAACCCTAGGAGTGTATTCCCCCATAATGGGTGAAAAACCCCTTTGCCTAAGTGACCAGTTAGGGCTCTTTTCAGAGCCTGTGAACTCACCAACTACTTTCAGGTCACCTGGGTTGTCAGCGTCGATCACATTGTCAGGTGCTCCAGGGAGTGACATTGCTACTGGGGTAGCTTCAGTATCCATAAACAAATCGACTGCACCCACAGTTGGGGCCACCGGAGAAGAAGAAGGCGAGACAGGAGCAGTCGGAGAGGCTGGTCGGGAAGGTGACGCCATTTTACCTGTGAGAGATTGTAGAGAAAAAACAGAGGAGAAGAGAATTGTAAACGGGTTTAGAGAGAGAGAGAAAGAGCCGGTAAGGGTTTAATGAGAAAGGGGTTAGCGATTTATAAAGATGTGATGGCATGAGTTAATGATCTACTAGGCTAGGGACTCTTTGGGGAGAAATAGAGTTTAAAGAGGAAATTAATACCTTGGCCATCCGAAAACTTTAAATCAATTTACCTTAACTCCTTGGACTCTTTTAGATGATAAGGATCAAATTTGAGTTTCTTGTTCTGTTTTTTGAATAATGTATCTGCCATAAGAATAAATAAAATCCACATACAATATACTCCCCCTAAACACATGGACATCAAAAATAAAAAAAATAAGAAATTTTGTTGAGCACAAGATCATTTAACAAAATTAATTAGGGAGCGAAAAACATTTGCATAATATTTTCACCAAGAACCAGGTTGACCTAAATTTATGACTAAGCAAATGATGCATAATGTACACACATGTGAAGGATAAATCTCAGTATTAGTGTGGCATGGGATGTAATTACATCAGGGGACACATCTCCTCCAAGAAAGTCAATGAATTGAAATCTTGTCTTGCTTGGCCTTTAGAATGCATCCACCCATTTTTTATTTGTGGATAAAGATTTTTGGGTAGCTTTCACTCTTCTTTACTTTCATGGATAGCCCTCTTTCGAATGATCTTATCAATTTGACACAAATTTTCTCTTGATGTCATTTTGATCACATTGAAATGACTTCATACCATGAGTGGAGTAGATGTTTCCCTTTAGATTAGGCACCCACCAAGAGACATCAAATAGGATAAATTTTGAGTCAACAATTATTGACATTTTTTAAGAAGAATTCACAATTCAGAGAGGAGACGAGTCAAAGATGTAATACAAGTGACCACACTGAGAAAAATCATAAAATGCATTTTTTTATGATTTTTTTTGTTAGAAATAAAATATACAGGTGTAAGCTCTGATGTGATCACACGGGGGATCACATCATCAAATGGCTCACATACTCAGAGACTTCCTTATGGTAGAAAATCTCTGAAAATCAAGGGCTTTGGTGAAAATATCATCCAACTGTTTTTCAGTACTTATTGATTCCATGCTAATGATTTTCTGCTCAACAAGATCACGAATAAAATGATGTCTAATGTCAATGTGTTTAGTACATGATGTTGAACAGGATTTTTTGATATTTCTATGGCACTTAGATTACCACAGAAGATAGTTAAAATATCACTTTTAAGACTATAATCCTTAATCATCTGATTCATCCAAAGAAGTTGAGAACAACAACTGCCTACTGCAACATATTCTGACTCAGCAGTAGAGAGGGATACACAATTTTGTTTTCGACTGTACCAAGATACTAAGTTGTTCCCAAGATAGAAACACCCCCCAGTTATGATTTTCCTATCATCAGTGTTGCCTGTCCAATCAGAATCACTGAATCCTACCAGATTTGTATTAGTTTCACAAGTATATCTTAGCCCTAAATTGACAGTACCACCAACATATCTAATGATCCTTTTTACAGCTTTGAGGTGGGAAATTTTTGGGCAAGTCTGATATCTAGCACATAGGCACACACTAAACATGATGTCAGGACGACTTGCTGAAAGGTACAACAAGCTTCGAATCATACTTCTATATAAGGTGGGATCAACATCCTCACCATCCTCATCTTTGCACAACTTTTGGGATGATCCCATAGGAGTTTTAAGATGAGAGGCATTGTTAAGAGAGAATTTCTTAACCAAGTTTTTGGCATATTTACTTTGTGAAATAAAAATTCCCTCCTTACTTTGTTTTATTTGAAGACCTAGAAAATAACTTAACTCACCAATCATACTCATCTCAAAGGTTGTGGTCATACTTGTGACAAAATAGTCTAACATGTCCTTGGATGAAGATTCAAAGACAATGTCATCAACATAAATTTGGGCCACTAAAATCCCTTCTTTATGTTTCAAAATAAATAGGGTTTTATCTACCTCACCTCTCTTAAAACCCACTTGTATGAGGTGCTCAGTTAGCCTCCCATACCAAGCCCTAGGGGCTTGTTTTAAGCCATACAAGGCTTTCTTTAGCTTATAAACATGGTCAGGGTAATGGGGATCAGTGAAACCTTTTGGTTGCTCAACATAGGCTTCTTCATTTAGGACACCATTTAAAAAGGCACTCTTTACATTCATTTGATGTAGAGTGATGTCCAAATAACATGAAATGGCAAGTAGAAGCCTAATGGATTCTATCCTAGCAATTGGGGAAAAGGTTTCTTCAAAATCAATCCCCTCTATTTGGGTGTAGCCTTGGGCTACAAGCCCAGCTTTGTTTCTAGTAATTTGCCCATTTTCATCTGTCTTGTTCTTAAAAATTCACTTGGTTCCTATTACATTTCCTCCTTTAGGTCTAGGAACCAAGACCCACACATTATTTTTCTCAATTTGATTTAATTCCTCTTGCATAGCAACTATCCAATTATCATCTTTTATAGCTTCTATGACATTCTTAGGCTCAATATTAGAAATGAAACAACAAAACCTTACCTTGTTTACCTGTGAGTTAACATAACTCAAACCTGCCAGTTCATGGTAGTCAACTCTTGGTTTATCCCTTGTGTTTACCTTCTCATTTACATTTCAAACCACTTGGGTGATTGGATGATTCTTTTGAATCCTGCTGAGTATGTCTCTGGTCTGCCCCAGATTCTCTTCTTCATAGTCTGAGCTTTTTGATTCTGAAATAGGTACTTTTTGTCCTGATGTGGGTGGTGATGTGATCACATCAAAGACTCGCATCATCTTTCGTAGTCCAGCTTTGTCAAGCGTCTCGTTCACCGAATTTTGATTATCCACCATAGTTTCCATGCAACCTGAGACATCATCTTCAAGGGTTTTTAGATTTAAATCAGCAGTATCATCAAAAGTAACATTAATGGACTCCATCACAGTTTTAGTTTTAAGGTTGTAAACCCTATAGGCACGACTATTTATGGAATATCCTAGAAAAACAGCCTTGTCACTTTTAGAATCAAATTTAGATAGATAGTCTCTGTCATTTAGAACATAGCATATGCATCCAAAAACATGAAAGTATTTGAGAGTAGGTTTCTTACCAAGAAGAATTTCATAAGGAGTCATTGTTGACCCTACTCTTAAGTAGACTCTATTTCCTATGTGACAATCAATATTAAGAGCTTCAGCCCAAAATCGTTTAGAGATGTTTTTAGAACCAAGCATAACACGAGCCATCTCTTGCAAAGTACGGTTCTTTCTTTCAGCCACCCCATTCTGTTGAGGAGTTTTAGGGGCTGAAAAATTATGGGTTATTCCTTTGGAGTCTCAAAATTCTGAGAACAAAGTGTTCTCATATTCAGTTCCATGATCGGACCGAATTTTAATCACTTTCTTACCATACAAATTTTTTACCTTTTTATACCAAACTTTAAACACTTCAAGGGCTTCAGATTTTTCCTTCAAATATAGCACCCAAGTTAATCTTGAGAAATCATCTACACAAACAAAAGAGTACTTCTTTTTACCTAAGCTCTCAACCTCAATAGGTCCCATAAGGTCAGTATTGATTAATTCCAAAATTTCAGAAGTGGAACTTTTGTCAACCTTTTGATGAGAGGCTTTGGTTTGCTTACCCTTTTGACAAGGACCACATACACTTGTTTGTTTAAAATCGAGTTTGGGCAAATGTTTTACAGCATTAAATCTTACTAATTCTTCCATTTTTCTAAAACTAACATGACCTAACTTTTGATGCCAAATTTCAAGATCATTAGTTTTGGAGCTAATGCAAGACAAATTATCACCAAATTTGTAACAATTATCTTGAGACCTTACTCCAGTGAACAAGCATTAATTAGTGTTATCAAACATTTTGCATTCATGTTTGTCAAAATTGACATGTAAATTGTCATCACATAGTTGGCTTATACTAATGAGATTAGCTTTCAAGCATTCCACATGATAGACATTTTGTAATTTAGGCATATTATTGACACATAAAGTACCCTTACCTACAATCTTACCTTGGGCTCCTCCCCCATAATTCACATTTCCACCTTTGATTATGGTGTAATCAGTTTGGAATTCAGCATTACCTGTCATGTGCCTTGAGCACCCGCTCTCAAAATACGAAGAGCTAGCTATACTGCTCTTGAGAGAGGTAAAGACAACATTGCATTCCTCACTTTTCTTTTCCATCCACACGAACTGATCAGTTTTCTGGCGATGTGAGTGGTGATGTGAGTGCATCCTGGGGCTCATCTAAGGAGCAACCTTTCCCAGATCGTGAATTCTCTTGTAACAAAATGGTCTGATGTGACCTGGTAAAAAGCAGTAATGGCACACAAATCTCTTTTTCTTGGATGTTGTTTCAGAATTGTGAAAGACCTTAGGTTTTGAGGAACTCTCTCCTTCTTTTAGAAAATTTGATTCAAAGCCGAGAACTGTTTTTGAAATTTGACTCATACTTAGAACCTCATCAAGTGTGGCCTTTCGAGTATTCATTTTTTCAAATGTTTTCTTGGCCTCTGTGAGTTCCGTTTTGATTTTTTCAAGTTCAATGTCACGTTTAGTGAGTATGACTTCAAGTTTGGCTATTGAATCTTTTTGGTTGTCATTTTCAGTGGTGACATCTTTAAGTTCACTTTTCAAAGATGAGATTTCAGTAGAGAGTTTCCCATTGACCTTTTCAAAAACGGCAATCTTTTCTACACGTTTTTCCCAATCAGCATATAAATCAGCATAAGCATCAAGAAGTTCTTGATAACATTCATCATCCTCTTCTTCATTCTCTGTTTTCTTAGTCAGCGAAGAATTAAAACAGTTTACCACAAAGTCAGAAGATGTGATGATAGATGTGACTACATCTGAAGCTACATCTGAAGCTACATCAGAATGATGTTCATGACTAGGAGGCGAGATTTCCATGATTGCTAAGTTTAGCATTTCATCTTCGTCTTCACTGTCACTAAGGGTCGCACAAAAGCTCATTGATTCCCTTTTTCTTCAGAGTGTTTGCACACTCATTGGCATAATGCCCAAAGCCTTTACAGGCTCTACATTGAACAGTTTTAGATCCGTTCTTAGTAAAACTTGTAGGTTTCTTGAAACCACTCTCAGTATCCTCCTTTGGTTTTTCAAAGGTAGTTGGTTTTTTAGAAGAAAATTTGTTGTCCCTTTTATTTTTGAGAAAAGATGTAAATTTTTAGTTAAAAGGGCAACATCTTCATTTTCCAAATTTGAAGTATCTATTTCATTAGATATTTCTTCAATCTCTTTTGGTACTGTGGATACTCTAGAGAGAGCAGAAGCAAGAGTAACACTTTCAGCTTTATGTTGTTGCTGAATAGATGTGGTCATCTCAAACATGGTTAGCTTACCCACAAGAGTATCTAAATCCATGGTTGCAGTATCATGTGCTTCTTCAATAGCAGTAATTTTAATATTAAACTTATCAGTAACAATTCTTAATATTTTGCTTACTAATCTAGCATTTGATATAGGCTCACCTAGGGAGAGACATTCATTTGAGATTTCTCTCAATTTAGCACAATAGCTTTTTATGTCCTCAGTTTCATTCATCTTCAAGTTTTCAAACTTGGTCATGAAAATTCTCAACCTAGTGGCTTTAACACTATCATCACCCTCACAGTGAGCTTGCAAAATATCCAGGCAGTCTTTGCTACATTTTGATTTATTACAAGTCTAAACATGTGTTCATCCACATGACTTGATATAGCACCAAGAGCCTTGGAATTATAGTTATCAAGGGTGACTTCATCAGTGGTCCAATCTTCCTCCTTTTTGACTTTGTAGACTTTTTCTGAGGTTTCCCCCTCTTCATTACTTTTAATTTCAATCTTAGGAGGGGACCATGGAACAATTATACTAAGCCACGCTCGTTCATCAATTGCTTTGATGAAGAGACGCATCTTAGCTTTCTAAACAGCATAGTTAGATCCATCTAAAACCGGTGGACGGTATTGATTCAAGTGTGATTCCATAATGATCACTCTTTCTTGGATCTCACTTAGTGAAGTCAAGTGGAGCTTTGATACCAAATGAAAGAAATGGAGCGGCTAGGAACAACACAGAAACAAAAAATTGACTGATGTGAGTCCTGATGCTATCACACCAGTACCAGCACCGACAGTAAACAACAGCGAAATAATGAAATTAAAAACGAAATGAACACAAGAAATAACACTTATCTACAACAATTAGCTGTAGATAATAAAACTTCTCTTATTAAACCTCTTTTGATGTAGTTTATACTACTTTAAGCACTAATGTTTCAAAAAAATGGTACTTTAATAGTGGTTGTTCCCGTCATATGACGCGAACAAAAATGTTCTTGAAAGAATATGAACATGTCCAAGGAGGCACTGTGATATACGATGGTGGAGGTAAAGACAAAATTATAGCGAAAGGAACTTTGAATGTTTCTGGATTTCCCGCCTTATAGAATGTCTTACATGTTGATAGATTAATGGTTAATCTAATTAGCATTAGTCAACTATGTGATGGCGATTTAGAGGTAAAATTCAATAAGAATACTTGTGAAGTTTTTTATTGTAGTTGTGTGATGTCAGGAACTAGATCAAGTGATAACCGATATCTTGTTGGAGAGAAACAAGTATGCAATTCAGTAAAGTTGGATGACACAATTTAATGGAATCAAAAGTTGGGACACGTCAATTTTCAAAATCTGGAGAAGATTGTTAAGCTAGAGGTTATTAAAGAAGTCCCTACACTGGAATGCAAAAATAAAATTGTGTGCGAGTACTGCCTAAAAGGTAACCAAACTCGTGTTATCCATAGTGTTGCACAGTAACATGAACAATAGTGTTTGTCTTTGCTTGATGTGTGTTAAATTTCAAAAAAAAAAATGCTTTAAACCTTTTAATGCGACTTTTTTGTTATGGTATGTTTATACTTAGTTTAACATTTTTAGATATAAATTGGTTGATATTGAAAAGGGCAGTATTATCAAAATACTCCTTCAGTAACTGGGGCACGACGTTCACTGTGACGATACTTTTTTATCAAATAGGAGTAAACCATGTTGATTTTATACTTAGTATTATGTACATGAAGCTCGCTATTACAGTGTACCCTACTTGAAAGTTGAAAGGTATAAATTCAACTAAAATTTTTTACACTTTCATAAAAAAATTCGAGGTGCGGATCTCGCTACTACGATGCTTCCTTTTAAATAAAATAAGCGTAAAAGCTGCAAAAAAAAATTTGCCTAAGTGCTTATATATTAAAGTTACATGTATCGAATATATCTAGGGGATTCTTTTCAAAAGTGTTATCCAACTGTTTTCAAAATCTCATGTTTTTAGTACTAGTCTAAATTCTAAAATGACTTGAACTCTAATCCTTATTTCTCGTTTCTTTTAATTTTTGATTTTTGTTTAAATTTTAAAAGAGTCGGTCTCCTGTGAGAACAAGAGATCCGTCTCATGCATGAGACGGATCGACCCATGACTCATGGGGCATGACCCGCCACGTGGCAACCTTTTATAGGCCATTTTTTTTTTTTATATTATTTTTTTCAGAGAAAAAGTAATAGTTACCATCTCTTAATGTAATGATTATATACATATAAAGTAACATTGGTCATAAGTAAACGTAATACCTGTTTAAAAAAAATAAAAGCTCGTTTTTACCCCTTTTTTTCAAATGTAATACAAACTATATGTATTATTTTTGAAATGTAATAACTTATGTATATGAATGTAATAGTTTATACAAGTAAATGTAACACTTTGATAGATGAAATTGTAACATATTTCTATAGATAATGTAATACTTTTACATGAAAACATATAGATACCTATACATATGTGTTACAATTATGTACAAATACTATTATATATAAATAACACGTTTGTTACATTTTAGTTATAATAAGTATTACTTTTGCCAAACGAAGAAAACTTAGGGAAAAACACTATTACTTTTCTGTATATATGTATTACTTTAATGTATACAAACTATTACTTTATATGCATACAATTATTACATTATGTTATAGTAACTATTACTTTTCATAAATGGGCAATGTTGGCTGAAGGATTGGGCCAAGGCAAATGTGGGCTGATTCCAGCTTGGGCGGCCGCTGATTCCAGCTTGGGCGACCGCCCATATGCAAAAAGCTTGGGCGGAGGCGTGGGTTGGCTTTGTTGGGCGGGTGATGGGTATGGAACCGACCCGTCTCATGGATGAGACGGGTCATGCTGTTCTCACCCAAGTTTTTGTCATTTTAAAAATTCGAAAATCCTTGTTAAATGAGTCTTTGATTTTTAATTTTTTTTTTTTAACAAATCCCTTTGTTTTAGGCAAGACTAGCTAATTATGTCCCTAAAATCTTGGAACAAAATATTTGTTCAAATTTTTAGGTAGAAACTAAGGGTGAGTTTGACATTGCTTCTGATTCTCTGAAAGTGATTTTTCAAAAGTGATTTTAGAAAAATTGATTATTTGTAATAAATACTAAAATTTATAAGAATGTTTGGATAGTATATTTTCAAACCTGATTATTGAAGATAAATATCAAAAATGACATTTATGATATGTATCTTGATATAATAAATGTATAAAAGAGATAGAGGTTATTATTGTAAAAACAACACAAATGACAGCTTCTAAGAATCACTTTTAGCAAAAGCTGGGTCATAGCTGCTTCTACGAAAACACAGTTTTTTGCGTTTTAACAGCTTAAAATCATAATCAGTATTGTTATCCAAACGCTATTAAAAGTGATTTTGAGCTTCAAAAGTGATTATAAGCCACAAAAAAGCACTCCCAAACTCACCCTAAGTCTAGCTGTGTTTTACTTATTATTTCCGGTTGTTATTTTTCTTTTCTGATTTCTGGTTTCTTTTTTTTACATACTCCCTCCGTCCATTTACATGATTCACACTTTCTATTTTGGGCGTCCATTTACATAGTTCACACTTTGTTTCTTTCCTAAAATGAAAACTTTATATTATTAAAATATTAACTCTACCCCACTATAATTTACTATTCTCTTCACTCATTCTCTCTCCTACATTATTTTAATACTCACAACACCATTATAATTTACTATTCCCTCCACTCATTCTCTCTCCTATTTTACTTTCACACTCACAACACTTTCAATAAAATACTCCCTCCTTAATAAACGTGTAAACAGTAACCGTGAACCTACTAAATGGACGGAGGGAGTATATCTTAAGCCAAAATCTTATAAAAAAACGTTTTTCTTTAAGGTTAGAAAAAACGTGTTTTGATTCCCTCACTAATGCAAGTGTTAGAGTAACAAAGTGTCAATATAAAGAGTGTCAGTGCATGTGTTATTAAGTGACAGTGTAAAAAAGCGTAAGTATTATTGTAACAAAGTGTCAGTATAAAGATTGTCGGTGCATGTATTATTAAGTGTCAGTGTTAGTGTAAAAAAATATCAGTGTTAGTGTAACAAAGTGCCAATGTAAAGAGTGTCAGCCAGTGTAAACAGTGTCAGTGCATATATTATTAAGTGCCAGTTTAAAAAAGTATCAGTGTTAGTGTTAAAAAGTGTCAGCGTGATAGTGTAAACAAATGCCAGTGTGTGAAGAGTATCAGTACATGTATTATTAAGTGTCAGTATAAAAGAGTGCCAGTTTAGGGTAAAAAAATTTCAGTGTTAGTATAAAAAAAAATGCCAGTATGAAGAGTTCTAGTGCTTATATTATTAAGAGACAGTGTAAAAATGGATTTTCCTTAATTTAAAAAAAAAACGCATTTTTTATAAAACCAACTCACATTTTAATTAAATTTAATATTAAAATTAAAAAAAATGGCTGGTTGTTTAAAAAGGTAGTTGAATCTTATAGGGGTCCAAGTAAATAAGAGAATTGAGTAAAAATAGGGAAGTTTATGTCAAATCAAATATTTCTTCCTAATCTCTTCCTATCCTTACTCCTTAAGGTCATCTATAATGGTTTCAACACCCTCATTTTTTCAACACCCTTTAAAAACACTATAAATCAGCTTCTCTCCCATCCACCCAATTATTCAACACCCCATTCAATTTTTTCAACACCCTTCCACCTCATCATCCTATACCATCACTTTTATTTTTATTATATACTCCCTCCGTCCCGCGAAAGAGCCATTTATTTTCTTTTTGGGCGTCCCATTTAAAAAGCCACTTTCCCAAAAAGGAAACCTTAAATCACTATTATCTCTACTCATTCTCTCTCTTACTTTACTTTTACACTCACAACATTCTCTTTCTTACATCACCTCCCACTCATTCTCTCTCCTATTTAATTTTTCATACTCACAACATTTAAACTTTTTCTCTTTCCTACATCACATTTCTTATTTTGCGTGCCGGACAAATTTTGTGGCTCTTTCGCCGGGACGGAGGGAGTATTCTTTATTTTTATGATTAGTAAAATAATAATTATTATTATTATCATTTATAATTAAAAAAATACTACACACTTAATTATTATTTTTAATTGCAATTAAATAAATACGAAAAAAACGATAATTATTATTAAAAAAAATACTTCATACTTAATTAAAAGTAATATATCAATGAAAAATACATTTCACTAAAAAATAGGGATTTTTTTTTTTTGAAAAATGAAGGATAATTGAGAAATTTATATTGAAAAAAAGAGTGCTTTTTTTTTGTGTCCAAATCAAATGAAAGAGGACTCTATTTATAGAGAAAAAAATTATGAATTTTGGTATAAAAAATTTAAAAAAAAAAATTAATTTATTACACAATAATTGAGGTAAAAAAAATCGGATAAAAAAAATAAGAAATCTGAAACCCAACAGCCAATGAACGCCTGCCAATGTCAAAATCTAAAAAAAAAAAACAACTGCAAGAGACGCGCCGACAAAATCTAAAAAAAAAAAACAACTGCAAGAGACGCGCCTCTGTCGGCGCGTGTCATACACCCGCTAAAATCCGCCAATCCAAACGCGACACGTAGCAAAAACGGGGCCCAAATTTTTTTTCAACACCTATTGAATTTTTTCAACAAAATGGAAAATTTTCAACTGTTGAAAAAATTTTCAACATCCCATTGCATTGGATTCAACTGTTGAAAAACTTTTTCAATACCTTTTTTTTTTGCCAATGTAAGTGGTCTAAGACTCCATAAATTACTTCCTCCTACTGTCACTTCCTTTTTTATCTCCCTCAATCAATTTCTTTCGTCTATTCTATCTCAATTAAAACCCTTCCATCCTATTTTCATGGCTTTTCCTTCCAAAACACCCCAAAGTCCTACACCCATGGAGACCTCACCTAGTGTTATCGCTCATACTACATCTCCAATCCAGACCTCACCTGCGATAACACCTATTACCTCTCCAAATTTAGCCATAGTGGTCTCAAATCCTCCTCCAACTCATGTGTCCTCCGCATTCCCACAATTTCACTTGCTCAATCACCAATTGCTCCAACCAAAGAAAGGAAGAAGAGAAAGGCATCTTCCACCGTCCCTAAAGCCACGGCTCAAGAAAGCAAGAAGAGGGCTTCAAGTAGGCTCAAGGCACAAAGGGGCACCAAAATGAATGACCTTTCTTTATCTAAACCCTCTTTCTATGAAAAGGTTGACTTTTAATAGTAAAAGTTCTTAAATATTTTTGCTATCAACTTTCAAATTTTTAGTTTTGTATATATAAAATGAAATATGAAAAAAATGGAAAAAAAAAAATATTTAGGGACATATTTTGGGATTAAAAAAAAATCATTCATTTTGCCACTTTGGGACGAGGATAGTTTCATACTTCTATTATTAAATCTCTTGGAGGTGACAAGAGTGGCTAGTTTTTCAGCAAGTCTGCAACTTCAATCCGTGCTAGTATTGCTATTATTCTTGCAAGTTTTTGCACAAGCACCTCTCAACAAAATGGTAAGATCGAAGCACATGGGGATTTGGCCTGCTGGCTTGAGCTCATGACTTCCAACCTGGAGGTCATGGGTTCGATCCCCCCAGGAGTTAGAGGGAAGGCTTTTTTTCCCTAGGATTTATCTCCTAGGCGCTTCTGTGCGTGCATGTGTGTGTGTGTGTGAGTAGTGGAAAAAAAAAATGGTAAGATCGAACCTAAGCATAAAAACCTCGTAGAAGTTACCCCTGCCCTTAGATTCCTAGCACATTTATAAAGGAATCTTGGGGTTACTACTATTACAACATTACTGTAATAACCCTCATATTTATATTTAGTTATTAAATATTATTTCTTTTAGTTAATTAGTTTTGTTATTTAAGTAATTGAATTATTTAATAAGTGGATTATTTTTCCTAGATGGACAGGGATTATTGGGCTTAGTTATAAAAAAACAATTAGGCTACTTAAATTGGGTTTTCTTCATTGAACTTGGACTTTGATTATTTTGGATTTAAGTTTAGAAAACCCATATTATATTTATGCTTTATTAACCCTAAGAGCCTCTTGATTTTTTTTTAAAATGGATGAAGTCTCTTGATTTTTAAAACGGCAAAGAGAATTAAAGAGAGAGGAAGAGATCAGCCGCATAGAGAAAGGGAGAGCGGCAGAGAGGGGGTTTAGAGAGAGAACCGTGAGAGAAGAATTTCATGGGTCAGCCGTTTCTTGAATAGAGGGAGTATATATATCAAATGAGTTTTAGTTCACAAATAATGAAAGAGTAAAAAGTTGACAAGTTGTTGTGCATTGGAAAGAGAGAAAGAAAGAAGAAAAGGTAAGTTCATTCTATTGTTTTGATTTGTTTTGGGATTAAATAACTAGGGTGATGTCCCTTTCTAAGTAGGCCTAGGAAATTGATCGTGAAGGGACACCTCAGTTGAAAAGAGAAAATCATTTAAGCTATATTCATCCAAGTTAAAATGCCGAATGAATACGGTATCATTTTATTTACTGTTCAATGTTAGATTTTGGCAAAGGAGATTAAGCAGGCCTGTACACGTTCGGACTAATTGTCAAATACAACAAAAACTAAGGTAAGGGATTATACATTTTTAAGTTAATTAAATTTCGCTCCGTTTCATTATTTAGGCTTTCGCATATTTCTTGGCAATGTACGTTCCTTTGATACGTAAAAGCTGACCTCGCGTCAGTATTTATTTTGACTCCCTCGTTTACCCTTAATTGCTAAATGCTAATATTTTGTTATTCGGTTGCTAAATCGTTCTTTTGATTTCGTAAATACGGAATTTTATTGTTATTGTGAAAGTTCGTATTCTGTATAAAAATGAGTTTTGATATGATATGATTTTTGTTCCATCAATGATTGCTATGTTAGACAACCTGCTTCGGCGGAGTATATTTGATATTTGGCCTTCGAGCAAACTTAGTACACCGCTTCAAATTAGTGGTGGGGTGTTCCGGATACACTGTTTAGGACTCTGCGGAATCATTTTGTTCCCTCTATGGGATTTTGATTTGATAAGGTCAGTGAACCACTTATGTGATCATGATGTCTGTGAATGATTTGATTATCTACAGCTGGTATGGGACAGTTATAGATAACTAGATCATTCGAATCAACTTTGTTCAGCTTATCAGTCCTTAGAAATTCCTTATAATATGTGAGTGGTTTAGTTAATTAAAACTGGTATGGGACGGTTTTAATTAAGTAAATCATTCGAGTCAATTTGAATCGATTTCGTCGTCATTTGAAACTCCAAAATATTTGTCAATTCAGTTTGTGAAACCGTTGAGATTTTGAAAGACATTTGGTTTGAGAATTTGGTAAATAACTATATTCGAAATTGTGCTTTGTTATGTCTTCGATTGTTATTTGAAATTTGTATCGTTTGATATTCCTTCAGGTCAACTCCTCCTTAGTAACCGGAGAGGTTGTATATGAACTTACTGGGCATTGTTCGCTCACCCTTTCATCTTCTTTTCTTCCAGATTTCATATAGAAAAAATGTGAAACGGTTCGGGAGCACTTCATAAGGAGTTCAAAGATCGTTTTTAGCTTATTTCATTTTAGACTCTTCAGTCAGTTAATTCAGTTATTTGAGAGTTTGTAACTTTAAGAATTTTGTTGAGCTAGTGGATTGTACTAGCCGTTGAAATTGTTACCGTTATCCGCATTTAAGTTATTTCAAATTGTGGTTAGTGTTTGAATTAAGGTTTTAGTAGCCGTTGAAGGTTATTTTATTATCAATTAAGTATTATTATTGTTGTGGAAATTTGGGGTCGTTACAATTACACAAGTGCCGCAAAGACTCCCATATATGGTGGGGTAAGAGGGGGTCGGGTGTAGCAACCTTGCTCCTGTATTAAAGCACATAGAGTCTGTTTCCGAATGATACACGATGAAAATTGCGCCAAAAATTGAAAGGACTGGCTGTTGATTCGAAACAAAGAAGCGCATACTAAATAGCAAATTTGCTTTATATCATCTCATAAATAGGTTGCCTAATACCTACACGTGTGTTAAATTTCATGTTTTGCTAAAAGGGATTAGGTTAGCTTATGTGCTATAAAGAGAAGCATAATATTCAAACACAAAGATGTCTAAAAAAATCGTAATATTACAATTCAGAGCAAGAAATCATGACTGGAGTACAAAGCAACCTACCATCATTATCAAAATCCTCCCACAATTACTAATCTCAAGTTTTGATCTCACTCTTTCCCTTCCTACCCACATCAGGCATTCACAAATTGCAGGAATAAATCATGTAAAAATTCAGTGGAAACACGTAAAGATACAAGTAATGTATAGACTATAAAGACTCTTAACGAGTATATATGTAATCAGTAAGGATTATGGTAATACCCGGGAGGCGGCATTCCATAAGGCGGCATCATTGGGGGTTGACCCGGGGCATAATATCCACCACTATTGATCTTGGTCAAACTAACTTGGCCCTGCATTCCTCCCTGGGCATATTGATTCCAAACCATCTGTTCTTGCACAAGTAATTGCTGTTTCTTCTCTATATCAGCCATTTGAACATAAGCAGGTGGTGGAACACTCAATGAAGCGGCAAAAGGGTCTCCACCCACTGCTTGGACCGACCCATCTGGGGCAGGAAGAGCCAATACAGGGGTGGCATTCTTCGGCGGCAATGCCATACTACTAGCACTGCCGCCACTCAATTGAGCTGTACTAACATGTTGTCTAACCATTCCTTGATCGTAAATTCCATTCAATAGTAAAGGATCAAGCCCACCACCCATGTCCGCCTTTTGCTTAGATAAATTACTAGCGGATTCAACCAAGGCTAGTTCCCAATCGGCTTTTCCACTCTCAGCTGCCGGATTCTGCCATGCAGAAGTCACCTCCGGGCCATTAAATGCCTCCCAATTCCCATTTCCACCGTTTCCGGCGAACAAAGCCAAAGCTAAACTATTCCCCTGAGCATCCGCAGTCATTGCCTCCTCCCTCAAATCCACTAAATCCCCTTCTGGCTGGTTAGGCTTGGGCACCTCCTCAGGCTCCGGTGGTGGTGGAGGAGTATAATTCTCTGGTGGAGGCAAAGCTTTAATCTCATTCATATCAAGTACCGGTTCCTCCACCAGAACAGGAACCGGCTCCGGCTTCTTCTCCGGACTCTTCATCGCCTTAGCTCTATCCCTCACAAATTCCTCTAGAGTCTCCAACAGTTTTCCGGTAATCTTTTGCACCTCCGGATACTCCGATGATCTTGCTACACCAGTATCCTTACACCAATTATAAAATCCTACCAATTCATCAATCTGTTTCGAGGCACTAGCATAAGCATCAAAAGCCCTAACACAATCTGTATATTCCATATCGAAAAATCGGTCAAGCAAAACAGCCAAAACCTCACAGATATCAGCATAAAGCTTAAAACTCTCCTGCACAACAAGGTACAAAGCAACCAGCACCATCCTACTATTCCGAGCTAATCCAGTGGGTCTACACGATAAAACCCTATCCAATAGCCTCTGCAAATGCATCATTTTCCCAAATATTCTCTCCGGCTTCATATCCCTCAATGGAGTCACGATTACATCTTTCCTGGAACCGGAACCGGAACCTTCTCGAACGTCGCCAGAGGATCGTGATCGCCTCATTCCACCGCCGTAATCGCCAAACCCTGGATCACCTCTATCGCTATATTCATAATCATAACCCCGATTCGGTGGAGATCTCCATCGATCCTCCTTAATACTTTCATTTTCCGCCCCGCTACTGTTCGATTTCCTCTCGTAAACAATCAATTCGAGCCTCTGATCCAAATATAATGCGTAGGTCTTTACAAAAGCAGAATGATCCCATGAACTCGAGTGAGCTTCATCGCGAAAATCCGACATATTTAGCAATCGAGTTCCCTTTCTGGTTGCGTACATGATTTCCTGCTGGAAAACGGAATCACCTTCGTTGAGCAGACGGTGGGTCAACATCAAACATTTCAACGCGACGATCCAGTCACGGGTTTTTCCGAGGCGCTTGGAGACGGCCTGAACACACGCGCTAACGTATCCACGGGAGTAGGAAGTCATCTGGAGGATTTCCCGGACGTACTTCTCGCCGGCGGGGTCGTCGTCGTGAGAAGTAGCTTTGACTATAGCGACTTCAAGCTCCGGCGCCATATTACTAGCTACTTTGGCTATACCAATGCTTGTTTGATCCTTGACGGCGCCCATTGCCTTCCGGAAAGTTGTCGGCGCCATTTTCGAGGTTGTGTTTAATCAGAAAAATGGGATTAGGTTCCTGAGATTATGCAATTGAAATTGTATTGATGAGATCTGGTAATGGAGGGTTGAGAAACGCCGGCGGAGTGCCGGATCTGGAGGGGAGAGGAGTCAGCTTCGCCGGGATATTTGGTGTCTCGGCTGGCTTGATTTTCTGGGAGCTGGGAGGAGAGAGAGAGAGATGGAATTAGTGGTGGGATGGAGTAAAAGAAATTGAGTCCGGGAGAATGTGGATCGTTGGATCTGAAATTTAGTGAGAGAGCGATTCGGGCTGTGTCCGAGTTATTGACCGAGTGGACGCGTTTGGACAGAGGTTCTATCATTTGTTCAAACTGGCCCTTCATTTACATTAACACTCCAATTTTAATTCAACTTTCTTGGTTAACATAATTCCAAACTGAAAGAATATGTGATTTATTCTTACTCTTGATATTTTTTTATTTTTGTAATTCTGATAATTATGATATTTAAATATTGTTGATTAATTATATTTTAGGTGTTTGTAAATTGTAATTATCTTTGGCATGTTTATTTTAGATTTTGTATTTTTAGTAGATATTCTTTTTAATAAACTAACAATTCCTTATATTTGTATATACGTTTAAAAATAAAAACAATTTCTTAGTATCATTGGGGGACCTATGTAGAATACAACGGGGATCTGGCCCCCATTGGTCTAAATAAAAAAACTATTACTAGTGTATTTTTGTAAAAGACACTGGTATTAATATATTAAACTTTGCCCTATTTGAGTGAAAAAAAATATATACTACATTTTTTTCCCCCTTTTCATTAATAACCCCTTAAAAAAATTAAAAAAATATTTATTTTTTTTTGCTTTGTATATATTAGTTTAACACAAGATTTTGGGGGAAACTAGTTTCTCCTTAAGTTATAGAAAGTCCTGTTTTATAAACTGTTCCTAAATATTCACTAACTACTTGCAAGTAGAAAAAAAGTGAACTTTTTATAATTTATGGAGAAACTAGTTTCTTCCAAAACTTACTCGAATTGATTATTGTAATTTGTAAATTGCAAATTTAGGAAAGCTAATGACAAAGAAACGACAGACGACGAGAGAAGTCCGCAAGAAAGAAAGAATTGTCTGTGAAACTTGATTATCATATTTATTTATGTTTTGTTAATTAAATCAACCTTATTTATGCATTATTTTTTCACAATTTAGGCTCCTACATATCATTATACATTAAAAAAATACTCTATGCTTCAAAATAAATGTTATATACTCCCTCCGTCTCATTAATAACTTCACTTTTTGCTAAAGCGGGTGTCCCGTTTAAAGCTTCACCTTTTCTAAAATGACAAAGAATCTTTACTATTCCACCCACTCATTCTCTCTCCTATTTTACTATTACACTCATAACATTTTTCAAATTTACTATTTCCTCCACTCATTCTCTCTCCTATTTTACTATTACACTCACAACATTTTCTTCACTCACCAATTTTCTTAATTTGCGTGCCCACCCCAAAAGAGTGAAGCAATTACCGGGACGGAGGGAGTATATACTCAACTAAATTGAACTTTTACTAACATTTAATACTAAATTATATATTTTCATTGAAACTTAAAAATAGAGAAAATTACCTCTGGACCTGGGTAAAATCGAATCTACATTCTAATACATCATATTATCTAATGTACGTCCTAGTATCACTAAATATTTTATCTAATTATATAGTACCTCGCCATTTAATGAGATAACTACACCCCCTCCCCACCCTCTCACAAACACAACACACACTTTCTCTCTCTAAGTTTCTCTCTCTACTCAATCTCTCTCCGGTCACCCCTTCTCACTTCTGGGGAACTCCCCACCCCTGCCACGAATCACGCACAAAACACACAATCTCACACACACTCCCTTCCTCCCTCTACCCTCCATCCTCCCTCGGTCACCTAATACTCTAACGAACTCTCTCCTCCCTAACTTCGACGACCATCTCCCTCCCAACTCCGGTGATCGTCTCCCTCCCCAACTCTAGCGATCGTCATCCCCTACTCCTTCGACCATCTTTCACCGACGGCAACGCCACATACCTCCGGCCGCATCTGAATTTGAATTATCCGAGCTCGTCAACAACATCAAACATAGAAGCTCCACCCTCTAACGGTGAAAACACCTCAGATTTGCCTTCATTCGAATAGCTAACACCGATGACTCTGCAACTTTCGGCCAGATCTTCACCTTTTGATCAGATCTGTTGCAACTTAAGCCTCCCCTCTCTTTCTCTCTTCCGTCTCTATTTGCATGAGCCTTAGCCTTCGCCAGACCAAAGCATTTCGGTCAGATCTGAATCTCTATCGCCTCATTATATAGATATATACTTTATGTATATTTACTTATTTTGAGAAAGGTACTTCAAATAAATGAGTGTTTGTGGTCCTCTTATATTAATCATTTACAATCTTGTGGTTTTAAATTCTTTTTTAACTGGATTCACATTGAGTAATCTGAATGAGTGTGACATTTTGTTTCAGGTGATGGACGTGTATCTAACTTGAGTTTCTAACAGAATAATTTCATTTCTTGATATAAATGTGTTAAACCCATTCTTATAACATATTTATTTCTTTGCCATTATAACATATTTATTTCTTTGCCATTATAACATATTTATTTCTTTGATTTTATATTTATTTTAATAAATATTTTTTGTTTCTTAATCTAGTTTCTTCTTTTTGAGGTTAACTTTGTTATTTATTTGTATTCCTTTCTTTGCCATTATTTATGATGCAAATTGGTGCTTTTGCCATACGAATAAATTATTGCATCTATCCCAAAATAAATGTTCAAAAAATAAATAAATTTACTATTGATCAAAAGAAATTTTAATTTTTTTCTTACGTTCACTTTGGGACAGAGAGAATAGTCATGATATACTTTTGTCTGGATTAATGTTAAGAGCCACATATAATAGCTCCTTAGAAGGAGTCTGACAAAATAATATTTTTTTTATATTATTTTTAGTTTAGTTGACAACTGAGAACTTATCGATAATTTCTCAGTTGTTTGGTTGCAAGAGTTGGTTGTCGCCAGAGTTGATCGTGTTTTTAGTAGTTTAGTTGACAACTGAGAATTTACTGATAAGTTATTAGTTGTTTGGTCACCGGAGTTGGTGGTCGTCGTAGTTGATAGTGTTCTTATTAGTTTAGTTGACAACTGAAAACTAACTGATAAGTTCTCAATTGTTTGATCGTCGGAGTTGGTGGTCGCCGGAGTTGATCGTGTTCTTAGTATTTTAGTTGACAAATAAGAAATTACTGATAAGTTCTTAGTTGTTTGGTCGGCGGAGTTGGTGGTCGCCAGATTTGATCGTGTTCTTAGTAGTTTAGTTGACAACTGAGAACTTACTGATAAGTTTAGTTCTCAGTTGTTTGGTCGCCGTAGTTGGTGGTCACCGGAGTTGATCGTGTTCTTAGTAGTTTAGTTGACAACTGAGAACTTACTGATAAGTTCTCAGTTGTTTGGTCGCCGAAGTAAAAAACAAAAAAGTCGTTGGAGTTGGTCGCCGGAGTTGGTGGTTTCCGGAGTTGTTGATCAGAGAAGATGGGGAGGGGTAACCTAAAGTGATGGTGGTTAGAGAGAAAGTAAACTGATAAAGAGGGTGAACTTAGTAAAATGAGAAGGAGAGTATACTAATTAAGCTAGAGAATATATGGTTAGATGAAATAATGCTTGTATTAGAAGGTAAAATTGGTAAATTCGATGGATTATATGGTAAATCTCTCTTAAAAATATTTATAAATAATGTTTTTATTGATTAACAATAACTATTTTCAAAGATAATCAATTTTTCATAATTTTTTGGTCAAATTTCAACTTAATTGATCATATTCGACATTTATTTCGAAACAGACCGAGTAATAAATTAAGAGGTGGTCTTCTGTGAGACCTTCTCACGCTGTGAGATGGGTCGCCCACCCCCGACTCGCCCATATTTTTTTTCGCCATTTTTTCCTCATCAACAAATGTAACACTTAATATAAAGGAATGTAACATTTTTTTTCTGAAATGTAACAATTTTTTTTTTCCTGAAATGTAACCATAGTTTTGCAGAAAATGGATTAAATAAAAAATAAGATTTAATGCAAAATTACTGTTATATTTTATAATAAAAATTATTACATTAATTTGTGAAAAATTCTTTCTTTTTTAAATGTAACAGTTTTTATTATGAAATATAACCATTGTTTTGCAGAAAAGGGATTAAGGGATAACAAAAGATTTATTGCAAAACTACTGTTACATTTTATAATAAAAACACTTATATTTATTTGTGAAAAATTCTTACACTTTTTAAAAAGAAAATATGTAATATTTACTTTACAAAAACTATAATTATATTTTATAATAAAAACGATTACATTTCTAAATTTCAACAGTTACTTTCCTTCGTAGTAAGTGTTACATTTCAGGTGACGAACAGCTCAATTTTTCTGTTTGTTACAAAATATGATTTTATAAAAATAATTCAAAATCATATTATCACGCTACTACTTTGATTTGTCTCGTAAAGACGAACACAACAGTATTTAAAAAAAAATCGATCTCAAAATCTCAAGATATTTTATTTTAAAATTGTTGGAGTTTTTATTTTTAAATGACATGTGGTAGGGTTGAGCGGGCTGACCCATCTCACACCTGTTCACGATGTGAGACAGTCTCACATAAGTCTTTATCATAAATTAAACATACCAAAACACATTCGGTTAGGGACCTTATGACGAACCTGGTTATATCTTGCCTTATTTCAGTTTTACACATTCCTTGTAGGAGGCACGTCCGGGAATGATAGACACGACATGGATGCTCTATCAAGAAATTTTTTTCTTGAAAAGATCTTCCTATTTTTTGTTGACAATTCGAAAGTATTTTAAGCAATAATTTTAGATTGATTTAAATTATTCGAATGTAAATCAAAAATCTATTTTTTTATTTATAAGGGCAAATTACAATTTATGGCATGAACTCATATGGGGGTCTTATATGGAGGACCTAACCATTTTTTTTTTCCAATTCAAGGCCCTAAGTTTTAAATTTTCTCCCATTAATGGTTTTTTGACGGAATTCGTTAGAAAAGTCAATTAAGTGACATTGTCGTGCACGTGTCTGACAAATTGGTTCAAATTGAAGTTGATTTTCCATTTAAGGGGGTTAAATGAAAATTTCTAAATTAAAAGGATTGAAAGAGGAAGAGCTTCATTTTTCTTCTTCTTCTTCTTCCCTAACTTATCTCACCCACCACAATCACACCCCCAGCCACCACCATTTTCCGCCTTCGACCACCCTAACCATTACCGTGCCACCACTTCCGTCGCTGCCACCACCTACACAACTACTGTGCCACTATCACAAAAATCATATCACCCACTCTTCAATCACTATACATTCACCTTCTTTTCCTCCCAATCTCCTTGCCCTTATCAAATCTTCCCCAATTAATCAAATTGTTTTATTGAAATTGCTGCCCAGAAAGAAAGAAAAAGAGGAACCCGCCGGTGGGGGCAAAACCCATTTGAATAAATTTTTTGTGGCCATTTTCGAAAGTTGAAATCGCTGGTGGTGTCGTCGCTTTAGGGGCAAAGGGAAAGGCAGTGGAGGCCCCGAAGTGTGGGAAGATAGAAGGAGACAGTGTGGGAAGAGGTAGGTTGGTCGGAGAAGGTGGGTTTTTATTTTTTGGTACATTTTTTTTTCTTTTGTCTTTACGTTTCTTTGTTTTTCTTTGTTTTTCCTTTCTTTTTTTCATTTTTGTTTCCAAAAAATATTTTAATAATATTATCTTTCTTAAGTTTTTTTTTAATCAATAAAATAATTATTTATTGATTATTTAATATATTTTAAATAAATTATATTCTCAAATCTTTTAATTTAGAAAATTTTATTTTTTATAAAACTAAAATAAAAATTATATTAACTTGCTTTGTTTTTCATTTTATACTTTATTTTGTAAGTTTGATTATTTAGTATTTTTTTATTAAAATAAATTTTATTTCAATCCTTTTAATTTAGAAATTTTCATTTTGCCCCCTTAAATGAAAAATCAACATTAATTTGAACCTATTTGTTAAGCACGTGCACGACACATGTCACTTAATTGAATTTTCTAACGAATTTTGTCAAGAAGCCTTTTTAACTGGCGAAAATTTAAAACTTGAGGCCCTGAATTGGCCAAACAAAGTGGTCAGGCCCTCCGTCGATAACCCCCTATAAGTTGAGGCCCTAAATTGTAATTTGCCCTATTTATAATGATGTATTGATAACATATTTTTAGTTTTCATTAGGATAATTAAACCAAACTAAAATGAGTAAGTTTTACGGAAAACCTGTTTCTCCATAAGTTATAAAAAGTTCAATTTTCATCCTTAAAAATATCGAGTTTAGACCTTAAAACATTGAGTTTAGGTCTTAAAATACCTAGAAAATAAAATAGTGAGTTTAGGCGTTAAAACAGTGAGTTTAAGCTAGAGGATAAAATAGCGAGTTTAGGCCTTAAAACCGTGAGTTTAAGCTTTAAAACACCAAGTCGATATATTTAAAACAAGACTCTTTATAACTTATGGAGAAACATGTTTCCCCCAAAATTTTCTGAACTAAAATTACTGTTCAAAATACCTTTGTATTACCTTTGTATTAATGACAAAAAAAAAAGTAGGATCATGTCTGGACGGTAGGGGTGTAAATGGTTCGGTTTGGGGAAATTTACAGACCGAACCACTACTCATCGGTTTGAAAAAATTTCAAACCGAACCGAACCATGAAAAAATTCAAACCGAACCAAACCAAATCAAACCAAACCAAACCGCTATGGTTTGGTTCGATTTGGTTCAAACCGCGGTTCAATTATATGGTTCAGACCGCGGTCCAGACCGTGGTTCAGACCATTATTTAGATTACGGTTCAAACCACGATTCAGACCGCAACTCATTTTCATATTGTTTAAATTTTCCGTGATCATGGAGGAAGAACAAAAAATGCGAGTGTTTAAGAGACTAGATGAAGAGAGAGGTCGAAGGAAGAAAAACACTTTACAATGGCGATCGTGGAGAGAATTTGGTTATTTATGTGTTGTGATGAAGATAACAAATGATGAAATTAATATTAAATAAAATAAAAAACGGGGGTTATGATTAGTTAATGTAAATTTTAATAAAGATACAAAAATATTAAATAAGATACATAACAAGGGTTATGATTAGTTTATGTAATGTGGTTCGATTTAGCGGTTTGATCTCGCAGTTCGGTTTGGAGGTTCGGTCTCACGGTCTCAAACCGCGGTTGGTTTGGTTTTGTTCGTTTTGGTTTGGTTTAGGAGGGTCAGACCACAAACCAAACCGAACCATGTGGTTTGTCAATATTTGAGACCGAACCGAACCATTCATACTTGAAAACCAAATCAAACTGCATAATTTGATTCGGTTCAGCCTCAAACCGCGATTTGTACCGAACCACTTACACCCCTACTGGACGGAGGGAGTATTCCCTTCCCTCTTTCCACATCAACATAAAAGTTACTCCCTCCGTAAATATCATTATTTTCATTTTAATCCATTACCAAGCAAAAATCACATATCTAAATACAGTAAGATATACTAGTGTCTTTGTTAATTTTATCATGATACAACTAAACAGGGCAAATCCCGGTGCGCCAAGCGCTCTCCGACTTGCGGGGTTGGGAGAGGGAACCATTTGCTGTGAGCCTTCCTCGACACCGCTGAGGCCAGCGCTGTTCGAACCCGTGACCTTCGAACCTTAAAAACATTGAGAAGTCAAAAGTGACATTTATTATAATCAGATGAAATATTAAGGACGTTGACAAGTCCAATACAAATGCTACAAAAATTAACAAGGCATCACTCGTCTGCAATATAATCCACAGCCGTTTCTTCAAATCTTACAATTTTTTTTCCACTATTCACACACACACATGCACGCACAGAAGCGCCTAGGAGATAAATCCTAGGGAGAGAAAGCCTTCCTCTAACTTCTGGGAAATCGAACCCATGACCTCCAATTTATAACGACGAAAAGATGACATGGGGTCATAATTTCGAAGATTATTGGGTGAGAGGCTTACCCTATTAAGTTGAGTCCTTAGTGAGCGAGTCTGCACGAACTTGGTCATGTCCATTTCTTTCCTTCGTCTTTGTCCACCAGAGGTAGATAATGGAAGAAGCTATTACAACCAGCGTTGCACCACCAAATGCTATTCCGACTATTCTGCCTACACGCCTCCGATCGCTTTTAGAAGAATCCACACCATCTGCTGCATAATAATCAAGAAAATCGTAGTAGAGTATTTAGAAGAAAAATAAATCCATCCATATATTAGGCACCTCTAAAATGAGTTAATTCCACTTGTCCAGCGCCACGAGGTTTGGACACGGTCTCACTTTCTCCTTTTTGTCAACTTCATTTAAATGAAATGACCATTGTACCATTACATCTTCATAAGGACTTATTTAGTATTTGGACTTTGCATTGAGGAGATTAAATGGTAAAATAGTCATTTCATTTAAATTGACAAAAGGGGGAAAGTGAGACGAAAGCAAACCTCAGTGCGCAGTGATACTTGTCCAAACCTCGATGTTGGGCAATGGAATTAACCACCTCTAAAATCCATTTTTCCCAAGAAATAATTTCAGGGTCAAATTTGGGACTTCTCATAAATGAAAATAAATTATGGCAGAATAAACCTTGAGAAACATGGATGGCTGAAACTAAAGGACCAAATGTACTCTGAAATGGAATGCAGCAAGTGCCTCTCCCAGCCCATAAGAAATGAATATCCATGATTGTATTTGTCACATTTGCATCAAACTTCTTCACCAAAGCTCTCTTTGATCCACTAGCTTCATTACGAATGTTAAAATCTTGAAGAACCCTTTCACCCTTCATAAATCACAACATAAAAACGCTTTTTCTGAGCTATAATCTTCAAATCTATACATATTCTGTATGGATAGTTGTATATATACCTGGATATAAACATCAAATAAGCGTTTACCAAGACCTTTCCACGAATGAGAATCCTCCATTTGTATTTCTGCAAAATGAAGCTCGATTTTGTACTTTCCATTCTCTAAACCGAGGCCAAAATACCTCAATGAGTTTGGTGATATTCTTGCAGTTTTATAAAGCTCAGAATCTAAAGACTGAGTGATTTGAGATTCTGTCTGTGTTGTATATTGAGGTCCGTTTGGGTTAGATATGAAGTTTCCTGCATTGCTTACTGCCCATTCGTGATTGGAGCTTATGTAAAGTGAGGATGCTCCAAGCATTTCTGAATCGTCATAGAATTTTGTACCAGCAGCAGATACTTGTTCCGCACCTCCACATTTGATTGAAAAAGAAGCTACACCAAATATTACAGAAACAATAAGTTTGAACACGTTTTTGAAATATTAACCATACTGTATATGATATCAACGTAAAAGAACTCACTAGCTGGAAATTTGTTAGTGCATTTGGTACTTTCTAGGCAACGCAACATTGTAGATGCCTTCCTGCATAATCACCAATCAAGAAGTTAGGATAATTCACGTTAAGCAACATTTCCAAAAGTCATAAATAATTACGCAATTATGCATTTTGGTTGCAGCTAAGAGCGTTTTACCCGTCTTGTAGGCTGTTTGCATTGACAGATGTTCCAACAACATTCCTGAAAACGAATTTAATAACTACTTAGAATGAAATCCATTGCAGAATCACAGTATTACGCGTACGAATCCTCCAAGAGATTAAAGGGTTGAATTACATTGATAATCCCACTTTATCGTAGTTTAGAGGTAAATTTCCAGTGATGGAATTGAAGGAGACATCTCTGTTGCAAAGTAGAGTCAGAAACGTGAGTATCAGAGAAAAGAAGGCTCATCCATATTAATTACCAAGTATCCAACTATATTGTTCACAAAACCTTTGAAAAAAAATATGGAAACGTACAAATATACGACTTACAGAGCAATGAGCTTTGGTGATATGATACTTTTAGGGAGCTCTCCGTTCAAGTTATTGTTTCCAAGATACCTACAGACGAGTAATCGCGTGCCATTTGTGCATCATGTACACACACACACACATACATTTTAGAATGAGAGAGAAGTTGATCAATGACTTACAGGTATTCTAACGAAACGAAGTCCTGGAAAGAGTTTGGTACTTGGCCTGTTAGCTTGTTGAAGCTCAAGTCCCTTTAATTAAGATAAGTCAATCATGCACGACTTAGAATTGCTTGATAAATATGTGCACAAATGAAATGCCTCTAAGATAACTTACAAGATTTTCAAGTTAGAAAATGAGCTAAGGTGTGCTGGAATTTGGTCAGCCAGTCTGCAGTTTCTTAAAGATCTGTGGATATATACAAGTAAACCAATCAATTTATGCAGTCTCTTAAATGAGGTAAAAATGAGGTCGTTGAGTCTTACATTATTGATAGACTTGTCAAGTTAACCAAGAAACCAAGAGACGAATCTTCTTTACTGAGATCACCAATTCTCCTAAACAACACGAAGAGAATGAATCTACTTTACTGAAATTGCTCGATGTTGAAGTAATGGAAGTATTATAGGAAGTGTGAGGCATCTTACAGATCATTGAGTTTTGTTAGAGCACCATAACTTTTAGGAATCGGACCTTCAAGAGCTGTTCCTTCGAGCCTCCTGTTACTCCAAAAGGCCGTTAGGACAACACTAAAACAGTTATAAGCCAAACAAAAAAAAATTGCGTCTCGGGTTGCCTACAGGGTTTCAAGGGTTGTAAAAGTTCCAAAGAACTCGGGCAGTTTCCCAGTAAACAGATTATCAGATGCCCACCTGCAGAAACTCCGTATACTCAGATTATCACGATAAGAATCAACATGTTCGTTAAATTAGTGATCAGAAGGTGTCTATTTCGAGGAGAAGAGATATTTACAGAGTGATGAGGGATTTCAGATTTGACAGTTCTTGAGGAATCGGTCCACTCACTCCACTGCTATCAATATACCTAATTTCATCAACAGTGTATAATAAAAACATATTAACAAAGTTGAGGCATGCACACATAAATTATGTAAAACCATGTCTTAAGATTCATTAATGCATAATATGGAAGAGAAAAGAAGAACGGTACTAGAAATTATTCAGTTGTATTGTATCAGAGTACTTACAGCTGTTCCAAAGATATCAAATTTCCAAGCTCAACGGGCAAGGGTCCGTGGAAGTTGTTAGAGCTAAAGCTTCTGAAAATATACTCCAATTAGGAAAGAAGTCAAAAGGAAAAGAGATGAAAA
The DNA here is from genome assembly GCA_022495995.1 of Adenophora triphylla var. japonica. Taxonomy (NCBI): domain Eukaryota; kingdom Viridiplantae; phylum Streptophyta; class Magnoliopsida; order Asterales; family Campanulaceae; genus Adenophora; species Adenophora triphylla. The sequence continues at coordinate 268,653 of JAFEMH010001774.1, forward strand.
TGGTGTAGTGTGTGTGTGTAGAAGAACAGCAGAAAATGTTACAGAAGAGTACTAACAAGGATTTCAACTTGGTAAGATTCCCAAGCTCCACAGGCACAGAACCACTGAAGTTATTAATTCCAAGACTCCTGATTTTTACAATCCCAAACTCGAAAAATTATGAAATGTCAAATGGTAGCATTCTAAAGCTCATTATTTACAAAGTTGAGAAGAAATTACAGGTACTGCATTTGCGATAACTGTCCAATTTCAGGCGGGATGGACCCACTTAATATATTCTGACCAAGATTTCTGCATCAGAAATTCACAATTACGTAATCGTCAAATCAAACCATAAGACGTAAGAATAGAGCTAAGCATGTAATGGGTACTCACAAGTCCGTCAGTTCCTTTAGCAGAAAAAGTTCTTGAGGAATGCCACCAGAAATGTCCAATGCAAAAATCTTCCTGAATACATAAGAACAAACCACATCCTTAGTGTAACTATAGAACTGCTAGGGATGGCGAGTGGGTCAAAGTTGGTCAAACTGACAAGTGAGTTATGTGGCAAACATTCTCGGAGCAGTCACAAATGATTCTCGGGTTTGCACTTTCTGCAGCCCAACTTGCACCTTGAGCACAAGGGTCAGTAGTCAAATTGAGCTGAGTTCTTAAACTCCAGTAGTCAACCATCTTGTTCAGAGCAGCCACTGAACAAAAAACAAACTTAAAATTGACAAGCACTATGCATTATAACAACTCAAAACTGCTAAATTATTAGATACAGATTCAACTATGTATATAACGATTCACGCCTTAACTAAAACGCACAAAAAGTAGTCATGAAAAAGAAGGGTTGAGACTTGGGACCTTCACTCGGATCAATGGCTGGTTGTACTTGTGCAATAACTACTCTTAGAAACAAGAAAAGAACGAAAAACAAGCTAAAAAATCCCATTATGATCGAGAGACCAATATCGAGCTTGATTCTAGAGTAGGAGGAACTTGGTTAGATTCATGTTTCTATTCAATGAAATGAAGCAATATCTTGATACAAGTTTATACTAATTCAATGAAACATCATTTTCAAAATATTCTAATAAAAGGTTTAATTTAACTTTTTTAGTAAAAATGGTTACATACTTGCATTATTGCATATACCCTTTTCTTTTATGGTCCTTCTTGACTTAAACTAAGGTCATTGTCAGAGAAAGGAGCGTCGAAATATTCACGGTTTCTTAACCACAGTGATAAAAAAAAGATGTGTCACAGATGTTGTACCATGTGCTATTTAAGGCGTTGTACCGTCAGCACATTGATGCATAAAGTGTTCTACACACATGAAATGCAGTACTATTGTGGTTGGCTCGGCTCCACATGAAAAACTGCATACAATGATTCCTGGAAATGAGTAAGATCTGTGATTTGACCAAACAAAATTTTAATATGTTTGGATGATTTTACAAGTTGATTGCCGGCCGCCGATTTTTACATATATTCAATTACCCACCTATAATTAAACATGAACAAAAGCTCTAATTAAGATTATATTATCGGTTTTCAGTGGCCTAATCGGTCCACCAGTGGACTGGATGCCCTTGTTTTAGGGTCTCTATGATAAAGAAAGTTGCATATCTCAACTACATGACATTCTGCCTACACAAACAATTCTCAACCATTAAAGTTTAAGGTCCAAATAATCTTCAATACCCCAAACCGAGACCAACATGAGCACAACTTGAGCTGTGTTCTTAAACTACAGTAGTCAATCATCTTATTCAGAGCAACCACTGATAAAGAAAATATCAGAACAGCTTAAAAATTATTCAAGTACTAGGCATGATATCAACTCAAACTGCAAAACTATTAGATACAGCTTAAACTAAGTATATCAAGCCTTATCTAAAACACATATAAACAAGATATGAAACAGAGAGGTTAAGAATTGAGACCTTCGCTCGGATCAGTGGCTGGTTGTACTTGTGCAGCAACCACTCTGAGAAACGAGAAAAGAACGAAGAACAAGCTCAAAAGTCCCATTATGGTCCTTCTTGACTTAATCTAAGGCCACTGACAGAGAAAGAAGCTTTGAACCTTTTCACAATTTCCTAACCAGTCATCACAAAACCGAACATTAGTTAAAGTATTGTACTGTACAACACATTGAAGCATAAAGAGTTCTATGGCGCTAGTTAAGGTATTGTACTATACAACACATTGAAGCATAAAGAGTCCTACAGCACGATACATTAACGCACAATTTATGTACATTTGTGCCACTAGCAGATCAAAAATGAAATAACTGTATGCAATGATTCATGGTTATGACAAAAGTAGTGTTTGTAATTTGACCAAACAAATTACTCCAATTTGGATGATTTTACAAGTTGATTGCCCGGCCGCCCATTTTCACATATATTCAAACACTCAAAAATTGATGATTAGACATGAGTAAAAGCTCTACTAATGAAGATTATATTATCGGTTTTCAGTCGCATAAACATAGTGTCTGCAATCTTGACCATAGATTAACTTTTTAATGGCTAATATTTCACAATGAAAAAACTAATACATCCTTTAGATACAATACCCCTTGCTTAAACAAAGCATTTTCCTATCTAAGTTCATGCTAATCGATACGTAATACCTTGAACAGCTTGAACATTATGATCATCTGGAACCTTATGAACGAGCTCTGTTACTTCTTCTGAATTCAAAGTTGGTCCGCCGAAGATGTATCACGATGTTTAAACATTCAGCGTCTTCTGAAAGCAGATCGTTTCTGCAGCTCCACCAGTTGCTCGAGAGATACCAGGGTCCACCTATCCTCAACTTGAGCATAAACCTTTTGATTGAGAGAGTCTACCATTATGCTAATGTTACCAAACGAATATATCTGATGACCATCTTGCATTCTTCCCGGTTTGGGCTTAAATAACAGGCCTTCTTGCTGTGCATGAACTTCAATAACTTCTTTCAAGCTCAGTTCTCGTGCATTACTTGTGTCATCAGTCAGAGTAGCAGAGCCTCTCTGTTGGGCATGGGCAGCTGCACTCTGAGCCTCAAATTGACTTCGTTCAAACATCCTTTGGTAGCTAATTTGCTCTCTCATGCCAGGTTTTACCACCTCCAAGCCTTCAGCAGCTTGGTTCATCATGTCCAGACCCAGATTAAGCCGATATCGAACGTGTTCATTTGAAAGAAGTTCAGGCGGAATAAGATCCTTCCAACCCAAATACCAACTGGACACTTCTTCAAATTTTGGTTTTGAGCATAACCAATGATATAATACATATTCCCACTTGTCGAAGAAAACATCCATTATATGAAGCATGTGATGAATGGGAATAACAGAAGCCCATGTCCGCACCCAATGAAACTGATCAAGCTTTTGATCTGCCGGATTTACTTGGAAACTCTTGATGACTTCAAGCAATTTCGGGACAATATATCGAACCATTATTTGTTCCCAGCTGTTTGGATCAAAAACGGTCTTCCAAGGTGACAAAATATAGTAAGCAGACATATCATTTGGTTGCCAAGCATGAAGAACACTCTCCAATTTATTGCGGATTACATGATGAAGAGTCTCTAACTTGTGTCCTAACATTGGTAACCATGGATGCACCCAGGAATGAATAGGGATAGTCTCCCGACGTGGGTCCCATGAGTTCACGGCCGCTGACAATTTTGGCATGATAACATTATCCAAAATAGACTGAAGTGCAGAAGGAGGGAGCAACTTTTCCCAGGATTCCAAGAACCGAAGCATTGGTTCAGGGTCCCTTGCCTGCCAAGAGTTACTCCCAGATATCCTCACAGCAGGGAATACAACTTCCATAAACAGCTGGGTATAAGGTGAATCAAAACTATCTTCTCCTTGTAACAAGCTCTTCCAAGATGATAGGACTCCTAGCCCATGCACCGGATTTAATAGTGGGTCCCATCCTTGAAACACCCTAATAAACAATGGCAAAGCATATCCACATGCAATACAAGACAAGTTACATAGTTTGTAATCATCAGAATATCGTCTCTGCAAGTCCCCAAATGACTTTGCAAGTGAGTCCAAAGTCAATGTTCCCATCAGGTTTTCGTTACCTATCCGTTCCAACACACCAGAAATCTCTTCCATGCTATCTAGTTGCTTTCTCTGACGTGCAGCATCGACATTGAGCCTCTCCTTCTCTTTCTGCAAAGCGACCACTGTTTCCATCTCATTTCTCAAGTCCCGGTCTATTTTCTGTATATCGAGCTCAGCCAAGTCGAGAATCAATCTGAGATTATGCTGAAGTTCAGGCATTGGGACGTCATTCTCCCTTGCTTTTTCTTCAGCATTTAAATTTTCCAAATTTGTCAGCACCCGAACTTGAGGCCCCCTCATATCAAACACTTTCTGGATAACTTCAAAGCCCTGTTCTTGCTTCTTATTCAGTAACTCTTCTGCAGTTACATAAACCTTCTTCTTTTTTACCCGACCATGCTTTGACCATAGCTTTTCCTTCTCCTTCAGGTGATCCCCCGCAGGCAGCCCCGTGTGAGACAAAGACTTCTTCTCCTCAGATTCAGTCAATATCGGTACCTTAGCCTCTGTGTAATCGTTGAATCCCATTCCCATAAGCTTGGGCCGCAACTTGGCCTCAACTGGAGCTACAATTCCTTGTTCATTCTTTCCAAGCCCACCTCCTTTGTATCCCATCTTCTCAAGCAACTTCATCCCGATCCCTTTGGTGTGCTTCTCAAATACACCAACATCTCCCTTCTCTGGCTCTCTTTTTCCTACCACAGAAGACTTTTTGGTCGATTTGGCCTTCTCTATCTCCTTTTCACGCCGCTGCTGTGCACCTTCCTTGATCTTCCTCCCAAAAGCCGTAGGAAGAAAGTCAATATCATCGTTATCATTAGCCACTTCTTCGAGCCCATTCACATCCTTAGTAGAAGAGCTTGAATGGAAACCTAGGCCAGATGGGCCAGAATTTGATGCTCCAAGACCTAAACTATCTTCATTGTCGTCTTTGGAAATTCGATCAATCTCTTGGTTGGGCATAACAGTACCGCTTGAAACAAAATTCAGAGGCTTGGTGAGGTCAGGCTTTTTGGAGAGATCTTTCCTTCGTTTTCTGCTGGAGCTTCCATTGTCATAATCCGAGTCACTGTCTGCAAAGATACCATAGAGGACATCGTCCTTGGTCTGGTGTCGCTTTTCCTTGCGCTTCCCGTAAAACTCTCCACCAATCCACTGACCATCGTTGTAATCGTTCTCCATCCCAAACCTTTCCATGTCCTGACGCTCATCCATATTTCCTCCTCTTCTCTGCTCTCCTGTTCATAGATATAGGCATATTAAAAATCCATCCATTCAAACACTAGCAAACCCTAAATTTGTTTTTAAAGGACAGCCAGTTAATATTCCATTTGTTTAACACGATCTTCAACGAATATAACCAACTAATTTATTTATTTTTTTCGAAACCCTAACCAACTAAAATTTTAAGAATCGAATAATGACCATATCAATGCTTCGCATCATATGATTCATAGCCAGAACCAACAATAAAGTAGGTGAAAATCCACAATATTTCCCCAAATCCAAGGCCTAAATCTGAAGGGGAGGGGGGAAATCAACCCTAAATCTGAAATTTTCTAATCAATAAATCTGATATAAGGTAATAAATTAATGATGGGGGAGAGAGTTAAGAGTCTTGAGAGAATTGAGACCTTACCAGGGGAAGGAGATGGCGTCGGTGACCGGAAACTGAAAAGAGAAGAAGGCGAGAAGTCAGAAGAAGTAGACCGGAGACTGGAGCTTGCGGAGAATTGCAGTGCCGTGGGGCGTGAAGCAGTGTTCGGCTGGGCTGCTTTGGTGATGGCACAAATCGCAAATTGGCGAGAGAGATTATTTATTTATTTATTTTATTTTTATTTTATTTTTCGCTTACCTGTGCTCCTGCCTTCGCCGAATCAATCCCTGACCACTGCAGACTGGCCCTCGATGCGGCGGAGGTAAATCGCGGATATGCCCCATGTAGCCTGTGGTGGCGGACTCTTATACTCCCGCCCCAAGCGGAGCCCTCCTACAAGGCATTTACACTCTTACAACACCAAATGGCCGCCCAAACCTTCCTGCCGAGGCAATTACATCACTTTTACAACACCAAATGGCTGCGCCAGTGCTCCTGACAAGATTTGAACTCCCCACACTGAGGTTGCAAGCCCAGCAGTGCTGCTTCCTTAACTGCACGGATGTGCCCCGGGAGGCTCCAAAGGATCCTGAAACCCAAGGTAGGAATTAAACCACAGAGATTCTCCTTGGGGGGAATCGAACCGGTGACCTCCCCTTCGGGAAGCCACCAACATACCACTGGGCCAAGGCCACTTTGGTGAGAGAGATTATTTTATGACTAGGCAGTGAGTGGCGTGTGAGATAGTGGGTGCACTTAGTGTCAGGGTTGAATAAAAGAAAGATAATTGTTTTAGTATAAAATTGTTGAGTAAACCCGAGTAAACCCGTAATTTTAAAATTGTCATTTATTCTTGCTAAATATATACACCCATTTCTATATACTTCTTCTATTAAATTCATTGTTATATATACCCGTAACATTTAACTCTGAAAACGTGAGTTTTGTGGGAACATATTCATGTTTCCTTATTTTAAAAGACTTCTATATAGTAAGAAGATTTTGGGACTTTCATGGAAGATTTATCATTGTCCTACTTTGACTAGGAGATTGTAAATATGTAAATATCTTTTATTTATGTACATAATTTTATATTAGGACTAACCTACTAATAGTTTATTTCCTTGTGACTGTGTTTATGTTTTCTTATAGGAAAAGAGATCTCACAAAGGAAGATGTCGATCACGTGAAGATCTTCTCCATGGTGCATTATAAATACAAGGCATTCAGCACAAGAGAAGCGACGAAATTTACGAGAGAAAATTTCTCATTCTTCATAGTTTTCGACATTGTGTATTTAGTTTGTGAGTGAAGGTTGTGTCTTACATCCGTAACTCACATCTAGTTTTTCATAGAGTTCTCTTGTTTTACTTCTGACTAGAATAGGTTCTACTTGAAAAAGGGGAGTTGTTCTTGTCATAGAAGGTGATTAGAACTCGTTTAGTATTTTCATATTTTAGTTTTTCACTTATTTATTTTTGTAAGCAACAAAAATTTTTATAGTGAAAAGTTTTTGGGCGTAAGCCTAGTTTGCTGATCTCATAGATCAGTAAGCGTAAATAATTCTTGAGTTATTGCTTTTAATTTGTTTTATTCCGCTGCATTATCTGTGGATGTGTGGACAGTTGTGAGACACATCTGTACTCACATCCGTTGTTTGTTGGGTGATCAAAGTTTCCTAGCTACACGAAACTTTCAATTGGTATCAAAGCCAACTCTCGATATATTACTGAGTGTTGATCCAGAAAGTGTAGTCATTATGGAATGTCAAAATCACCAAAACAGGTCTCCTGTCTTGGATGGTACGAACTATTCTCTTTGAAAGTCTAAAATTCGTAATTACATCAAAAGTATTGATGAAAGGGCTTGGATGTGTATCCTTGTTGCATGGCAACCTCCTACTGTGGAGAAGAAGCCTCCCTCTGGTGTCGGTGAGTCAATTTTTGAAAGAAAACCTGAAGAGCAATGAACTCTTGAAGAAATTCAGGCTGCAAATTATAATTCGAAAGCTATGGGTGCTATTTCCAGCCATGTTTCTGGGAATATGTACAAGCTTATCACTAATGAGAGTGTAGCCAAAGCTGCTTGGGATATTTTGCAAACTCAATGTGAGAGAGCACCAAGTGTAAAAGCTACGAGGCTTAGGATTTTAATGGATAGGTTTGAGTTGCTTCGAATGGAAGAAACTGAGGACATTGTGTCATATGCTGCTAAGATACATGAGATTTCAAATGAGTGCACAAGTCTGAGAGAATCTATCTCCAATACAAGACTTGTAAGTAAGATTTTGAGGACCTTACCTGAGAGGTTCAACATTAAAGTGGCTGTGATTGAGGAAACTAATGACACCAATACCGTAGGTCTAGATAAAATAGTAGGAATTTTGACTGTGTTTGAGTTAAACCTTGAAGCTCAGAAAAAGAACAAAACACACAGTCTTGCTCTCAGAAGTGCTGCTGCATTACCAAAAGAGCTTGTGGAATTATCCTCTGAGATTGACAAGTCAAATCTTGAAGAAGAGGATGTAGCTCTCATCTCAAAGAAATTCAGTTCAATACTGAAAAATAAAAGGATGAGTAAATTTCCTAATAGACCTTCTCCCAGTGCTGCTGAAAAATCAAAACCTAGCACTGACACTGGATTCAAGAAACCAAGCTTTGAAAATAAATCATCTGAGTCTGTCCAATGTAGGGCATGTCGTGGCTTTGGTCATTATGCCAATGAATGTGCTAATACACTCAAAAAGAAGGGAATGAGCTTAACTGCTACCCTTAGTGACAGTGAGGATGAAGATGAAGTGGCTAACATGTGTATTATCAATTGCCATTCTGTGTTTAATGCTATCTGTGCAGATATAGAAGATGGAGTTCCTGAAAATTCCTTGGATGAGGTCTCAAATGTGTACACATCTGGTGTCACATCTGATCTGATGCTGAATTGTTTCACAGTAAAAGGAGATTCTGATGATGAAGATAGGGACATCCCCTATGAGGAACTCTTTGCAACATACAAGGAGTTGCATACAGATTGGATAAAAAGATTGGACAAGATTGAGGTACTTGTTAAGGTAAATAAATCTCTTTCTGATAAATTGGCTGCTTGTGAAGATGAAAAAGTTGTTCTTTCAAAAGAAAATGATGTTCAAAAAGATACTATTGCAAGACTTGAAGTCCTTGTGACCAAAAGAGAAGTTGACCTTGAAAAATTCAAAAATGAATGTGAAAAGGCTGAAAATACTTTTACCAAGTTAAACAAAAGTAAAATGAAACTTGAAGAAGCTTTTTCTATAGGTCAACGTGACAAAATTGATTTGGGTTTTAAAAATAATTTTGTAAAGGAGGGATGTGAGACTTCTACCTCAAAAAGTGTGAAAAAACAAATTTTTAAAGAAAAAGTCATTTTGAGTGAGAAAAGATCTAGGAAGAGGCACTACATCTGTCACTACTGCCTAGCTCCTGGTCACATTAGGCCCTTCTGTTACAAACTCAAGGCTGATAAAAAATCTGGTCACTTCAATCAGCCTCAGATGTGTGAGAAGATGTATGCACATTCGAACACACATCCTGGTAATCTGAGACCTTTGCAACCCAAAAAGAAAGCTGTAAAGCAGTGGGTGGCTAAACCTAGTGCCACCTGCAATGTTGTTTACTCTTTCCTCAAGAGTACTGTCTCTGGCTCTTGGTATTTTGATAGTGGGTGCTCTAGGCACATGACTGGAAACCAAGCAGTCCTTCTTGACTATGAAGTGATTAATGGAGGGAAAGTAAATTTTGGTGGAGGTGCTCAAGGAAAAATTATTGGGAAAGGAACCCTAGATGTCAAGGGTCTCCCAAAATTGCACAATGTGTACCATGTGGAAGGCTTGAAAGCCAACCTAATAAGCATCAGTCAACTATGTGATGATGATCTTTATGTGAAGTTTGATAAGCACTTGTGTGAAGTGTTTGATAAGGATAATACCTGTGTATTTACTGGTCCTAGATCTGCTGATAATTGTTACCAATTTGGTGACAATCTTTCTTGCCTAAGCTCAAAAGCTAATGATGTCAATCTGTGGCACCAAAAATTAGGGCATGCTAGCTGTAGAACTCTGGAGAAACTTCAAAGGTTTGAAGCTATAAAAGGCCTCCCTAAACTAAACTTCAAGAACCCTGATGTCTGTGGTTCATGTCAAAAGGGAAAGCAAACTAAAGCATCACATAAAAAGGTCCAACAATGCTCCACTTCTAGGTGTTTGGAGATGATTCATACTGACTTAATGGGACCTATTGAAGTTGAAAGCTTTGGTAGGAAAAAGTATGCCTTTGTGTGTGTTGATGATTATTCTAGGTACACTTGGGTAATGTTCTTAAGAGAAAAATCTGAAACAATTGGAGAATTCAAGAATTGGTACAAAAGGGTAAGAAACCTTTATGGTCTTAAGACTGTGAGAATTAGGTCTGACCATGGCACTGAATATGAGAATCAAATGTTCACTAATTTTTGCAATTCTAAGGGAATCACTCATGAGTTTTCTGCACCAATCACTCCACAGCAAAATGGAATTGCTGAAAGAAAGAATAGAACTTTGCAAGAAATGGCTAGGGTCATGTTAAGTTCCAAAAACCTGTCCAAAAAATTTTGGGTAGAAGCTTTGAACACTGCTTGTCACATTGGCAATAGGGTGTTTCTAAGGATTGGTAGCACTGTCACCCCATACCAAATCCTCCTTGGAAAGAAACCAACTGTGAAATATTTTCATGTGTTTGGATGTGTTTGTTACATTCTCAATGATAGAGAATACCTGTCCAAGTTTGATTCAAAGAGTGACAAAGCAATTTTCATGGGCTATTCCACTAATAGTAGAGCTTACAGAGTTTTTAATCTCAAAACTAAGACCATTATGGAATCTGCTAATGTTATATTTGATGACTCACTTGATCTTAACCTCAAGACTGCTGAGGATGATGTTTCAGGTTGCTTACTAGACTGGAAGGATACAGAAACTGGTGCTGGAGAACCAACAAATGCTGTCAGTACTGAAAAACCTACAGAACCTGATAAGGATGTAACCAAGGATGTGGACACATCTGCCTCCACATCTGAACCCACATCTGCTCCCACATCTACTCAAACTCCTGTAACTGAGGACAGTTCCTCTGATTCTGATCAGGATGATGCTCCGGAAGATAATGTGGATGGGTGTGTGGGTAGATCAAAGGATATTCCTTCAAAAATCCAGAAAAATCACCCCACTTCACAAGTTGTGGGAGATGTGCATGCTCAAGTGAGAACTAGACAAAAGGACAAAGTGGACTATAGAAAGATGGCTAGTTTATGGAGTTGCTCCTCAGCATACTCCCAGGTAAGCTTTTGTTGTTTTGTTTCAAAGATTGAACCTAAGAATATTGCTGAAGCATTGAAAGATGCTAACTGGATTCTTGCTATGCAAGATGAATTGATTCAATTTGAAAAGAATGAGGTGTGGACTCTTGTCCCTAGACCCTCACATGGTAATGTCATAGGAACCAAATGGATTTTCAAGAACAAAACTGATGAGCAAGGTGTGATCATTAGAAATAAAGCTAGGTTAGTTGCTCAAGGTTATACTCAAATTGAGGGAATTGATTTTGAGGAGACATTTGCTCCTGTTGCAAGAATTGAGTCCATTAGGCTTTTGTTAGCCATTACTTGTTACCTCAAGATTACTCTACATCAAATGGATGTTAAGAGTGCTTTTCTCAATGGGATATTAAATGAAGAAGCCTATGTTGAACAACCTAAAGGTTTTGTGGACTCCAAATATCCTAGCCATGTGTATAAGCTGAAGAAAGCTCTGTATGGGCTAAAGCAAGCCCCTTGAGCTTGGTATGGTAGGTTGACTGACCATTTGCTTCACCTAGGATTCAAGAGAGGTGAGGTTGACAAAACATTGTTTGTGAGGAGAAATAAAAAGGAGATTCTTGTGGCACAAATCTATGTGGATGATATTGTGTTTGGGTCAAATTCTGACCCTATGCTGGCTGAGTTTGTGGATATCATGACTTCCACATTTGAGATGAGTATGGTAGGTGAGTTGAACTTTTTCTTAGGTCTACAGATTAAACAATTCAAAGATGGCATGTTCATCTCACAGTCTAAGTATGCTAAGAATCTTGTGAAAAAGTTTGAGCTTGAACACTCTTCACATCAAAGAACACCAATGGGATCTTTCCAAAATCTAAGTCATGATTCTGATGGTGAGAGTGTTGATCAAACACTGTACAGAAGCATGATAGGAAGTTTGCTTTACCTCACTGCAAGTAGACCTGATATTATGTACAGTGTGTGTCTCTGTGTAAGATACCAAGCCAACCCTAAGGTGTTCCATCTTAAAGCCTTGAAAAGAATCATTAGATATGTAAGTGGGACTGTGAACCTAGGTCTGCATTACTCTAAGGAAACAAACACCAATTTGGTTGGGTACACTGATTCTGATTGGGCTGGAAATAGTGATGATAGAAAGAGTACCACAGGTGGATGTTTCTACCTAGGAAATAACCTTGTGTCTTGGTATAGTAGGAAGCAGAATTGTGTGTCTTTATCCACTGCTGAGGCTGAATATGTTGCCCTTGGGAGTTGATGCACACAACTGCTTTGGATGAATCAAATGTTGAAAGATTATGAATTAAATAGCAAAGTTTTGACTGCTTTTTGTGATAACAAAAGTGCCTTGGACATATCTAAAAATTATGTCCAACATTCTAGAACAAAACACATTGATATTAGACATCATTTCATTAGAGATCTTGTAGAACAAAAAACTGTGTGTCTGGAATTTGTTGGGACTGAAAATTAATTGGCTGATATATTTACAAAGGCATTAGATTTGGAGAGATTTTCCTCCTTGAGGAAGTCTCTTGGTTTGTGTGATATCTAAGGTTGTGAGCACAAATGTGTCTCACATCCTCTAACACATCTGTATATTAGATTAACTGAAAAAAAATAAATTATAAAAATCAAAAATCAAAAAATATCATGCATTAGCACGAAATTTCTCAGTGTGGTCACTTGTGAGTCTTCATCTTTGACATTATTTTTTTTTGATCACTTAATTGTGAGCACTTCCTGTTCATGTCATCTTTTGATGACTTGATATAACCTTTCTAGGTATCTCACAGTGGGTCCTAAAAGAAAAAAAATATGTGTGAGAAACAGCTGCTTCACCCTTAGTATGAAGCCAAACCAGTGTGATCAAGTGATTATCATAAGAAAACTTGAAATCAAAACTTGACAAGATCATTGGGAAAAAGGGCTATCTTTGAGATCAAGTAAAGTGAAAGCTACTCACAATGCAAAAATTCACACAAAAAAATAAAAAATTGGTGGATGCATCCTAGAGGCTGTGCAGATTGGATTATTGCTCATTGACTTTTTGTAATCTAAATGTTTCCCCAAATGTGACTCACATCCTATGCCACATTCATAATCTGAGAATATTTCCATTACCTGTGTGTTTGCATCATGCTAGGCATACTGCATTTTAGGTCATATAGGAGCTTTGTAAATATACTAGTTAATTAATTTTCTTTCTTAATTCATTCTTTGATTTTATAGGTTTTTGATCTCCAATATCTTTCATGAAAAAAAAGGTGTGTATCATTCCTTGTTTGAAAAGGTTGGAAAATTTAATTGGGATTCCTTTTTAAATAAAGATATGGCTGAATCATTTTTGTTTTCATAAAAATCTATCAAAATCTTGTTTTTATTTTGATCCCCTATTTCTTAGAAAGTGGTTGTGTGTGGTAATCTCAAAGGTTTCTAGCCGTTGGAGGACTCCTAAGGAATTTGGGTTATGTGAGACCATTTTGGAGAAGGATTCCAAGTTTCAGTTGGAAAGGGGGAGCTGTGAGTATTTATAAGACCTCACATCCGTCCCATCCCCCATAAACCCTTGCTAAAACCTTTTGTTCTTCCTTCTCTTTGCACACAATCACACACACATTGCATTAATTCCTCTCCTACTGTTCAACCTAACATCAATCCTCTGTTTAAATGGCCGATCACTCCAACATTCGTGAAGAAGACGTTCTTGACATTGTCCCAATTTCTGTAGCTAAAGGAGAAGCTTTCATTGTCGTCAATCCTGTTATTTCAAAATTCCTTGCTGAATTTGCCTCCCCTTCGTCCTCAACTGAACCAATCATGGAAGCTCCCTCCTCAAAATCCCCTACATTGGAACCAATGTCTATTCCACCAACCTCTGAAAACCCTAAGGCTCCAATCTCTCCAGTTTCACAACCATCGGTTGTCGCCCCTGTTTCTCCCTCTGTAGAACCTTCTTCGACCAAGAAGAGGAAGCTTACTCCTGCTAAATCCCAGAGCCATGCTGCGATTCATGTGCCCCAACGTAATCTACGTCGATCGCATAGGGTTAGAAAATTGGCAGAAGCTGACAAGCTGAAGAACTTGAAGAAACCAGGTGGGAAGCCCTCTACTGCCATTACTCTTGAAGAAGAAGAATAAGAAGAAGAGGTAATTACTCCTCTTGTTAGGACTAGGGCTCAATCTGCAATTCCTCCTCCCTCAATTGTTGATCTTGTCCCTGTTATTACCCCTTCTGAAAATATTCCCCATGTTGAACCCATTGATCCTGTTCCATCACCACCTATTGAGCCATCTGATCCTATTATCCCCAATCCTACTCCTACTCCTGTGGTTGATGCTTCTATTCCTGTTGTTGATACTCCTGCCCCTATGGCCTCAAATCCTGTTGAAGATTTTATTGTTTTTAGTGATGAGGAGCCTTTGGCCAATATTTTGATGGATTTGAGAGGAAAGAAAAAGGTAGCTGCTACAGACCTTGAACATTTTGATGAAGAAGCTTATGAATCTGAGTCAAGTTATGAAAGTGATGATACAGCCTCAGATGTCAACTACAAGCTGGGAAGATATGAGCTTGAACAAGAGAAAGAGGACCAAGAAAAGGATACCTCTTCTGGTGAAGAGACAGAGGTAGAATATGTCCAAGAACAACCTCCTGCAAAGGATGTGTCTGAAGATGTGCACACATCCAGACGCACATCCACCAGAAAGAAGGCTGATAAGGGTAATTCTTCAACTCTTTCCATTACTCCTACCCCTAAACCCTTTTCTAAGAAATTCTTGACCAAAAATGCCTCTGATAGGTTTGGCCTAATTTCTTCTAAGGCCTTTATTGTGGAGATGAAAAGAGATAGGGAAACCTTTTTCAAGTTAGGGATGGATAAATTTTTTGAAGAGAGAGGCATGTTTAACTGTGGATCACCCTCTCCCGTTCTATCCTAAGATGGTGTATGAATTTTATTTCAATTTGACCAAATGGTTAGATAAATGTTACTCCTCTCCCCTCTCTGTCTATGTTAGAGGAAAGTTTGTTCCCTTTTCCCCTACTGTTATCAATGATTTTCTTGGCCTGAATGACTCTGTGGATCAGTTGGTTGGTGTGTCTGATGAAGAAGTTGTGTCTGCCATCACCCATGGAAAGGTAACCACATGGCCTGTGAAGCCAAAAGATTTGGGAAGTGGCTCTTTATCCTCTCTTTACTGTTTTCTTCATTCTATTCTTGTTGCCAATCTTTGCCCCTCAAATAACAAGACCTCAGTTACTAGGGTGCAAGCTGACCTTCTATATAGATTGGGCATTAATAGGAATATCAATTTTGGAGATTTTATCTTTAGAAAAATCTGTTCTTATGGAGAGTCACCCTCTAAGAAGTGGCCTTTACCTTATTCCTCTCTAATCTCTCAAATTCTGGTTGCAAATGGTGTTAAGGCTGAGAAAAATGAAGATAAGGTTGAAAAATTTGAGTTGTTTAAGGAAACCAAAACCCTTCTTGACCCTAAGCAAAGATATGTTGATATTCCTTTGGGTGCTGTACCTGAAATTTCTATGCCAGATGTGGACACAGCTGAACCCACATCTGAAGATCCCTTTGAAGCTCAAATGAAGGATTTGGATGCTGAGATTGCAATTGCTGAAGCACAAGTTCAAACCTCCACTGCTCATGCCAATAATCTTAAAGCCCTTAAGGATAGACTCCTCAGATGGCATGCTAAACTTTCTGCTCAAAAAGGGGGAAAATCAAGTTCTAATCCTACTGCTGCTACTGGGAGTGAAAGATGGGATGCTGCTGTTGCTGCTGCAGCTATGGCTGGCTTTAAATGGAGACAGTGAGAACTTTAATTTAGGGGGAGAAATTTTTTTTTGCTCTAATGGTTGTTAAGACAATTTTTAATTTCTGCTTTAGTGTTTAGTTTTTAAAACAATGGGTTGTAATAGTTTTTAATTAGGACGTTGTTGAATGGTTTTTGCTTTTGCTTAATGAACTGCTGCTATTTTGCTCTAACTTGTTTTATGCAGTTTTTATGTGTGGATGTGTATACACATCTGGACACAGATCCATTCAGGGGGAGTTATGTTTATATCTGTTTTTGTGGTCATAAATTGTATTTATCATAAATCTTTGGTTTTGACCAGAAAGTCCAAAATAGGGGGAGATTGAAAACGTGAGTTTTGTGGGAACATATTCATGTTTCCTTATTTCAAAAGACTTCTATATAGTAAGAAGATTTTGGGACTTTCATGGAAGATTTATCATTGTCCTACTTTGACTAGGAGATTGTAAATATGTAAATATCTTTTATTTATGTACATAGTTTTATATTAGGACTAACCTACTAATAGTTTATTTCCTTGTGAGTGTGTTTATGTTTTCTTATAGGAAAAGAGATCTCACAAAGGAAGATGTCGATCACGTGAAGATCTTCTCCATGGTGCATTATAAATACAAGGCATTCAGCACAATAGAAGCGACGGAATTTACGAGAGAAAATTTCTCATTCTTCATAGTTTTCGACATTGTGTATTTAGGTTGTGAGTGAAGGTTGTGCCTTACATCCGTAACTCACATCTAGTTTTTCATAGAGTTCTCTTGTTTTACTTCTGACTAGAATAGGTCCTACTTGGGAAAGGGGAGTTGTTCTTGTCATAGAAGGTGATTAGAACTCGTTTAGTATTTTCATATTTTAGTTTTTCACTTATTTGTTTTTGTAAGCAACAAAAGTTTTTATAGTGAAAAGTTTTTGGGCGTAAGCCTAGTTTGCTGATCTCATAGATCAGTAAGCGTAAATAATTCTTGAGTTATTGCTTTTAATTTGTTTTATTCCGCTGCATTATCTGTGGATGTGTGGATAGTTGTGAGACACACCTGTACTCACATCCGTTGTCTGTTGGGTGATCAAAGTTTCCTAGATACACGAAACTTTCAAACTCATCTTTTACATTCATTGTTATATACATCCGTATAACGCTAAACTCAAATCTAACATATCATTAATTTTTTCACATTCTCCCATTTTTCACCATTACATCCAAATCACCATCTTCATTTTTATTTTTTTTACAGCCAAAACCAAAACTTACCTCTCTTCTCCTACTATCAATTCTCACAAAAAAATAAATAAAAAAAATTACATACTCCCTCCGTCCCAGGATTTTTGTCACTTTTTACCCAAAATGGCGTCCCGTTTGAAGCGTCACCTTTCCTAAAAAGGAAATATTTTATTAATATTCTATTATCCCATTAACTATTCCCTCCACTAATTCTCTCTCCTTTTTACAAATTACACTCACAACACTTTTTAAATTCACTATTTCCTCCACTAATTCTCTCTCCTATTTTCAAATTACACTCACAACATTTTTTCTTCCCACTTTTTTTCTTAATTTGCGTGCCACCCTAAAAGGGTGACACTTTTCCTGGAACGGAGGGAGTATATATTTTGTTCAAAGCTAAAGCAAGGATTATGGGTAAAATGGCTCTACAATCGACTGTCAATGTAAGTTTTCTCCACTTTCTAGCCATGTAAATGTGTTAAATTTTTGTTTAAATATTCTGTTTCCGTGGCAAAAATTCGGCCAGCGTTGGATTATTTTTTGCCCAAAATCGACCACACCCGACCAAAAAATAAGAGGAGTTCGGCCACACCTGGTCAAAAAACAAAAAAAAATCGGCAACACCCAGCCGAACCTTTATTAACATTCGGCCTTGGTTTGCCGATTCTAGGTTGAAATTCGGCCACACCCAGCCGATTTTTGGGTTAATAAACACCCCATCGATTTTTTTAATTTTTTGGGCCACATCCTGCCGATATTTTAAATATATTCGGTCACTACTACTGGCCGAACCTTTTAATAATTTCGGCCATTACCTGCCGATTTTTATTTTTTCAACGTACCACTTCCTAATTATTTCATTGAATTGTTGCAGTGTTCATTGAGTGACAACAACTATGACCCAGTTGATTTTAAAAGTGTTTTGAGAGACTACACAATAGAATTCATAATGCCTTTGTATTTTATAGACCGTCAAATAATGTTTGAATGAGCGCGTAAAAAGGGGGAAGAGTATGGATTTATCAACGTCATAAATCGGTCAGATAACGAAAGCCGTAATTCCTCTACTTGAATGACGCTTGTTTGTGAATGCTAGGGGAAATATAAAGAAAAGTCAATCTCTCTTTCCTCTAAAGAATCTGTTGGAAATGAAAGTTTGGGCAAAAAGAAGAAAAATAGAGAAAGCGAAACAAAGAAATGTGATTGTAAGTTTCAGTTGAACGCTAAATAAGTCACTGTTGATGGTCAATGACAATTAAAAGTGGTATATGGCATTCACAATCATCCAATTTGTCAGTCCATGTTGGGTCACTCGTATGTTGGTAGATTACAGAAACATGAGGAGGAGTATGTGATAGAAATGCCACATGCAAATAGCCGGTCAAATGATATTTTATATGGCTTAAAAGATAAATTTCCCCAAAACAAATCCTTAATACGGACTATTTATAATGCGCGCGTGAAGAGCAGGGCAATTGAGCATGCGGGTCGTTCGCAAATCCAAAAACTCATGTTTAAATTGAATGATCACGGTTATCACTTCAGATATCGGCAATGCGAGCAGACAAACGTCCTTAAGGAGATATTCTTTGCTCACCGAAAAGCATTGAATTGATGAAAGCATTTCCATACGCCTTATTCATGGATTGAACTTACGAGACAAATATGTACAACTTACCTTTATTTGAGATTGTAGGCGTGACATCAACAAAAATGACCTTCTTAATTGCTGTTGTATATGAGAAAGAAGCAAACTACACGTGGGCATGCGAAGTATTGAAATCTCTAATGGATGAATCATCTCTTCCTAATATTATCGTGACCGATAGGGAACTTGCTTTGATGAATGCAATTCGTCAGACATTCCCAACAACTCATTTGTTGTGTCGATGGCATATCAACATAAATATTCTAGCAAAATGGAAGAAAATGTTTGATATAAAAAAAAAATTGGGAGGCGTTTATTTTTCATTGGAACGTAATGGTTAAAGCTGATACATAGGCATTGTTTAATGACTTTTTACGGCGATTATCAGAAGATTTCAGTCGTTATCTCGATTTGGTTAATTATTTCATGAATCAATGGATTGTGTCATACAAAGAAAGATTTGTCTCATGTGGACAAATAAAGTTATGCACTTTGACAACTTGACAACAAACATGTATATTAATTGAACTTTATTTTTGATGTTTCATATATTTTGTTAATTATATGCTAATAAAATATGTAACTTATGTAAGGGTGGAGAGTCAACATGCCTTGTTGAATAAACAACTTGCATCGATCCAGGGAGCATTTGAGACATGTTGCAAACAAATTCATAAACTCTTTGAATGTTCTCATATTGCAATTATCGTCTTATTTGAGAAAAACAGGACTGTGGTACAACATAAATTCAATTCATCGCTATGGAGTGAAGTTAGCGGTATGGTGTCTATAAATACATTGGATTTGATTTTCAACTCATTGAATTTTCTATATGATGGTAGCCGAGACCCATTATTGTGTGGGTGTGCTGTGAGATCGGCATGCGTACTCCCTTGTCCATATGAGCTTGCACAGTTTATGTGATTCAACTAGCCCATCCCACTTGATAAAGTTCATGTATTTTGACGTAAGCTAAATACCCTACCGATAATAAGTTATGATGATGATATTGAAGAAGAGATTCGTAATCGATACAAAGAGTGTTGTAATACTCTTGATTTAAGATTTGAGGCAGCACCACGGATCAGAAAGAATTTGATTGTTCGAAGATTGATCGAGATTTGTCATCCTGAAACAACAATGGCCAATGAACCTGAAGTAAAAACCAATAATAAGGGTCGTTCTAAAGCAACGAATGCTAAGTACTACAAATCCACGAAGCGTGATCCTAGCGCATTTGAATATGTGGAGGCCATACCCGGCCATGTTTTATTCGACCCCGATGTAAATCAATATTCTCCGATGTTAACTGCAAAAGCCAAGTTATAGGTAAATATCTCCTCAAAGCTATTTATATTATTCAGTTAAATGTCATAATATGGATTTATAGAAATTTAAACTTATTTTACCTTTCTTGAATTTATCTTATAGCCTGTGCGTCAAAAAAGTCAACATGCAAAACCCATATCTTGATCAAATACCGGTTTACATGCATGGTTATATTGAGAAAAAAATGATGTGCAAGGTGATAGGAATTGTGGTTTCCGTTGTATCGCATATTTACTTAGACATGGTACAGATGACTGGCGGTGGGTTCGGGCAACGTTATATTAAGAGGTTTATGGAAATCAAGAATTATATGCTCAGTTATTCATGGTCGAGGATAAGGTGTAGAAAGCCCTGTTCAGTCTCAACTGGTATAATGGTCCATGTGGAGAAGCACATTGGTTTAACGCTGTAGAAATGGGTTACGCTCTTGTAAATACATTCAACGTTGCTTTAGTGACTTTAAGTAACAAATTGTCTTTAACCTTTCTCCCTCTACGAAAATCAATACAAAACAAACAAAAACTGATTTGTATTGCATATGTCAACGGTAATCATTACATTCAGGCGAATTTGAAGGATTGATTTCCATTAACACACTTCCGTACAAATGCTACGAAAAACATCATGAACGTGCAACCGGATGGCTTGCCTATTATCATGAACGATTGGTATAAGTACCCGATATATCAACACATGCAATTGATATTAAGTGATGTAATTCATGATAAATGTTATGATTTGTTTTGTTACATATCTTTAGGTAATTTTCTTTTAGGGGTAACTTTAATTTAAAATTATATAATAAATTTCATAAATTAACATTAAATTTACCACCTTTAAATTAACTTTCAAATTACGGGGAACACATTGTTACGTCCCAACTTTAAAAACAGAAAAAAAAAAACTACATTTATTAGAGGTGTTGGCAGTTAGTGGCTGAACAGACTCAAGGAAATCGACAGGTACTAGCCGATTTTTGGGAATGGTTTGACAAGTAACTGCCGAACGTTTGTAATTTAGGTAAACAAAAATTAAATCATTTTGGCCTAACATTTATGTATATAACATTGTTTTAACATGAATTTTACAAAAAAAAAATCAAAAATACCCTTATTAGCGATTTTGGCAGGTAGTGGCCAAACAGTCTCAACGAATTCGGCAGACCGATTTTTGGAAATGGTTTGGCAAGTACCGGCCGAACTTTTATTATTTAGATAAAAAAAATTGGTCTAATTATTAGGTACTTAACATTGCTTTTATCAAAGTTTTACAAAAAATAAAAATCAAAACATTTCCTTATTAGAGGTTTTAGCTGGTAGTGGCCGAACAGCCTCAAGGAAATCGGCAAGTACTGACCGATTTTTGGGAATGATTCGGCAAGTACCGGTCAAACTTTTGTAATTAAGGTAAAAAAAATTGGGCTATTATTTAGGTACTTAACATTGTTTTGACCTGAGAATAATTGTTTCAACATAATACAAACATAATCACAATACCAACATAATACAAACATAATCGGATGAGAATAATTGTTCAAACATAATACAAACATAATCATAAAGACCAAATACATTACTAAAAATAATTGTTCAAACATCACAATACCAGCATAACGAATTTAAGGTCGTCTTCTAGTACCATGAGAAGTTGATGCCGTCGATGGAATTTGTGTTGATGCGAGTGCTCTAAAGATGATTTCCATAGCCTCATGTGCGATAATTGAGTGATCTCCATCTGTCCATCTTTCAGTAATAGGTAACACACATCCCGGACATTCATTATCATATCCTATAGATTTGGGGCACCAACTTCAGTTGTCCTCCTAACAGCGTGAGCTCTTTTAGATATGGGGTGAACAATCGGATTAGAGTACCATTGTATATAATCATCTACAGTCTCTTGTGGTACTCGACATTTCCGAAATGAGCGTCTATCAAGCAAATGCAATTTCCAAAAGGAGAATGATTGGGCAAACATGATCCACCCACCAAATACTTCTTATCTCCTCTCGGCATCCCTAGTCCAAGTGGACTGCTTGGTATTGTTTGCACAAATCCAAACTGTCTCAAGACCCAATCAGGAAGATGTGGCGCCACGACATTTTCGGCAACTATAGCTCCTTGATATAGAGCGACTACGTGAAAAGGATATTGATTTCAGATACCTTCATATGACATCCAAATCACCTACAAATAAAAACATACAAAATTAATATATTTTCATTTAAGAAAACAAAAATACATGATAAAAATATTATATAAATATACTTCTATCCATGTCCTTTATTATGTCAATATGTTGCTTTTTAACCTGCACGAAGACAACTGTTGTTGGTTGAGCCCTTGGTGGTAGCCACTTCAATGTGAGCAGTAAATAGGGTAGATAAGAGATGCTAACACCATTCTTAAACACATGAAATCTCTCATAAACCCATGCCTGCATTAAAGTTAAGTAGCCGAAAATCTGATGGCAATTCCACCTCGATCCTTTTCCTAGTTGCCGGTATAGATAAGCTAACACTTTAGCTCCCCAAACATATTCTCCAATTGCCCCTTATCTCTAAATAAATTTAAGTAGCTTAACACACGTCCCAGTCTTATCCGCAAAAATTGTGCACCCCAATAAGTATAAAAGATATGCCTTCGCAATATACACAACTTTTTGTGGGGTCTCTGAAGAGTACATATTAGGTGAGAACTTTGTTCTCATCCATTCAAGATTAACTAGTGCTCCTTTGGGAGGTATTCCATCTTTAGCCACTTTTTTTTCACTCTTTAAATCTCAACAACTTTATCAATTGGTGATTGACTAGAATAAGCGGGCACTCTCAAACAAAGGTTGACCTGTAATCGAAAACCCCGTAAGACAAAACACATCCTCTAGAATGATGGTCATCTACCTAAATGGCATATGGAAACTATTAGTTTCCAGGTGCCATCGTTCCACAAAAGAATTAACCAACGTCTTATCCACGTGTGAGTACCCCGATGCGAACCCATGATTTGGATCCACTTTAATTAAAATTTGGGCTTATATAATTGCTAAAAGGCAATATTTAGTCCAAATATCCCAGCAGCCCATCAGTCCATTGGGCCTGCCAAGCTTTCGGCCCAATATGGCCAAAAGGTGTACGCTGTCGTCCGACATAGAAGTCACTAAGGCGGTTTAACTGCCCTTGTCGTGCGACATAAGACTCCCCATCAGCCTGCCTATAAATACAAGGCATGGCTGATCATTTTAGGGGACTTGGAGTGAATATTGGGGAGGATACCAGTAATATAGGGGAAACTCTGTCCAAATAGAGTCTCCCTCTCTCTCTCATACACACACTCACCTCCCTCCTCACACACACACACACTTCAAGGCCAAGACCTAAAGAAGCTTCCTTTGTTGGTGTGTAGAAGGGGTAGACACCATACTATTGGTGATCTCACCTTGTGGACTACAATAGGTAGCCACTAAACCCTTCTCCCTCTTTAAATAAAGTCTTTAATACATTTATAATACATTGCATGCTTACTTGCTTTAATATTATGTAAAAATCGGGATTTTTGCATGATAAAGGTGGTGGAGAAGTGAATCTTCAATATTCACTTCTCCCCACCTCAGATCTGGACATTTGGTCATCTTAGGATCAATAAAGATCCAATCTTTACGCATTTGCATCGAGTTAGGAGGTGATGGCTACTTCAAAGTGGCCAAAAACATGTGATCTATCACATTTGGCCACTAAAGCCATGTGATCCTCCCATAATACTCATATATTATTGTTATATTACTGTTTACAGTTGTTAAATATGCTTGGTTTGCCTTGAGGAACAAAGGGGAAACAAATAGACTGAAGGGCACATAAATGGCCTATCTATGTCGGACGACATAGGACTCCATGGAGATCCTGTGTCATACGACATGGAGATCCCAGAAGGCTGTAAATCCATTCTTGGACTTCAGATCTGTCCAGTTTATTCCCTTTGCAACTCAGAGCTTTCTTAAGCATTCTCGTGGCTCATAAGCCACTATTTGAGTGCCTATAATCTGTTTGGGTGTGATTTATTGGAG
Organism: Adenophora triphylla var. japonica; assembly: GCA_022495995.1. NCBI lineage: Eukaryota > Viridiplantae > Streptophyta > Magnoliopsida > Asterales > Campanulaceae > Adenophora > Adenophora triphylla. Next base: position 292,744 of record JAFEMH010001774.1, read on the forward strand.
GTGGATCGTCATATGACATGGATAACTTCGGATGTTCCATGTCACATGACATCCGTATCATTCAAAGTCTATCATGACTTTGATCACTCCCGTCAATCCCAAACTGATTTTAGACCTTCAAATAGTGTCTTTAATAAGTCCAATAAATGTCATTTCCAGTTCCAGAAAGCAGCTTGGTCATTGTAATAAACAATCTGACCAAGAGACATCATGTCGTGCGACACCCTCTTTCTGGGAGGTCTTGTGTCGGACGACATAGGAGTTCTCTGGGCAGATTGTCTTACCTTCTGCCTTGTTTTGATAATCATAATATGTAAAAGGGGTGTGGCCCCCTGTCATGGCTCACAAGTTGTACTCAGTTTTCATATTATCAATGAAAATGTCAAATTTGCATGTTTTACACATCGACACATATTGCACACACACTTTGAATGTCCAAAATTGTCCAATGTTGATTGAAAGTCTCGAAAGAGGCGTGTTGGGTGAACTCTCTAGTTCTTCCCAAACACGTAACCAGACTCCCGGACCCAAAATCTCTCAAAATAGGTTTTTCAATGTTTTCCTCTAAAAACGGCGTGGCGACTCCCAAAACCGAAGTTTTCAAAACTCATCGTATCATTTTCAACACATTAAAAACTCTTTCAAAAAGGGAGAAAATGATATTCGATTTCGATTTTTTCTTTTCGGCGAGCGTTCATTCATCACGTTGTCATAAGCTCCACTTAGTAAGCACATAAGACCGAAATTACCAACAATATCTTGAAACAACCCAACAATTTCTCGAAATCCAACTTCCACTGCTTCAACTTCCCAATATGTTTAATACATTTCAAAGTATGATCATCTTACCCTCTCATATGTATTTCACCACATGTGTTTCATATGAAATGAGTAAAGTTTTGTACCTCGGGCCACTGGGAAATGAGATATCATCCCCACCCCCTCGATATCATCCTCATTTGCATCCTTATTTTCATCTTCCGGTTTATCTTTTGGGTCACTGTCATTTCGAGGTTCAGGAACATTCATCTGAGGTGAAGTTTCCATATTACTCATCTTCATTATTCACTGAATGCCTGCCTTCATACTGATACCATTCTTCATTATACAATGAATGCCTGCCTTCATGTCTGCCTTCATACTAATACCCTTCTTTATTATACACTGAATGCCTAGGTTCATTATATGCATGCTTGTTGGTCCCAAGGGGGTAACAAGGGTGTGAAAAATACTAGAGGGGGGCATGAATAGCTATTTTGAAACTTTTTCAAACCCTTTTCCAAAGTAAAGGTAAATGCTTACTGTTTAGGTCAAATTTAAGCAATTTAACTTTAAAGGAAAAGATAGGGCACAATGGAATATGACAATGTAAATTCAAGATGTGTCGACAAGAATTTTAACGAGGAAAGCCCTTGAACAACTTGTTCGCCGGCATAAAAACTCGGAACAATGGAGTTTTTTTAGTTTCGTGATGGTAGAGAGAAAATAGAGATACAATGCGAGTTGCTAACTGAGTACGTGAGTGTGTGTTTACAGGTGTTTCTTGCTTAAATACAAATGGAAATAACGGCCATCACAAGACAAATGCAATCCCTTCTTTGGTGCCACAAATCTCGCAGGTGGTTGATGAGCCATATATCCGTTGTGATTTTAACAAGGGGATATTTGTTGACAGCTTCTTCCCTTGACTCGGTCCATAACGTTGGCAAGGTCTAAGGAGCGGTTCCTATAATTTTGCCCTTCAATAAATACTGTCAATGTGTTGAGCCTTTCAAGTTGCATAGCCAAGTTGTCATTACAGGATGATAAATCAAGATGTAACATGTTGTTCATAGATTTTCTATCCCGAACAATTGCCCCCTGAATTTTTGAAGTATCAAAAAGATGGAAATTTGAATTTCAAAAATTATGCTTTGCTGATGAGAAGGTGGCATTTTTTGCTCTATTTCGCAGATCTTTAGGCATGGACGTAGGTCTTAATTTGAGATACAGATTACCATAAAATTCGTTAAAGGAGATAGGTCTTCTTTATATATATGGGATGATGGTGTAGAAGACTTCATCGAATAACCCCTGTTCTATTGAAGAATCTCGAAAGACAAAATGTCGTTTGGTAAGTTTTTCTTGACATTCTACCTGGACTTCTTGTGTGCATCAGGATGCTTAACATTGCTTTTGCAGTTGTCCGTTCAAAGCCCAGGTTTTCTGCGAAGGCCTTAGTTGCCAAGTATAAAGGAAAAACTAGTGAAGATATGCCTCCTAGGTTGGAACTTGGGAGTACTTCGTGAATAAAGAGAAAAAGACAAGGGAAAAAAGTTGTAGAAGAAGCTGCTTCTAACGAAGATGTGTTAGAAACAAGGTAGAGTACATCTTTCTTCTTCAATTTTCGAACTTTGTATCTTATTTTGATAAAACATTTTGATTTAGGCAATAACTGCGGTTAAGATGATGGTCAATGAGATCAAGTGGTGGAAAGATAAAGCTGTCGCTTCAACTATGGAGAAAAAGGAATATGAGGCAGATCTTAAAGTAGCTTTTGATATGTTAAAAACAAAGGAGGATGAGATGGAAGAGATGAGAAAGAAACATGTTCAAGAGATGGAAAACCTGCGGGATGAACTAGTGGCTGAAGCTGCTAAATCCATTTTTGACGCTAGAATTGAGATGATCAAAGAATATCAAGCTGGTCAACACTCAGCTTGGAATTTAGAGGAGGAGATTGTTGCTTTAAGAAGGATTGTTCGTGAAAGGCCTTGTGAGGTGGTTTCTAGGAATGCAGATAGGTTGGAGCAGGTTGGTGAGACTCAGGAAGGAGGGAGGATGGATAAGGGCAAGGATGTTGCTCTTGATTGAAGAAACCCTTTTCTGCTTCCAAATATTTTGATGAAGTTTTTATGTCTCAAAAATAATATGACAATAAATGGAAAATGTGTTTAACTTTTTTTATTCCGATGTTCGTTTTGGCAACATGTTAATGTCACTACCCCTGATTCGATTTTAGGTCCATAATCTTAGTTAAGGGCAAGAAGGTAATCAATATATACTTGACACATTGGCCCACCTACACCTTAGCTAAAACATGAAAAATGTACGCCCGGGCGAAGGTGTAAATAACCTTACCGACTTGAGAAGGATGTAAATCCTTTAAACCTTTTTGAGGAGAGAATCCCTTTGAAGAAAAGCATTTAAATAGGTTTAAAACAGACTCGATAAGCAGTAATTTAAAAATGAATTATGTAGAAAATTACCAGCTTCTAATGTGTATGAATACTTGTCATCTCATTCTTTTGAACAGGTTATCAGCGTCGTCTCACCTTGCAAAACAAAATCATGTTAGGGTGGGTGTTAGCTTAGTTTAAATAACATAAAATTAAAGTTAATTGAATCATACCTGATCTTGGGAACTGAAATTGATGAGTTTGTCACTTACATGAAGTACAACTTGAGGTGGACAGCATTCCAATTCCTTGGGATCCTTATGACGTCCAAGGCTGAGAGGCTGTATGCTCCTTTCCCAGCTTATGCATCAATTAGGTAAGGTCCTTCCCACTTAGCTGCAAATTTTCCTGCATTTAATTCCTTTGTGTTCTGAAAGACTTTCCTTAGGACCATGTCTCCAACTTGGAATCTCCTGATTCGGACATTCTTGTTGTAGGACTGGCTATTCTTTGTTGGTAAGCAGCCATCCTGACTTTGGCCATATCTCTGAGCTCATCAATGGTGTCTAAATCATCTGCTAGGATAAGTTGGTTATCTTCTATAGATGATAAACCGTATCTGGCTGTGGGGAGTGAGAACTCTACAGGTAGGACAACTTCGATACCAAACACCAAGGAATATGGCGTCTGCCCAGTTGCCCCTTTTGGGGTGGTTCTATCAGCCCAAAGTACTAGGGGTAACTCTCCAACCCATCTTCCCTTCTTCTGATCAAGTCTTTTCTTCAGGTTGTTCATTATTAACTTGTTACTAGATTTGGCCTGCCCATTTGCTTGAGGATGCACTGGTGTAGACATTATCAGCTTGATTCCCCATCTCATGCAGAAGTGCTGTGTATTTTTTCTAATAAAATGGGAGCCATTGTCACATATAATTTCGAATGGAACTCCGAATCTACTGATGATGCTTCTCTTGATGAATGAAATTACTTCTCTATCCCTGATTTGCACGTAGGCTTCAGCTTCAATCCATTTGGTGAAGTAATCTGTCATAGCTACCATAAATACTTTTCCCCCCAGGTGCCCTAGGTAGTTTACCCACTATGTCCATCCCCCATTGCATGAAGGGCCAAGGTGACAAGATGGGATGCAGTGGCTCAGCTAGTTGATGCAGGATGTTGCTATGTCTCTGACATGAGTCACACTTTTGTGCGTACTTACTCGCATTCTGCCGCATGGTTGGCAGTAATACCCCATTCTTAACGCCTTCGAGGATAGAGACTTGCCCCCAGCATGGTTACCGCGGTCACCGTCATACAACTCTCTTAGCACTTCTTCAGCTTGGTCCGCTTCTAGGCACCGTAGGTACATACCTGTAAAGGATTTCTTAAACAAAGTGTTATTGATTAAAATGAATCGTGATACCTTTATCCTGAAAGACCTCAGATTTTTTATGCCGACTGGGATTGTGTCGTTTTGCAAGTACTGGATTATGGGTAACATCCAAGATGCAAAGCATCCAAGATGCAAAGCTATTGATAGGCATCATCACGGCATCGGGTCGTTCATTGAATTGGCACGCTTCAATATGGTCAATGGCGGGGTGTATAACGTGGATGGTAGGGATTTTATTATTCAACATGCTCTTGCAACTTGAACCTAAGTTGGCCAGGGCATCCGCTTCAGTATTTTCCTCTCATGGGATCTATTCAAAGACGAAGTCTTCAAATTGTCCAGCTAGCAACTTAACATATTGGAGATAACTTGTCATTTTAACCTGCTTAGCTGTATAAGACCCACTGAAGTGGTTAACTAATAACAGGGAATCAGTAAATACGTTAATATGTTTAACATTTAAATTCAAGGCAGTAATTAATCCCATAATGAGAGCCTCATACTCAGCCTCGTTATTCATTGCTTTGAACTCACAAGCCACAGCTTGGGGAATGAGATCTTCTTGAGGGGATTTTAGGACGATTCCTAAACCTATGCCCCTAGCGTTCGAAGCTCCAACTGTGTACATTGTCCAATATCTAGGAGAACCAAGGCCTTCAAGTTGTTGGACTTCGAGTTCAACTTCGGGCTGCAAGCTAGGACTAAAATCTGCAACAAAGTCTGCCAAAGCTTGCGACTTGATGGCAGTCCTTGCTTCATATTGTATGTCATAAGTACTAAGTTGTACTGACCATTTAGCCATCCTACCTGACATCTCAGGTTTTCTCATCACGCTTCTGATAGGATAGTTAGTCTTGACAATAATAACATGAGTCTCAAAGTAATGGCGTAATTTTACAGAAGTAGTGATTAAAGCGAGTATTAATTTTTCAAGATGAGAATACCTAGTTTCAACATCAAGTAGAGATTTACTTACATAGTAACTGGGATGCTGGGTACCTTCCTGCTCTCTGGCCAATACGGCGCTAATCGAAGTTTCAGAAACTGCGAGGTAGAGGAATAACGGTTCTTCTAGTTCAGGTAAGGATAATAATGGTGGGGTTGTGAGGTACTCCTTGAGTTGGATGAAAGCTGCTTCATGAATAACGGTTCTTCTGATTCAGGTTTGGATAATAATGGTGGGGTTGTAAGGTACTCCTTGAGTTGGATGAAAGCTGCTTCATGCTCGCTGGTCCACTGGAACAACTTGTTCTTTCGAAGTACCTCGTAAAACAACCTGCATTTGTCAGAAGATTAGGAGATGAACCGGTTGAGGGCTGCTACTCTGCCTGTAAGCTGCTGCACATCTTTAACAGTTTTGGGCAATTCCAAGTTGATGATAGCCTTGATCTGCTCAGGGCTTGCTTCGATGCCTTTCTTAGTCACCATATAACTGAGGAATTTTCCAGCCTTCACACCAAAGTGACACTTTGATGGGTTGAGCTTCATGTTGAAAGCTTCTAGGATATCAAATGTCTCTTTGAGATGTTCAACATGATCTTCCCTGCACTTTGATTTTACTACCATGTCGTCGATGTAGACCTCCATAGTTTTCCCAAGTTGATCTTTGAACTTATTATTCACCAACCTCTGGTAAGTCGCACCTGCATTTTTCAATCTGAATGGCATAGCGATGTAACAATATATACCTTCAGGGGTGATGAAGGCAGTGTCCTCCTGATCTGACGGTTCCATCTGGATTTGTTGATAACCAGAGGAGGCGTCCATGAAAGTTAGGATGTCGTGGCCAGCCGTTGCATCCACCAGAGAATCAATATGAGGCAAAGGAAAGGGATCCTCTGGACATTCCCTGTTGAGGTCCGTGAAATCCACACATACATGCCACTTGCCATTCTTCTTTTCAACGACTACTACGTTGGCCAACCACCTTGGGTAATCAACCTCTCTGATCATCTTGGCTTTCAGCAACTGTGCAACCTCTTCTTTTATAATTTGGTTGCGCTCATGTGCGAACTTCCTCCTCTTCTGGTGAACAGGTTTGATGCTAGGGTCAACGTTCAACTTGTGTGTGATGATATCCTTGCTAATCCCTGTCATGTCTTCATGCTTCCAAGCAAAACAACTGGCTCTGGTTTTCAAGAACTCCACTATGCTATCTTCAACTTCAGGAGGGATATCAGCTCCTAATAACACCTTGACATCGGGATTGGAGGGGTCAAGCTGAATTTCTTTAATGTCGCTTTTTGCCACTTCCAAGACATCCTGTGCCTTTTTCTTTAATTGCTATGCCTGCCTGGGGATGCTTGTTGCCTTCATGGATACCTTGTAACATTCTTTTGCTGTTTGTTGGTCACCTTTTACCTTGACAACTCCTCAACGTGTGGGGAACTTGATACATTGGTTGTAAGTTGATGGAATCGCCTTCATATTGTGAATCCAGGGTCTTCCCAAAATGATGTTGTAGGATGACTTGCATTCAATAACGCAGAATTTCTCCATGGAGTTTACTCCTTCCACATAAATGGGCAATTTGATTTCTCCGCAAGTATGCTTAATCTCTCCAGTGAACCCAACTAGAACGGAAGAGCTTCTGGTAACATGCTCAAGCGGGATGTCCATACTTGCTAAACTGTCAGTGGTTACTATGTTGACGGAGCTTCCATTATCAATCAAGATGCGCTTCACCAAACAATTGGCCACGTGCAGAGAGACAATAAGTGCATCATGATGTGGGTCTAAGATGTCACCCTTGTCGTCATCAAACGTGATTTCCTGGACACTCTCCTTTACTGACGGCCTAGTTGGTAAATTCAACCTGTCTTCCTTGGATTCTGAAGCATGACGCTTGGCGGCGGAGTAGGAAGTACCACATATGTCTGATCCTCCGCTGATCATATTGACCACTTTGGTTAGGACCGAAGGATTTGGTGGGTTCTCAGCCTGTGGCTCCTGGTTGTCATTTCGTCCACGCCGCTTGCCAAACAGTTCTTTGAGGAAACCTTTAGACAAGAGGTGGCTAATTTCCTTCCTTAGAGCAATGCAATTCTCAGTGGTATGCCCAAAATCTTCGTGATAGGCACACCATTTAGACATGTCCTTCCAAACGGAGGGCTTGTCAGACTTTTTGGGCCATCTTGCCTTCTCACCCAGATTGTCCATGGCATGTATGAATCCTGCAATGTCAATAGAGAAACAGTAGTCACTCTATTTTAGGACAATGTAATCCGTCTTCGTTAGGATTATCACTAACAACATTAATACTAGAATGGTCAAGTTTAGAGTAGGGTTTGCCCCTATTAGATTTTGAGTGGGATGTTTCCATCTTGCCACCCGAGTGCTCAGGAGTGACGGTCCTCTTAGCTACTTTTTCTTATATCAACTTGTCTTCTTCCAACCTAATAAATTTTATGGCTCTCGTCCTGACTTCTTCGAGCCTTCTACAGGGAGTCATTACTAATTCCTCATAATAAGGGGAATCTTTCTTGAGCACCATCCTTAAGGCTTCTGTTGCAGTAGACATATCCATGTTGGGGATGTCGACAACCTCTTTATTGAACCTGCTCAAGTAGTCTTTTAAGGATTCATCAGGCTGCTGGACGATCCTGTATAAATCACTGGTTAGTTTTTCAAAGACTCTATTGCAAGAAAATTGGTTAGTAAACATATTGATGAGTTGAGCATAAGATCCAATAGAGCCTAGGGGCTGATTGATAAGCCAATGCAGGGCTGCCCCAGTCAAGGTGGAACCAAACCCCCTACAAAGGCAGGCTTCCTTGAATTGTAAGGGGATATGAATCACGTCCATCTTCTCCTGGTACAAAGCGACGTGCTCTATAGGATCGGTTGTCCCATCGTATTGTTTCATATATGGAACGGTGAACTTTTTTGGTATCACCATGTTGGCAATAGCTGGGCTAAAACGTGACTCATTGTAGCAAGTTGGAGAGGCTTGATGGTATGGCAGGGTAATCCCAGGCACGTTCATCACCATTTCTCTCAATTCTTGTAACTGCCGGTTCGCTCTATTTCCTGCATCAGGGTTAGCAGCATCATAAAAAGTATTAAAATCAATTTGAGGGTTAACACTCCCTGTTGGCCCAGGAGGAATGTGTGTTACGTAAGTTGCTGCAGTGGATTGGCCAGCTTCAGGATTAGTGATCACACTATTAGTGGATGCACTGATCATTGGTATGAACCCTACATTATCAGTCAATATCCCCGTTTCCCTATCAAAGGTAAGCCTTCTGGGTTGTATTGGAGAGAACATGCTGGAACCCACGATGGGATTTACACCTTGAAACGCTCTAGGCGGCACATAAGGGTGTGATCCGGATGGCCCAGATTGTAGAGTAGACACTTCATGTTGCAACCTGGCAAAATTGTTCATGAGCATGTTGGAAGTATCGGTTTGCAGCATCACCTGGCGCCTTAACTCGGCCATTGTATCTGTCAAGCTAAACAGGACATCAGCTGGGATCCCTTGTATAGATGCACCAGAGGACCCCCCTTGGTCTCGGATCATACTGGTAGTGGTACCAACATTCTGGCCTGAGGTAGCTGTTCCGGCGGTGGATCCTACTAAGGTTACGGCAAATGACATTCCGGTGGACATCTTGAGTATCTTTAATTAATCAAAAGACCAGTGGGCCCCTCAGTGGGCACCAAATTGTTTAGGTCAAGTTTAAGCAATTTAACTTTAAAGGAAAAGATAGGGCACAATGGAATATGACAATGTAAATTCAAGATGTGTCGACAAGAATTTTAACGAGGAAAGCCCTTGAACAACTTGTTCGCTGACATAAAACCTCGGAACAATGGAATTTATTAGTTTCATGATGGTAGAGAGAAAATAGAGATACAATGCGAGTTGCTAAATAAGTACGCGAGTGTGTGTTTACATGTGTTTCTTGCTTAAATACAAATGGAAATAACGGCCATCACAAGACAAATGCAATCCCTTCTTTGGTGCCACAAATCTCGCAGGTGGTTGATGAGCCATATATCCGTTGTGATTTTAACAAGGGGATATTTGTTGACAGCTTCTTCCCTTGACTCGGTCCATAACGTTGGCAAGGTCTAAGGAGCGGTTCCTATAATTTCGCCCTTCAATAACTACTATCAATGTGTTGAGCCTTTCAAGTTACGTAGCCAAGTTGTCATTACAGGATGATAAATCAAGATGTAACATGTTGTTCATAGATTTTCTATCCCGAACACTCACTAACTCTTAACTTGAGGTGCCTCAAGAGAGAGTAAAATGCACAGGGAAATAAGTTAGGGGCACTCTAAAAACCAAGAGGGGCGCACACACACTAAGGGAGCGCTAGTTTGGCTTAAAAGATTTAGGCTTAAAATGAGTAGCTAAGGAAATTTCAACACAAACACAATGCAACCAAATATATTGAACCTATTAAGATCAAACAAGTAAATATGATAAGAACAATTATGAACATCAAAGTAAAGTGCAGAAAGTAAGACCAAGTAATTTGGAGGGGTTCAATCGTTAAAGATCTACGTCCTCTACCAAGATGGTTAGTCTTGGATTTCTAAACACTAGTTGTATTAGATTCTTGCTGGAGAGATTACAAGGTATCTTGCTTATGAATCTAACAACTAATTTAAATGAAGAACAAAACTAGTGTTTCTCTTGAAGATGATCTGTGTAATCAAGCTTCTAGAGGTGTGTGTGTATCAAGGAATCAAAAGCTCTTTGTGAATCTATATGATCTAGAGCTTGATGATTCTTGGGAGTTACAAGGCTTTGTAAGAAATCTGGGCTTTGAAGTATGAAGGTATGAAGGCGTTCTTGAATTTCTGTGAATTTTGTAAGCAATCTTCAATGGAAGTCTAACAATCAAAATCTCAAGTAACTTCAAATGGTTGAAGTTATGGGGTTTATATAGTGAGCTTCAAAAACTAGCTGTTAGAGATCTTTGTGGATAAGCTATAAGGACAATGTGCTGTTGAGTGTTGATTGGAGCACATGTCCAATATAGCTGTTAGACACAAAGCATTTGGATAAGGATAAGAGTTCTCTTGTGACAGGTGTCTTCATATAAGAGGATCCTTAAGATTCCAATGTTGTTGATCTTCATATCTTCAGAAATCTTCTAAGTCTGAGAGTTGAACTGTTAGGAGTGCTTGAATCTTGAGCTCTATAGAGAACACTTAGGAGGGTTCTCAAGGTGGCGCTTAAAAATGAGCTACAGGCGCTCAACAAAGAGCAAGAGGCACTCAACAAAACATCTTGGGCGCTTAGAATGTTCATTGGGGGCGCCATGGAGGAGTTAGGGGGCGCTCAAGACAGTGAAGGGGAGCTCCACGCTGTAAGGTGCGTTCCAATTTTTCTTGACCCAATAGAGAGCTTCTCAAAACAATTAGTTCAAATCTTATTACATAACCTTTTCTATGAAATGGACTATCTAAAAATTGAAGTATAAATACTTCTTACACAAGGTCCTAAAGTCCATAAAATAACCAAGGTGATGGAATCAATCAAATCTAACATAGTTTTAAGGAGTGTATGAGTCAGAATACCCAACAATCTCCCCCTATTTGATTGATGCCATTACCTTCTATAACAAAGGCATTTCATTATATTTGATAAAAACATGTCCAAATGACTAAGTATGGTAAGTCATGTCTCAAGTTAATGCACACACTTGCCAGTGTTATAGATTTCTAATCTATCCTATAAAATATTACAACTTACAATAAGGAATGATTGAAACGTCATTCAGTACCTACCAATAATATGAGTTTTAGTTTTAGTATGCGTTTAAACTGAATGTTTAAACATCATGCATAGAAATATGAGATGTAAGGTTTATATGCATGAGGGTTCAATGTAAAGCATCCATTGTTCTACAAACAAGTGGTTTGAGATGAACAAGGTTTAAGTAAAAGCAATGATGCATCTTTTTCATTAATAATTAACGATAAGAGTTACATAGTACAAGCATTAATGAAAAACAAAAGCAGAAGTAAAGTACTAACTAGAAAGTACAAAGAAAATAAAAAGAGCTAGAACTAAACATGAGGGAAGGCAGACTCTATAATAGCATGGATAGACTAAAACTTATCTTCCAATGCTGTTGCAGCAGTAGCTCCACGACATGCTTCAGCAAGGGTGGTCTGGAGGCCAAGGTCCCAAATAGCAGCTTGGTTGGCAGCCAAAAGTGTTGTGAGTGTGAGTATGCAATCTCTTCAGAAAAAGACTGAATCTGATAGGTTGTTTGGTCCAAAATATGAGAGATCTAATTAGCCGTAGCCTCGTTGAGCTGAGAGGTCTTGGCAGCTGAACTGTCGAAGGAGGCTCCGATGAACTTCTTAAGCGAATCAACTCTGTCAATCAGGGCTGATATCTGATAGAGCGTTGCTGCTGCTAGTACCGGTCCTAACCTGCTCCATACGCTCAATCAAAACATCTGAGAGGCTGGTAAGAGTGCTTTGGTGGCACTAGCAAGATCTTCCTTTGTTATAGGCTCAATAACTCTCTCCCCCTTAATGGCATCAAGGGTCTCACCCTGGACAAGGAGCATAGCGCTGTGAGTATCCAACAGCTCCTGGAGATTAGTCTGAGTAGCAACGATCTGATCAAACCGAGAATAAAAAGCTGTATGTCAGCCAAGATAGAGTTCATGGCGGTCTGGAGCTGACAGAGATCAGATGGTGTTATGGAGGTGTTGGAAGTGTTGGACTGAGCAGGAGTGGGATAAACGAGAGGAGTCTGTTGTTTTGGAGATGGAGGAGGAGGTGAAGTATGCCTGGAGGGTGAAGGAGTATGACCATGAAAACTATGCTCCTGACGAGCTTCCTCAATAGAAGGTGCTGGCTGATCCAAACCATTAGCTGCTGATAAGAGGGGAGTGGATGGAGAAGAGGAGCTGGGAGTCCTAGAAAAAGATGGAGTAACCTCTTGCTTCACATCTGCAACACGGCATGATAAAATAATACCACAAGCTATTTGAGCTAGCTCATCCTCTTCTTCCTCAATCTCTTCAACTACTAGTTCATCTCTCAAGGCAAGGCGCTCTGGAGTAGCTGAAGATCTAGCCTGAATTTTCTCCCCCTGAGACTCAGCATTATCGCTTGAGCCTGAAATAACATCCGTGGAAGGGGGCGCAGAAGACTTTGTGAATCTGGTGGAGGGCGCCTTAGCAGAGGAGGCGCTTGACTTCACATCCTCTATCCAATCTCTGAAAATAGTATCTAAGGCATGAGCACCAGCAACTTAAGCTTTTTGGACCTCTTTAGATGAGATCTTAGCCTTCTTTAAGGGCTTGGGAGGAACAATCGCAACCTTCCTATTTTTACCTCTGAGTTCCACAAACTCACACATTCCCTTGCCAGGGACTATGGGTGCAGCAGCACCTTTGCCTTTTTTCAGAGCGCACCTTTTCTCGAGGCGGGCTTCCTCATTCAAACCTTCATCACTAGAATCCTCAGGGATGCCTAGATCAGGCGCTTTAACATTGTCAGAAATAGGAGATTTGCCATCCCTTTTGGATTGGGCCTTAGGAGGAGCTCCAACAGTGCTTGCCTTCTTGGCAATTTTCTTCCTGGCCTCCTCAAGGTGGGCACAATTAAAGTCCCTCACAGATCGGTCTTTGATGTTGGCAGTACCTTTGATATAGGAGCGGAGAGATGGAAACGCAAGGAAAATTCTGGTAAGCATCCTACAAAAGGTTTATACTTAGCAGTACCAGCTGCCTTCTTCTCTTTGTATACAACAACCTCGACAATGAGTCTCATGAATATAATCTCAGGCCAATTAAGCTTGACCTTTTCCCTGACAGTACAAGAGAAATCCCACCGAGAGCCAGTGAATCTATTGGTGTTGCCAAGCTTGAATAATATGGACCTAGATATGAGAGCAACAATAGATGTCATGTGTTCGCTCATCTCCCAAATCTCCGCTTCCTTGAAAAATCTAGTCATTATAGGAATACCCAAGCATCAGTAGCAACGAGGGTTCAATGTAAAGCATCCATTGTTCTACAATCAAGTGGTTTGAGATGAACAAGGTTTAAGTAAAAGCAATGATGCATCTTTTTCATTAATAATTAACGATAAGAGTTACATAGTACAAGAATTAATGAAAAACAAAAGCAGAAGTAAAGTACTAACTAGAAAGTACAAAGAAAATAAAAAGAGCTAGAACTAAACAGGAGGGAAGGCAAACTCTATAATAGCATGGATAGACTCAAACTTATCTTCCAATTTTGTTGCAGCAGTAGCTCCATGACATGCTTCAGCAAGGGTGGTCTGGAGGCCAAGGTCCCGAATAGCAGCTTGGTTGGAAGCCAAAAGTGTTGTGAGTGTGAGTATGGCCGGCTGCAATCTCTTCAGAAAAAGACTGAATCTGATAGGTTGTTTGGTCCAAAATATGAGAGATCTAACCAGTCGTAGCCTTGTTGAGCTAAGAGGTCTTGGCAGCTGAACTGTCGAAGGAGGCTCTGATAAACTTCTTAAGCGAATCAACTCTGTCAATCAAGGCTGAGATCTGATAGAGCGTTGCTGCTGCTAGTACCGGTCCTAACCTGCTCCATACACTCAATCAAAACATCTGAGAGGCTGGTAAGAGTGCTTTGGTGGCACTAGCAAGATCTTCCTTTGTTATAGGCTCAACAACTCTCTCCCCCTTAATGGCATCAAGGGTCTCACCCTGGATAAGGATCATAGCCCTGTGAGTATCTAATTGCTCCTGGAGATTAGTCTGAGTAGCAACGATCTGATCAAACCGAGAATAAAGAGCTGTCTGTCAGCCAAGATAGAGTTCATGGCGGTCTGGAGCTGGCGGAGATCAGATGGTGTTATAGAGGTGTTGGAAGTGTTGGAGTGAGCAGGAGTGGGATGAATGAGAGGAGTCTGTTGTTTTGGAGATGGAGGAGGAGGTGAAGTATGCCTGGAGGTGTAAGTACCCAAATCTGGCTCATGCCTTCCGATTAAGTTTCCCGGCAATTCCCCGAACTTTCATAAAGTTCAGGGGCGATTCGGGAACTTTTCCAAACTGTCCAAGGGAGGAAGGACCTACTAGGAATTAAAATTCCACGCAGGACCTCGCTGAAATGAAGCTTCCATCTGCCACCTTGCATGAATCTAGAAGCAGGCTGAGTCATCAATGGATAACGCCGGACGGCCTCTTTTGCAGGAGGTTAATGCCGGGCGGCTTCATTAGGAAGCACACTGCAGCCTATAAATAGAGGCCTCCTCTACCCATTTTAACAACAACAATTTAAGCATTGTCACTCTGCCAAAATTACTCCACGAATTTCCAGAGAATTAAATCTCCCAAAAACCACCTCCCTCCTCCATAAAATCCATCTAAAACCCTTCCTACATAGGAAAAATCCCCAAGGGAGATAGAGAGAACCACCATTGGTAATCTCTCCTTCCTTTCCTCTTAAAATACTCTTCTTACCTTGCTCTTCTCATTGCTTGTTATTTACTTTGCCTTTACTTGTCATTAACATTGATATATTGCTATAAAGTTACTATCTTTGTCATGTAAACATCATTTCCCCCTTTCCCCTACACAAATGATTCATGGGGAATCCTATCCCAAGGATGAACAAGGGTCCATAAGTGGCTTGTTCTAGGGAGGATTCACCACATGATGATGTGAAATACTTCCATTTTATTACATAAAAATGCTATCTTTGCTCTTATTAATGTCATCCCCCTCCCTTGACCTAGCTTCCAAGGATTTTCCACCTCATAAGGTTCTTAAAGGATATAGTAAAGCCTTAAAGGTCTTCCCTTTACGTTTATGTCTTTAGCTTTCATAATGTTCATTACATTTATTTCATAAAAATGCAATCTTTACCTTTCAAAAGTCATCCCCCATATCCCTTTTGGTTGGATCACTCTCCGAGGATTGTCTAGTGACCTTTTAAGGCACGAAAGACATAGGATGAGTATAAAGATCCAATCTTTATACCCCCTCCCCTAGTCCCTTTGGTTCTTGAAGCATCCCGTGGTGTGGATCGGTGTAAATACATCATCTTTACATCATTTCTGCCACTAAAATGCCATAATCGTAGTCCCTTTAGAAGCGGATGAATCTTAGTCCCGACATCTGTTGGGTATGCATGTTTTAACCCTCCTATTTTGTATTAGATTTGATTGATACCATAACCTTCTGTCTATTTTAAGGACTTTAGGACCCTATGTAATGAAGCTTAGACTTCAATTTTTTAGCTAAGTCCATTTTATAGAATAGGTTAATCTTAGGCTTGAAGACTGGCACAAGACTCATTGGAAGCAAGGTTGCAGATCCAAGAGATTCAAAACCGCCCTATGAACCGCACTTGTAAACCGCAAGTGTAGTTCTACCTTGAATCTGCCTATTGAACCAACCGCATGCAACCGCCCTTGAACCGCACCTATGCAGTTCATGTGCAACCGCATCCATGCAACCCCCTGGTGTAGCAAAACCGCACATTCCTAACCGCGTCTCACCAACCGCATCCAATGATTGGCTACTTGAAGTGAACCACTTTTTATCCGTTGGAATCCACGTCAGCAAAATCAAAAGTCAACCACCATATCTTGTCACGTGATTCAATGTCAGAAAAGATCTGCAAGGATCTTGAAAAGGTGACAGGTGTCCTAACCTCATTGCTTGCAGCTGGAGCCTGATCAGCTTTATCTGCAGCAGCTGTACCAAAGGACAAAAGTGGTTGCTGTGGACCAATAGGATTGCATCAAGTACTGTCCTTCAACAGCTGTATCCAACGGCTAGTTTCTTGATGCTTGGGTATAAATACCCTCAATCTTCACCATTTGAAGATTGCTTGAGAATTTGAAAGTACTGTGTTCATAGAAGCTGAAGCTCTGCCCAGAAATTATTCAACACTTTGAATCTTCATCTTCATACTTCAAGAAATATTCCTAGCCCAGAAATCAAGCCTTAACACAATCAAGAATCATTGTGCTCTACATCTCACAGATCTAAAGAGCCTTGATCTTGTTCTCACACACTCACCTCACTTGTTCTAATCACATAGATTAAACACTTGAGATACACTGGTTATAGTTTTGGATTTGTTCTTCATAGAAAAGATTTTATTGTACTTTGTAATCTCACAATACTTAATATAAAATCTCTCTTAGAAATCCAAGACTAACCATCTTGGTAGTGGACGTAGATCGTTTATCGATTGAACCACTCCAAATAGCGTGTTCTTACTTTCTGCATTTATATTTCTTGTGTTTGCTAATTATTTATCTTTGTCTCTGTTTGATCTTGATTTAGTTATCCATTATTGTGAAATAGTGTTTGGAGTTAACAAAGTCAAAACCACACGTGTTTGTAAAACTGCACTTCCCAAAACCGCACCACCAAAACCGCATTTTACAAACCGCCTCTCAAAACCGCTTTACACTCTATTATTCCGCTGTGCATTTTACACTATCACTTGCAGTCTATTATCAACTGCAAGAGGATTTTGTAAGCAAGAGGTTCAGTCTTTAAAAGAGGGCGAAAAATTTTAAACAGCTATTCACCCCCCCTCTAGCTGTATTTTCACCCTTGTTGCCACCTTTGGGACCAACAAGTGGTATCAGAGCAAACACATTTTAAAACCACTGTTTTTCAAGCTTAACAGCTTGTGTGCCGATTCGATATGGCAACCTCAAAGACAATGACTACTGTTAACTATTCACACATTCCAATGTTGGACGAAGACCACTTTGACATCTGGAAGTGCCGAATGCTTATTCATTTGGAAACCATAGATGAAATCTTTGGTGGAGTGCGTGATCAATGACCCTCTAATTCCAATGAAGGCTAACACTGATGCAACCACCAATGCTTTGAAACTCCGGAGGTCAAAAAGCCAAAAGATGAGTGGTCGGATGAAGAGAAGAGAATAGTTGCCTTGGACGGCAAGGCGAGGTTCATCATTTACGGAACCCTCCCGTATCAACTCTGCAGAAAGTGATGTACCTCAAAATCGCAAAGCAGATGTGGGATGCCATAGAGAGCTACCTCGAAGGTGATGAAGAGTGCAAGGAAAACAAATTATACACTTTGTTGAAAGATCCTACAACAACTTCAACGGAAAACCCAACGAAACCTTGCGTCAAACCTACGATCGCTATGTTGAGGTAGTTAATGCTTGTAGATCTCTTGGTAAAACTTTAACCGATAAGGAAATCAATATGACTTTCCTATCTGCTTTAGGTTCTAGATGGGTAAATAAGGCTACCTCTCTAGAAGACTCCAAAGTATTGGGTACTTGGTCATTAAGTAACTTGTATGCCAATCTTAGAGTCTATGAACTTAAATTAAATCATATTGAAGAGATAGAAGGGAAAACCAAATCGCTTTCTATGTCTGTAGTGGAACATGAAGAGAAACCATCCACATCCAATCAAACCACTGATCCTTCCATATCAACCTCATCACTCATCGAGATGGATGATGATGATTTTGCCATGTTTGTGAAAAGATTCCAAAAATTTAGAAAATCCTCAAAACCTTTCACAAAATCATTTTCAAAAGGCAAACCTCCTGCAACATTTTCTAGAGGCTGCGGATACAAAGAAGAAGAGTGACTTGGTATGCTACAGATAGGAAACCTGGCCACTTTGCATGCGAGTGTCCACGGCCTAAATATGAATACATGAAAAAGAAAACCTCTCCTTCGAAATTTTCTCATCGTAAGGAATGGTTCTTTGAGGAGGAAGAGAATTCCAAGGAATTAGCAACTTGGATTGAAACAGATTCTGAGGATGGAAGTGACGGTGAAACCGAAGAGGTTAACCTCTGCTTAGTTGCGAGCGCTTCGATGACTCGGATTACGAATCATTTGAGTTGCATGATATGGAGGAAAAGGAGGTTTTTGCAAAACTTCCAAATTATAAATTGAATGATGATATTAAACTTACTCTTAGCGTTAAGATAGGAAATTGTTCGTATTCACGTCCCATTTTCTCATCTAAAACTGCTCCACCTTCAAAAGCTATTCCAAAGAAAATTTTGAAAAAGGTGGTGGAAGAGGTTTCTCCTACGGAACATGAAAAGATGTTCAAGGAAGCTGAAATGGTGATCCATCAATTCTCAAATCTTAAGAAAGCCTTAAGCTTAGCTCATGATGAACTTAATCTGTACAAGACGGAGAAAACTGTGATGAGGTCTGAAATTTCAAATCTTAAGGACCAAATCAAACAGATGACTCCTCTTGCTGATCAAAACCGCATCCTTGAAACTAAGGTTGCTGCACTTCAACTCAGGAATGATGACTTGGTAACCCAAATCGACGATCGCCAAAAGATTATTGATTCGTGGCTCAAGTCTCAATCCACCAAGGATAAAATCTTGGACTTCCAAGTTCCTCCTGGAACTAAGGATGGTCTAGGGTTTGGATCTGAGGAAGAGGAAAAGTGTGCATCCTCGAGTGAAAAGGATGAGGAATTTCCAAAACTAACTAAAGAAATTCCCAAGGAGAAGCTTGCTAAGGGTAAGGGTAAAGCAAGACAAGTAAATTATGTCTACCCTAAAGGAAAGCAATATGGGAAGAATTATGTGTTAAAACCTAAGAATTCTGTGGAAGCACCTGAAGAGGAAATGGCTTATGGAATTGGTAGAATCCCTGCTCCAACCGCTTCTGGTGGAAAAGGCGGTTCTGCTAACTCCAGGTCTGACCGCGCTTCTTCTTCGACCGCTCCTCCTGCCTTCAAAAGCAGGAATAGCGTTCCCAGGAAATACGTGGTCAAACCAAAGCCTGTTCCCTTTGTATCAGCTGGAATGTTAGCTGGAACCGCACCTCCCAAACCGCTTCCTTGTCCCAAACCGCATGCAACTCCTAAGAAGAGTAAGGAGTTAGTAAAACCTCATGAAGCTTGTAGCTATTATAAATGTTCTGTGTGTGATGGTTTAGGTCACAAGGCTGCAGAATGCCTTTTGCGGTTCACATCCAATGCCAGGAAGAGTAAACCTCCTTCTGTCAAGCAGGTGTGGGTCGTAAAGGGTTGCTAACTTCAGGACCCAAGAAATAAAGGGGGACCTCGTTCTTAATGTTTACATTTCAGGTCCTCTGCTTCATGGCTGGTCACTCCAAGGATAATGAATGGTATCTTGATAGTGGCTGCTCAAGACATATGACTGGAGATAGATCATTACTTGAAGATGTCGTTGAAGCAAGTGGTCCGTCTGTAACCTTTGGTGACAACAACAAAGGCAAGACCATTGGATATGGTGTGATTAGGAGAGGAAACCTAACTATTGAGAAGGTTTCTCTTGTCGATGGACTCAAGCACAACCTCCTTTCAATTTCTCAATTTTGCGACAAAGGAATGCTTTGCAACTTCACGTCATCAAATTGCTTTATCAAAGATAGCATTTCCGGCGTCACCCTACTCACAGGGATTCGTAAGAGCAATATTTACATTATTGATCTAAATTCTGCATGTAGTATTACTAATCTCTGTTTTGTAGCTAAGAATGTGAGCGAAAATAGTTGGCTATGGCACAAGAGGTTGAGCCACTTGAACTTCAAGTATCTTGCAAAGATTGGTAGGGAAAACCTCGTTCGTGGTTTACCCAAAGTGGCTGACCACCATCCAGAGAAATGCAGTGCATGCCAGCTTGGTAAGCAGTCCGCGTCGTCTTTCACCAGCAAGACCGCTCCTTCAACTTCAAGATGCTTACAACTGCTTCACATAGATTTGTTTGGACCCGTAACCACTGCCAGCATTGGAGGAAATAGATATACCTTAGTGGTGGTGGATGATTATTCAAGATATACGTGGGTTGAGATGATGATTTCCAAAGATGATTGTTATGAGATTCTCACCGCACTATTTAGACGGCTCCAAACTCAAAAAGAAGATGACATCGTTAGTGTTCGATCAGATAATGGAACAGAATTTAAGAACAACGGTGTTGCTCAGTATTGTGATGACCATGGGATTGATCACAATTTTTCAACCGTTGGTGTTCCACAACAAAATGGGGTTGTGGAAAGGAAGAATAGGACGTTGATTGAGGCTGGAAAGACAATGATATCTGAAGCGAAGCTACCTCAGTATTTTTGGGCTGAAGCAATCAATACCGCATGCTTCACTCAGAACCGCTCCCTCATCAACAAAACCTATAATAAGACTCCCTATGAGCTTTGGCGAGGAAGAACCCCCAACATTGCATTCTTCAAGATCTTTGGCTGCAAATGTTTTGTCCTCTACAACGGAAGAGAAAATAGAGGTAAATTCGGAGCCAAGGCCGATGAAGGTATTTTTGTTGGGTATGCTAAACATTCTAAAGCTTTTCGTGTTTTCAATAAAACTAGTTTAAAAATAGTTGAGTCTGTCCATGTTACTTTTGATGAGCATTCTCTCCTTGAGCCACATTTGGCTCCAAATGTTGCTGATGATTTTGTTGAGCATAATGAACCAGGTGAACCATCTCAAACCGCACCTGAACCTCAACCGCAAAATCCAGCACCCTCAACTGAAATTCCCCAAAACCGCAATTTTGAAACCGCACCTGAAGAACCCTCTCCAGATGCAACTGCAAGGGAAGATGAAGTTGAGAATTCCCCTATCCAGCTTATAGAACCTCTTCGTCAACTTACATTCCATGACTTCACTGAAGGATCTAACGATGTTCCAATTGAAGATCTTCAGCAAACCTCAATCCAACCAGACTTACCCCCGGAGGTTCGTGAAGTCAGCAGTCACCCCCTCACAAATGTGATTGGTGATCTGTTTTCCGGTGTTCAAACAAGGAGATCAAATTATGACGAGCATACTTCTCTTTTATCTCAAGTTGAACCCAAGAAGATTGATGAAGCACTCCAAGATTCCAGTTGGGTCGTTGCTATGCAAGAAGAACTCAACCAGTTTGAAAGATGCAAGGTCTGGACTTTGGTGCCTAGACCTCAGGATCAAGGAGTGATAGGAACTAAGTGGGTATTTAGGAATAAGATGGACGAGAATGGAAGCATCACTAGGAATAAAGCAAGGTTGGTTGCACAAGGATATAGGCAAGAAGAAGGAATTGATTATGATGAAACATTTGCTCCAGTTGCAAGATTGGAAGCTATCAGAATTTTCTTAGCCTACGCCTCTTTCAAGCATTTCAAGTTATATCAAATGGACGTAAAGAGTGCATTCCTCAACGGCGAACTGCAAGAAACCGTGTATGTTGCCCAACCACCTGGATTTGAAGACTCCAAATTTCCCAATCATGTCTACAAACTCCAAAAAGCTTTGTATGGACTTAAGCAAGCTCCAAGGGCATGGTATGAGACTCTTTCTAAATTTTTACTAGAAAAAGGATTTAAACGTGGTAAAATTGATACAACTCTTTTTATTGCCAAATATAATGAGCATACTTTACTTGTTCAAATATATGTCGATGATATTATTTTTGGTTCTACTAATGAGTTGCTTTGTAAGCGTTTCGAGAAGCTAATGAAAAGCAAGTTTGAGATGAGCATGATGGGAGAATTAACATTCTTCCTCGGGCTTCAAATCAAGCAATGCGAAGAAGGTATCTTCATCAGCCAAGCCAAGTACACCAAGGAGCTAATAAAGAAGTTTGGATTAGAAAATGCTAAAGCATATGATACTCCTATGGCCACCGGCAATAAGCTAGATAAGGATCTCAAAGGTAAGAAGGTTGATCAAACTTTATATCGAGGTATGATCGGCTCATTGCTTTACTTAACTGCTAGTAGGCCAGATATTATGTTTAGTGTCTGTGTATGTGCTCGCTATCAAGCAGATCCTAGAGAAGCACATCTTATTGCAGTCAAGCGTATAATCCGCTATTTATCTGGAACTACTAACCTTGGACTTTGGTATTCCAAAGATTCGAACTTCGATCTTGTAGGTTATTCAGATGCAGATTATGCAGCTTGTACTATTGACAGGAAAAGCACTAGTGGTACTTGTCATTTCCTCGGGAATAGACTAGTTGCTTGGGCCAGCAAGAAGCAAGCTTCAGTTTCAGTGTCAACCACAGAGGCTGAGTATATTGCTGCTGGTAGTTGTTGCTGTCAAATCCTTTGGATGAAGCAGCAGTTGGTAGACTATGGAATCCATGAAGGGAATTGCCCCATCATGTGTGACAACACTTCAACTATTTCGAGTCTCCAACAACCTGTCATGCATTCCAAGACCAAGCATATTGATATCAAGTATCATTTCCTCAAAGACCATGTGGAGAAGAGGAATATCCATTTAGAGTATGTGGGGACGGACAACCAGTTGCTGATATCCTCACAAAGGCTCTTGACTCCAAGAGGTTTTCTTTCCTCAGAGGAGAAATGGGTATGCTTGAACTTAAATAAATTCCATTCTTTTTATTAACTAACTTGGTTGTTGAGTATAGTTTCAATTCCACTATTGAACCGCGTGTACCAAACCGCAAGGATGTCCAACCGCACTGCAGCCAACCGCTTCACTCAAACCGCGTTTCAACTTGGAGTTTTTTCTAACTTTTACTTATGTTAAAAAAAAAAAAAAAAAAAAAAAAAAAAAGCTGTTCAAATTCTTTTTATTTATTTTTCAGTCCTTATATTTTTCTTTAAGGGTTTATTTGCAAAAGTTTTCCCACGAAAATTTAAATTTTGAGAGCATTTAATGCAAAGGGAACATTGGCATTTAATGGCCTTCATGTCAGCCGTCATTGGTTGATGTGTGAAGCTGAAAGGGTGCTAATTTGCAATGATTCACTGAGTTGGTGAAGCTAAACCGTCCTTTCAACTGCCAAACCCTAAACCCTTTCCTATAAATAGAAGACATAACATACCTTTTCAAACTTTCCATTCTGTCTTCTCTGGCACCGTACCTTCTCTGTGTCAGTTTACCAACTCGCTTTCTCTCTCTAACTCTCAACTGTCTTAAAGATTTAAGTTTTTCTTCAAATCAATGGCTCCCAAACCCATTGAAGACATGGTATGATTTCTTAAACCTAAATATCTTACTATTCTGCAAATCATACTTGTTTATTTGTTAATCTGCCATTGTTGAACCCTTGAAAGCTTCGAACACCCATAAACTGATTTTTGTTCATATGTTCTTCATTTCTTGATCATTTTGCATAAAATTTGTTGGGTTATGTTCGGAATCTTGCCTAGATTAAGAATATATGCTTTATTTCATGATCTACACATGTTTTGGGTACTGATTTTGAATTTTGAATTTATTAAGTTTCGAAACCCACTTTATGATTTCTTCATTTTCTGGGTGATTCTGAGTAAAGTAGATGTTTTTATTGTTATATTGTTAATCTACTGCTCAATGTGATCATTTTGACATGTTATTTGTTCATTTTGGTTAACATTTTTCAAATCTCTGTTCTTGGTGTTCTTCGTGTTCTTCATGCACTCAAGTAACTGTTCATCATGTTTTTCAGAAATTTCTTATGTTTTGGGTTAACCTAATTCTCAATCTTGTTTTCCATACTTAGAATATTTTTGAAATTTTGATTCATATTTGCTTGTTTTGAACCGCATCATTTGAACCGCATGCTACATTGAAACCGCACATAAAAATTACTTACCTTAGTGTTTCAAACCGCATGCATTTTTGGTCTATCAACCGCCTTATAGGAACCGCATGCCATGTTTTCAAAACCGCATTCATATTCCTTTGAAAACCGCATGTTTGGAAATCACTTAAGTATCACTAAGTATATAGGCTGGACACCATAACCTTCCTCTCTAAGCACCGCTTGCAGTGTGGGATAACCTTGGATTACAATGCCACGTACTAAGTAAATATACTTTTGTGTTTTTCTTATTTGTTTTCCTACTTGTATTCACAGTTTCCTTGAGGTTGGAAATTTTCATTTTCAAAACCGCACTATTGCCAACCGCATGTGTGCCCCAACCGCATGTGAACTGTGAATTTCCTAATGTGTTCTAACTGGTGTGTTTTATTTGTAGAACATCAAGTACTTCCTACCAGGTTGGGAGATAAATGAACCAGAGTTGCGGTCTGATGCTCTGGGAAGAGAGATGATGAGGAAGATGCAAGTCTCTGGAATCCTTCCCCTATTCAACAAAAATCAAACCTATACCATCCCCTCCTTCATTGACCAATTTTATGAAACCATTTGTGAAGGGTGAGGCGAGCTTTACGATGGTTCCAAGATTCCTAACTTGGTGGGAGTTGTAGAAGAATTCAGAGTATCCATTGATTATTTGGATATCAGGAGTACTTTTGGCTTCCATGTGTCTGGTGCTCCAGTTGAGGTTTCCCAAGAAGTTCAAGATGCTACATGTTCTACACTGACTGGAAAGCTGGATTCTCTTTCTGGCAATTACAAGACTACGCCCAGGAAAGATTTTGGTGAGCTGATGAGCCACCTGTGCTACCTAGTTGGGAAGTCAGTTTGTGGGAAGACTGGAAACCACAACAACTTCACCTCTCATCAATGGCAATCTTCATGTGCCATCTACAACGGCATGAAGCTTCATTGGCCCAAGATCTTGATGAGAGAGCTTGCCAGCAGCATAGATGCGTATCAGCTGAAGGTTAAGAATGAGAAGATAAGGTGGAGACCTTTTGGAAGAATGCTGACCGCAATCTTTGGGAACTATCAGCATCTGGAGGAGCTCAGGATTGCCACCCCAGAATTATCTATCCACTGGGGATTGGAAGAATCCTTTGGCCTCAAGGCAATGCACTCATTCAGACGCTCTTTTGGGAATGATGATTATAAGGCTCTGTATGATGCTGATACCTCTAAGGATAAGGAGCTCTATGTTGAGATGACTCCTGCTACTGCCTCAACCGCTCTGGGAAAAGCAATAAAGAAGGCCTCAAGGAAGAGAAAAGCCCCTGCAGAACCGCTCCCTAAGCCAACCTCAACCGCACCCTCTAAACCGCATGGATCAACTGATGCAGGCCCAAGCCAGAAAAAGCAAAGGAAAGAGAAAATGAAAGAAAAGATGACCCTCATTGATGAGGATGTAGAAGAGGAAGAAGATAACTCTATTCCTCCACTGGTGGCCAGGGCTAAGAAGGCCAAGCAGACTCAGATTGATCTGGCCCAAATGACTGATGAGGAGCTGACAATCTTTTACAAAGCTGAGTTTGAGAGATTGGAAAGAGAAAGAGCTGAGAGGGAAGCTAACAAAGGAAAGTCCAAGGATCCAATTCCCCAACCGCCTCCTTCAAAACTGCCCCAAACCCAAACACTTATTCCAACACCACCTCACTCTCCAAACCGCTCCCATCATTCCTCACCAGCCAAAACCCTATCACCTAAACCGCTCTCTCCTCCTCAACCGCAAAGAGCTGCAACCGCTCAGGGGGAGAAACCAAAAAGGGTTAAGCAGATTGCCCAGAAAAGGACCCCAACCAAAGGCCCCAAGCGGTTTCTTCAACGAGTTAGAAATCAACCTTCCCCTTCTCCATCTTCTTCTAAATCTTCTTCACATTCCTCATCCCAATCCACTTCCAAATCAAATTCTTCCTCTAACCAATCCAACACCCCAACTGCCTCACCTCAACTTTCCAACCGCTCCAAGTCACCTACTTCAAACCGCGCCCAATCACCACCTTACTCACATCACACCCCAGCCATCTCAATCTCCAATCTTAACCGCGACAGAACTCCTTCCCCAAACCGAGTCAATACCCCTCCTCCTGAAAATTCTCCTCCTCATAAATCACCTACTCCTGACCGCCTTCCTACTCCGCCTCCTCAAACCTCACCCATTCCTGAAACCGCACCCCCTCAGCCGCAAAGAACCCCTCCTGTTTCTGTCCATACCTCTCATACCAGTTCTTCATCAAATTCCAACCCTATAACTTCTGGTGTTCCAAATATTATCATTTCACCTCCTCCAACCGCACCTATCTCAACCGCACCAATCCCCTCAATACCTATCTCAACCGCACCCATTCCTTCCATCCCAATTCCAACCGCTTCTGAATTCACTATCCCTGCCAGCCGTATATTTCAAACCCTCCTAAACCCTTTACCTCAAACCGCCCCTCCAACTCAATCTCAACCTCCTCCATCAATTGCCCAAATTCCAATCCTTCAAACCGCTCCTTCTGACTACCTTCAAATTCTTTCCACCCTTCAACTGATTCAATCTCAGTTGATTGTAAACCAAGGCCTTATGCTTAAACTCACTGAGTCAAACATTGCCTTAACCCAATCCAATGCCAACCTTGAAGCCTCCAACCAAACCCTTCTTACCAAAGTGGACTCTCAGACCACTGAAATGGCTATCCTAAAAGCTCAATTGCTTGATGCCATTAAGGGGGAGAGAGTTTCTACTATACCAACCGCACCTTCCACCCAAACCGCTGAAGCTGTTAAAACCGCAGCTACAGAGTGTTTTCAGGGCTTTAAAGAAGATCTGGCCCGAGGAGTGCTTAAAGCAATGGGAGATGCTGTTTCAAAAACCCAGCTTCATGAAATGCTTTCCAAGCTTTCTGATGAATTTATCTCTTCCACCAATCTTTGCTCTTACCTCCTTTATGAATTCCATTGAAAATTCCCAATCGCAACAGCAACCTCAACCGCAGCAAGCCTCCACCTCAGCCGCCCCTTCTCAAACCGCCTTGGATGAATTGCAGCTCAAAATTTTAACTGAACTGGACTCCCTTAAAGACAGAATAAATGTTGATCTCAACATAGTGGGAGACAGTATCAAAGAACAGGTAACCACCTTTGATGGAGATATCTCTTTCAGATTTGAAAACCTCAAGGCAGGTTTTAACCTCAAGCTGGACAATTCTATAAAGGAGCTGAAATCAAACCTGAATGTAACTGTTGATTTGGATCCATTGAAAGATACTTTATCCACTCAAACAGTGACCATTCAAGATGAAATCTTCACCTTTTTCAACTCTTTGAAAGCCAGTTTCGAAGCTTTTTCTACTCAAATCAAAGACAGTGTTGATGCCGACTCCGAGATCGGTTGAT
This sequence comes from Adenophora triphylla var. japonica, assembly GCA_022495995.1. NCBI lineage: Eukaryota > Viridiplantae > Streptophyta > Magnoliopsida > Asterales > Campanulaceae > Adenophora > Adenophora triphylla. The sequence continues at coordinate 320,197 of JAFEMH010001774.1, forward strand.
CTTTGTTGGGCTAGCTGCTGCGAATCTGTATCCGCTCTCAAGTCTGTTGAAACCACTCTTGCAAGGCGGGTTGAAGACCTTAGAGCCCTCGGAAGAAATATCGAGGGGAAAGCTCGGCCTTCGGACCTTCTTCAGACCGCAGTTGCCCAACCAGGAAGTAAATCAACCAAGAGAGCAACCGCGTCATCAACATCAACCGCCTCATCACCGACCGCGTCAGCATTAGGACTTCTCTTTTGTAACTCCTTTATCTTATTTTGCTGAACTCCTTTTTGTTTTGTTGGACCGCACTCCATGTAATTTTTGTCCAACTTTCTTTTGTTTTTGAAACCTTTGTATTTTGCTTCTCTACCATTGTAAGTGTAACCGCATTGGTAGTAATGAAAAATGCATCATTGGTTCCAAAACCTTGTTCATATCAAACTACTTGTTTGTAGAACAATGAAACCTCTTATGGTTTATAAACTCATTCAAATATTTTCTAACTTAAAATCACTATTTTGAATTGATGTTTAAACATTCAGTTTAAACCGCACTTTGAACTTAAACTCACAATTTCTTAAGTGCACTGAATGCATTTCTATAACTTTCCATATTGTAAGTTTTTATCATTAAGAAAGTATAGAAATCTATAGCTTAAGCTAAGTGTGTGCATTGACTTGGGACATGAATTACCATGTTAATTCTTATGGACATGTTCTTACCAAGTACAATGTTTGCTTTTGTTATAGTAGGTAATGGCATCAATCAAATAGGGGGAGATTGTTGGGTATGCATGTTTTAACCCTCCTATTTTGTATTAGATTTGATTGATACCATAACCTTCTGTCTATTTTAAGGACTTTAGGACCCTATGTAATGAAGCTTAGACTTCAATTTTTTAGCTAAGTCCATTTTATAGAATAGGTTAATCTTAGGCTTGAAGACTGGCACAAGACTCATTGGAAGCAAGGTTGCAGATCCAGCAGTATTCAAAACCGCCCTATGAACCGCACTTGTAAACCGCAAGTGTAGTTCTACCTTGAATCTGCCTATTGAACCAACCGCATGCAACCGCCCTTGAACCGCACCTATGCAGTTCATGTGCAACCGCATCCATGCAACCCCCTGGTGTAGCAAAACCGCACATTCCTAACCGCGTCTCACCAACCGCATCCAATGATTGGCTACTTGAAGTGAACCACTTTTTATCCGTTGGAATCCACGTCAGCAAAATCAAAAGTCAACCACCATATCTTGTCACGTGATTCAATGTCAGAAAAGATCTGCAAGGATCTTGAAAAGGTGACAGGTGTCCTAACCTCATTGCTTGCAGCTGGAGCCTGATCAGCTTTATCTGCAGCAGCTATACCAAAGGACAAAAGTGGTTGCTGTGGACCAATAGGATTGCATCAAGTACTGTCCTTCAACAGCTGTATCCAACGGCTAGTTTCTTGATGCTTGGGTATAAATACCCTCTATCTTCACCATTTGAAGATTGCTTGAGAATTTGAAAGTACTGTGTTCATAGAAGCTGAAGCTACGCCTTAAATTATTCAACACTTTGAATCTTCATCTTCATACTTCAAGAAATATTCCTAGCCCAGAAATCAAGCCTTAACACAATCAAGAATCATTGTGCTCTACATCTCACAGATCTAAAGAGCCTTGATCTTGTTCTCACACACTCACCTCACTTGTTCTAATCACATAGATTAAACACTTGAGATACACTGGTTATAGTTTTGGATTTGTTCTTCATAGAAAAGATTTTATTGTACTTTGTAATCTCACAATACTTAATATAAAATCTCTCTTAGAAATCCAAGACTAACCATCTTGGTAGTGGACATAGATCGTTTATCGATTGAACCACTCCAAATAGCGTGTTCTTACTTTCTGCATTTATATTTCTTGTGTTTGCTAATTATTTATCTTTGTCTCTGTTTGATCTTGATTTAGTTATCCATTATTGTGAAATAGTGTTTGGAGTTAACAAAGTCAAAACCACACGTGTTTGTAAAACTGCACTTCCCAAAACCGCACCACCAAAACCGCATTTTACAAACCGCCTCTCAAAACCGCTTTACACTCTATTATTCCGCTGTGCATTTTACACTATCACTTGCAGTCTATTATCAACTGCAAGAGGATTTTGTAAGCAAGAGGTTCAGTCTTTAAAAGAGGGCGAAGAATTTTAAACAGCTATTCACCCCCCCTCTAGCTGTATTTTCACCCTTGTTGCCACCTTTGGGACCAACAACATCTCCGACCATCACTTGAGACGAGCAATAAATGTCCCTACCAAGCTCAATCATCTCAAGATGTAGGATTGATGGGCAAAGACTCTCCCTTTTCTAAAGAGTCTCATTCTTGGACTATAAAAAGGTGTCCCTCTCTCGATCACATATGACCAAGTCCCCAAAGAACGTTGGTTTAAGATACACCAAGGCTTTTACGCCTACTATGGTTGATTATTCCAACGGGAAGGTCAAAAGGTCATTTAATGATGATCATAAGTCCAAGATGAGCACGGGATCAAAATCCCGAACACATCAAATCCAAGGAATCCCGAGCGATAACCTTCTTATATGGTTTATACGTCCGGTAGATAACTTGGCACATTCCCTCTCTTTTTCAAATCACACCACACATACGAACGCACAAAACAAGCACAAACTTCGGATCTAGGAAGACTTGCTTTCGCAAGGCTCCTTGGGTGAACGCGATCCGTTCTTCCCAAGGAGTAACTTAACCTCCGGACCCTTATCCTTTTTTTCAAAGTTTTGAGGAAATCAAAATGTCGTGGCGACTTCGTTTTTCAATAAAACCGGTGTCTTCAAACTGAGGTGAAGGGCGACCCTATAATAAACGGTTCAATCCGCGATGGGCCCACATTCACAGTTTGGCAACTCCGCTGGGGATAAAGTAAACGTTTCCAAACTTCTTTTCTCATAAGAAGCATTGGAAACGTTTACGAGGGTTAGCCTTCCGTCCCGGATCTGTTTTTTGTGCTTGTGCTTCTTTTTCTTATTTTGCATGCATCTTGGTTTTTGGTTTGTGCATACTCTGAAATGATAAACAGGGACCATTTTGAAGCTGAAAGTTGCTAAAATGCTTGGGGAAACAGTCTGGAAATAAAAAAAATTGGAACCTGGAAAACTGCTGGATCCAGCCGGACGGCTTGATCTGCCTGGATCATAGCCGGGCGACTTCATTCGCAGTTCCACCAGGACACTTTCTGAGGTTAATCTGGAAGCTTTAGCAGCTTGGGGATATCCAGTCCTAAGTCTGGCCAGGTTCCAGAAAATTTATGTGCTTACGTGTTGCATTTTCCCCCGTCCCGAAAAACATTCGTTTAAAACACATGATGAAAATCTCTATTTTAACTCAAAAAAGAATTTTTTTAGGAGACCGCACACTACGCGTACTATATATCCTGTACACTTCTGCACGCACGTTCTTCAACCCGGGATGGTTGTTCAGATGCAGTCATAGACAATGTTACGACGCTCCCGGGCGCGCACGAAATCATCCCAAACTCCCCATGGCAGCCAGTGTCGACCAATGCACTAGTCCGTGTCACACCCGTGACTTTTTGGTTGGTTTTTGGTCTAGACCGTGTCATACAGCCTCGTTGTATACCCCCGTAAAAGTCAAACCCGAGCCCATGCCAAAAGTCAAGATTCCCCGCGCAAGCGAAGCCATGCCAAAATTTTATTACGCAAAATTGGCAAAATCTTGACCCTGACATTGACTTTGGCCTTGACCCGCACGGGGTATGTAAGAGTCAAACCTGAGCCCGTGCAAAAAAAAATCAAGATTCATCGCACAAGCGAAGCCATGCCGAAATTTTGTTAGGCAAAAATTGGCAAAATCTTGACCCCGGCATTGACTTTGACTTTGACTTGCACAAAGTATGAAACAACGCTCAATGTGACACCGTGTCATTCGACTTTTAACGTTCGACCCATGCCTATTATTTTCCTTGGACAATACCGAAGTCAAAACGTCTATCGCGTAAGCGAAACTCTGTCAAAATTTCGTTGAGGCTAAAAGACTTGACTTTCACGGCATTGCCATTGACTATAATCCGCATTGCTCGTGCGTTAAAATTTCCTATGATCCACTAGACCCTAGGACCGTTCTTCTCTCTCGGTCGGTGGGATCTGCTTGCCCTATAGGACCCTCGCCCGGGGCTGTCCACCCTGGGATGTCGAAATACAGGTGCAAAACGAGGGGCTTATAGACGTAGTGATGGAGCCCACTGATCCAGGATCTAGAGTAGTTGCGAAAAAGAAGGGCAACCTTTTCCAACCAAATAGAAATAATTAAAAGACACTGTTTTAAGTAAACTTGAACAATTAATGAAATCACAATTGCATGGTCCCATTTCTGGAATCTCTAATCGCGACCTTTCACGGTCCGATCTCCAATTTTTAATCCTGACCTCTTACGGTCAAATCTCCAATCGAGACCCTCACGGTCCGACCTCTGATATCAACCTTTCATGGTCAAATCTTGAATCTCGACATCTCACGGTCAAATTTCCAATCGAGACCCTTACAGTCCAATCTTCGATCTTCGATCTCGACCTCTTACGGTCAAATTTTCAATCGAGACTCTTACAGTCCAATTTCCGATCTTGAATCTCGACCTCTCACGGTCAAATTCCCAATCGAGACCCTTACGGTCCAATCTCCGATCTTGAATATCGACCTCTCACGGTCAAATTCCCAATCGAGACCCTTACGGTCCAATCTCCGATCTTGAATCTCGACCTCTCATGGTCAAATTCCCAATCAAGACCCTCACGGTCTGATCTCCGATCTTCGATCTCGACCTTTCACGGTCAAATCTCTAATCGCGACCTTCACGGTCCGATCTCCAATCTTTAATCCTGACCTTTCACGGTCAAATCTCCTATCGAGACCTTCACGGTCAAATCTCCAATCGAGACCCTCATGGTACAATCTCCGATCTTGAATCTCGACCTCTCACTGTCAAATTCCCAATCAAGACCCTCATGGTCCAATCTCCGATCTTCGATCTCGACCTCTCACGGTCAAATCTCCAATCGAGACCCTCATGGTCCGATCTCACGATCTCCAATCTTCGATATAAACCTTTCATGGTCAAATCTTTAATCTCGACCTTTCACGGTCAAATCTCCAATCAAGACCCTCACGGTCCAATTTTCGATCTTGACCTTTCAAGGTCTAATCTTTTCCGATCAATTAGGATTAGGAGAAAATGTGTTTTAAGCAAAACTTAAGCAGTACATGCATGTTACTTGAGCCTTCAGTTTAAACACCTACCTCCAAGTCTAAACCTCACCTACCTCCAAGTCTAAACCTTGCTTACCCCGAGTCTAAACCTTGCCTACCCCCCAAGTCTAAACCTTGCCTATCTCTTTTCCGCAGCGAGAAAGAATTGGGTGAGAATACCGGGTCAACAGCTTTTCGTGCGGAAACCTCAGGTTCAGATAGTTCAGCAGAATCATCAGTTTTGTCTACTCAGGGGTTTATAATGGCAGATATGACAGAAAACAGGGATGGTACGGGTAATCCGATGACTAGAAAGGAAGAGTTAGTCCTAGCTTTGGAAAAGGCCCATAAGGTTCACGAGGAGCAGGAAGCCATGCTCATCGGTGCTCTCCGTCGTCATGGGGTTCAGGTAACAGTTGAGGCAAATGGTTCTCTGGTCATGGTCGAAGATGAAACTCCAGAAACAGTGATTTCAGTCCCTCCATCCTACAACCAATACCCTCCACTCTACAACCAATACCCTCCATCATACAACCAATACCCTCCATCCTACGATCAATACCCTCCTCCTTTGAAATATGATCCCCACCAAGGACTACTGCCCTCCCGTTCCTCCCAGTGTCTCAGGCCATCAGGGCTCCATTGCCCTCAGCTACTCAGAACGGATTGGGCTTCATCACACCTGTTTCTCAGTTTCAGCGGTACCTGTCAGTTTATGCTCCAGCTTTACATAATCAGTTTGACCCATGTGGCTATGTTCTAAGACCCCTATACCCACCTGAATACGATCATGAGTTGCTGAAAGAAAATCCAGATGCCTTAAGTTTTCCATTGCCGTCTACCTGACTTGGTGAATTCACCCGTCAGTTTCACCGGCCTACTACTGTGGTGCCCTCTACTGATAAAAGTCCTATTACGAGTTCCAGTAACTCGAGAGTTCCCGTTGACCCCCATGTGTCAATATTAATGGAGCAAGTGAAACGAATGCAAGAAAAGCTTGATCTCATGATAAGTACCAGTACTCCCTCGACCCAAGATGTCGAACCAAGCAAAGAAGTGATTCTGCCGTGCAAAATTCAAATGCCCGAAGTGAGAGAATTTGATAGGACAACTTTCCCCGGAGTTCACTTGGCCAATGCCAGTTCTAAGTTTGAGAAAGGTCTGAAGACACAACCAGCCTCAAACATAACCCAATACCACTAGTACCAAGCAGCAACTGCACCCAACTCAGTATCGGTTCCTCACAAAGGAAAGAATGCCACAACCTCCTTCAGACAGATCCAACAATGGAACCAACTGAACAATGGAAATTTGAGTCTTGGGAACAACAGTGCCTCCTGAAAACTCAGCTCCCTTCATTATGACGATGTGGATATGCCTTTAAGCAAGATGCTGAAAGAATTAGTGAAAGAAAAGCTGATAAAGCCACTGGAGAATTGGAAGCCCAAGAACCCTAAAATTCAGTTGGATGAGTCTAAGCATTGTCGTTTCCACCAGTACCACGGACACGACACTGATGATTGCCACTATTTGAGGCATGAGATCCAGAAGCTGGTAGAAGATGGGACGCTTGAATGCCTGCGTGTATCTAACAATCTTTCCCCAAGCAATGCCAACATGAGTGTCATGGAGTGGGAAGCAGGGCCAGTCAACTCAGACCCAACTCCTTTGCCAAAGGCACACATCTGTTACGACAAGTGTCTGACTGTGAAGAAAGAAGTCCAAGGGTTGATCGACGAAGGAAAGCTCAAGTGCCCTGGCAGTCCAACCAGTGAAGAGTAGCTAGGTTAGGGGCTACCTATCCTTAAACAAAATTAAAAGATAAAATAGTCTCTCAGTCAACCTTCGTAGGTTCTAGTACTTTCCTCTCTCAATCAAGTCCTCCTAGGACATTGTAGTTAATCTTAAAATCTTCTATAAAAGAGTCTTTTTCTTTTCTTGCTAGACTTAAGACATTATTTGCACACCTACATTACATTTAATGAAATGGTTTTATTTTATATGATCACTTGCATTGCTCAACAAATAATCTCTCGAAATAATTAACGTTCTGATTAATTGGCGTGAGAAAGTCAACCAATGCTCTCCCTATACACTTTCCTTACCTCACAAAAGCCTTCATCAAGCCATACGCTTCCCAAATCATGTCCTCGCCATCACCTTGACCAAGTCAACGATGGCGGCAACATCAAGGAACAACAAAAGGTCACTCAGCATCGAAAAATTGACCCCATGTTGACAACAACCTAGGAGCTTGCCTTCGACCTCAAGGGCATCAAGAAAGTTTAAGCAGGGGCTTGCCTTTGCCCTCATGTGCTTCAAAAAAAAAAAGAAGAAGAAGCCCAAGTAGGAGCTTCAAGAAAAAAAATGAAAATGAGGCCAAGGATCCAGCGTCACCAATCAAAAGCTTGACGGACAGGCAAAATCAAAGCTCAAAGAATGGAAGTTGTCAATAACAATGGAGCAGTCAAGGCAAAAGAAAAGGCAAAGCATATCTTAAGTCCTTAAGCTAGATCCAAATTCTTTCTCTCCCGATGAAAGACGACTATCAAGAAGCAACAGAATCATTGAAGCAGCCGTCCAAAACAACTGGTCAAGGAATCATCTCAAGGCCCATGCCTCATCATCTAACCTCCTCATCCAAGCCTTCTCACTAAAGAAACCACAAATATTCATACCCTTTCCCAAAGCCAAACGCAGTTCAGTCAAAGCCGAACTACGGCGACCTGAGCTCCTCACAGTGAGGGGAACGTAGGCAACCAAAAATGGTCCGGTCATAAGCATATTCAAATTCCAGAAAATCCGGTCTCATCAATGGCCTCTCCCATAAGCATATTCAAATTCCAGAAAATCCGGTCTCATCAATGGCCTCTCCCATAAGCACATTCAAATTCCAGAAAATTTGGTCACATCAATGGCCTCTCCCATAAACACATTCAAATCCTAGAAAACCCGGTCTCTGACTTCCTCTATACACAGACCTTTCTTTCACACCCTGCCAATCTTGATCCGCGACATCGGTTGACTTTCTCCTCATAATTAATCAAAATGTTTGTTCATATCGAGATTAGTGATTGAATAACCCCAAACATTAATAAAGGGTTTTAAGCAATCTTGTGATCATTGTAAATAAAACAAGTTTTTAGATATCTTGACAAGTCTTCTTTTTCTACATTATAGGAAAAATAGCGCTAAACACTGATTTTCTGTCAGCAGGGGCTTCCATATACTTTTACAAACCTTTCTACGCTTATACTCTCTCAAAAGAGTCAAACCCAAAGCGAGTTCTTGTGCCTACGTCGAATCAGGCCATCAAAATAACACAAAATCGGGATCTATTCCCACCTTTCGAAAAAATATGCCCCTGCATGTATAAATTTCTAAAATTCTTTTCTTTCACATCTCCTTACGGTTGACTGATTGACTAAAGAAAATAAAAAAAGGATAGGTTCTCCTCTTCTGCTACGATTCGCATTAGGACTGCCTTGAAACTCTTCAAGGTTGGGGCTTCGCTAAGCCATTTCTTTAGACTAGGGCTTCTTTAGTCATTCTTGGGTCCACATCGGGTTCCTCACTATGTCACAAGATGGATCCAGTCTTGGTCAGATTAACCTCAGGATCACTTTTGCAGTACCAATCAGATTGGGACTTCTGCTAGGTCATAAGATTGGGGCTTCACCAAGCCACTTCTCCAAAATCTAGACTTCGCCTACCCGGTTCATCAAACCGGGGCTTTGCCAAGCAAAGGGAAGTTTTGTTTGTTGGAAGCCTGCCACGAACAAATTCTTTGGTGTCAGGATCGGGGCTTAATCATGACCTTAAATCCAACATTGGAAGTCGAGTCTACCAGACCCCTTTGCACGAACCAAAATGAGAACCTTTTCTTGAAATCCATGATGGGCTTCATGCTTCATAACATAATGTTTCAACGGATTGGGGCTGCATTAAGTGCATTTTGAGATCAGCCATGGTCAACCAACAGTTTGGTTTTATAATCAATACATTCGGGCTTTCCCCATGATACTTTGTCAAGTCGGGGGCTTCGCAAGTCATTCAGAGAAGTTTTTGTTCATGGATTCCTTGAGGTCGCTTCAAACACGACTCTCTCTTTGGATGACCAGTCAGTTTGGTGTTTCGCGATTATCTTGGATCAGACCATCAGTCGGAGCTCTACCAAGTCATCTCTTCAAGCCGGGGCTTTGCCAATGAAAGGATCTTTCCTCGCTTTAATAGAACCTGGGGCTTTGCAGAATTTTTCCCTCAGACCAGGGCTTCGATAAGTCACATCCATCTTCAGAAGAGAGGTTTGGTCACTTTGACATTTGCTTTAGTCTTTGGTTCTAAAAGCATGTCAGCATCAGCTTCAAGTGCCAGAGTTTGAGAAAGGAACTTTAATCAAGACCCGAGGTTTAAAATCCGGTCTCATCCCAAGAGGGAATCCTGGTCCACATGACGCCTTTTGGCAGCATTGACAACATCTCATCAACAACAGCAGTTCAGTCCGCACCCAAGGGATATAACCCCACCTGCTCGAAACCTGTCTCAAACAGTTCCAAAACACATACATCCAAACACATCCCCAACACCTCCTTACATTCATCAAATCGCTCACATTTCCTTCCCGCAAAAGAGTCAGCCCATGGCTCATGTGACATGTACAAAGAGAAATAACCTCAGTAGGAAATACTTTTGCCCAAAATTTTCCCGTTATCTCCAAATGGAATAACACTTTCTCCTAAGATTTCCCGTTATATCCAAATGGATATAACGATGTCTCCTAAAAATCTTCCGTTATCTCCAAATGGAATAACGTCTCCTCTGGGAAATCTCCGTTATCGCCAAACGGGATAACGTCTCCTCCGGAAAACCTTCCGTTATTGCCAAATGGGATAACGTTTCCTTCAGGAAACCCTCCGTTATCGCCAAATGGGATAACGTCTCATCCGGGAAAACCTCCGTTATCGCCAAATGGGATAACGTATCCTCCGGGAAACTTTCCGTTATCGCCAAATGGGATAACGTCTCCTCCGGAAAACCCTCCGTTATCGCCAAATGGGATAACATATCCTCCGGGAAACCCTCCGTTATCGCCAAATGGGATAACGTCTCCTCCGGGAAACCTTTCGTTATCGCCAAATGGGATAACGTCTCCTCCGGGAAAACCTCCGTTATCGCCAAAACCCCATAACGTCTCCTCCGGGAAAACCTCCGTTATTGCTAAATGGGATAACGTCTCCTCCGGGAAACCCTCCATTATCGCCAAATGGGATAACGTCTCCTCCGGGAAATCCTCCGTTATCGCCAAATGGGATAACGTCTCCTCTAGGAAATCCTTCTGCTATCGCCAAATGGGATAACGTCTCCTCTGGGAAATCTCCGTTATAGCCAAATGGGATAACGTCTCTTACCAGAATTCTCCGTTATCGCCAAATGGGATAACGTCTCCTCCGAGAAATTTCTCGTTATCTCCAAATGGAATAACGTTTTTCCCAAACCATTATCCGTAGCCCGGAAGGCTTTAAATTACCCGGTCCGAAAGACCGTATAAATTTCCCAAAATCATTATCCGTAGCCCGGAAGGCTTTAAATTACCCGGTTCGGAAGACCGTATAAATTTCCCAAAATCATTATCCGTAGCCCAGAAGGCTTTATATTACCCGGTCCGGAAGACCCTATAAATTTTCCATAATCATTATCCATACCCCGGAAGGATTTAAATTACCCGGTCCGGAAGACCGTATAAATTTCCCAAAATCATTATCCGTAGCCCGTAAGACTTTAAATTACCCGGTCCGGAAGACCGTATAAATTTCCCGAACCATTATCCGTAGCCCGGAAGGCTTTAAATTACCCAGTCCGAAAGACCGTATAAATTTCCCAAATCATTATCCGTAGCCCGGAAGGCATTAAATTACCCGGTCCGGAAGACCGCATAAATTTTCCAAATCATTATCCTTAACCCGGAAGGCTTTAAATTACCCGGTCCGGAAGACCGTATAAATTTTCCAAATCATATAAATTTCTCCCAAAAATCTCTGTTATCTCTGTTAGAATTAAATCAAATAAGGTGACAGCCTCCATTAATTGTCAAATCAAATAAGGTGACTCCTCCATTAATTGTCAAAATTCCGAGAATCCTAGACCTGTTCCTAACTGTCTAGCGATGACTTGAACTACGACCACGACTTGATTCCTCCGGGATACGTAGGTAGCCTTTCATAAAGGTCCAGCCATTCGACCGCAGTGGTCGCCCTTTTCCTTCATCACTCCTCAGTGGTGAGGCAGCCTTTCATAAAGGTCCAGCCATCCGACATCAGTGGTCGCCCTTTTCCTTCATCACTCCTCAGTAGTGAGGCAGCCTTTAATAAAGGTATAGCCATCCGACCGCAGTGGTCACCCTTTCATTTGGCATATCCTAGTAGGATCAGTCATTTGACCTCCTAGGTCACTTCCTTTCCATATTCATAGCTGTAAGTACCCAAATCTAGCTCATGCCTTCCGGTTAAGTTTCCCGACAATTTCCCGGACTTTCCTAAAGTTCAGGGGCAATTTGGAAACTTTCCCAAACCTTCCGAGGGGCGAAGGACTTGTTAGGAATTAAAATTCCACGTAGTCCCTCAATGGAAAAGACCTTCTAGAATGCCACCTTGCATGGTTCTAGAAATAAGCTGAGTCACTAATGGATAAGACCGCACGGCTTCATTAGCCAAGGGTTACAGCCGCACGACTTCATTAGCCATCACCGTACTACCTATAAATAGAGGCCTCCTCTATTCATTTTGATATATAGTTTTTGGCACTGTTACTCTGCCAAAATACAGTCACGAATTTACAGAGAACAAAAGCCTCCCAAAATTACCTCCCTCCTTTCCAAAATCCCTCCAAAGTTGATCCTTCCTTAGGCAATCTTCAAGGAGATAGAGGAACACCACCATTGGTAACCTCTCCTCCTCTTCTCATTAAAATATACTTGTCATACTTGCTATATTGATTTTTGCTATTTATATTGCTATCTACTTGCTTGATATTTGATTTGTTGCTATAAAAATCAAGTCTTTAGTCATATAGATCATAATACCCCCATTCCCCTATCACATGGGATTCATGGAAGATCCATCCCAAGGATGAACAATAAGACCTCAAATGGCTTGTTCTAGGGTGGATCTCTCACATGATGATGTGAAAATATCATCTTTTGCATATAAAATGTCATCTTTTTCATTAAAAATGTCATGTTTACTCATGAATGTCATTCCCCCTTCCCATAGACCTTTCTTCCAAGGATTGTTGACCTAAAAGGTTCATAAAGGACATAGGAAAGCCATAAAGGTCCTCCCTTTTCATTCCTAGTCCTAGCTTGCATCATGTTCATTACATATGTTAGCATAAAAATGTCATCTTTACTTTACAATGCATTCCCCATGTCCCTCATGGTTGGATCACTCTCCAAGGATTGCCTAGTGACCTTCATAAGGCACAAAAAGGCATAGGATGAGTATAAAGATCCAATCTTTATACCCCTCCCCTAGTCCCCTTTGGTACTTGAAGCATCTCTTGGAGTGTAATGGTGTAAAGGTCTTATCTTTACATCATTTCCTCCACATAAAGATGCCATAGACGGATACTCCTTTAGAAAAGGATGAACTTGAGCCCCTACATCTCCGATCATCACTTGAGACGAGCATAAATGTCCCGACTAAGCTTAAATCGTCTCAAGATGTAGGATTGATGGGCAAAGGTCATTCCTTTCTAAAGAGTCTTATCCTTGGACTATAAAAGAGGTGTCCCTATCTTGATCACATGTGACCCAAGGTCTCATAATGATGATCATAATTCCAAGATGAGAATGGGACCAAAGTCCCTAACACATCAAAAATCCAAGGATCTCGAGCGATAACCAACTCATGGTTTATACGTCCGGAAGACTACTTGGCACATTCCCTTCTTTAAAAAAAAACACATCCCACACACGAAAACACAAAGGGAAGCATAAAAATTGAATCTTGGAAGACTTGCTTCGGCAAGGCTCCTTGGGTGAACGACGATCCGTTCTTGCCAAGGGGTAACTTAACCTCCGGACCCAAATCCTTTTTTTTCAAAGTTTTGAGGAAATCAAAATGGCGTGGTGACTCCGTTTTTTCAATTTAAATCGGATATCTTCAAACCGATGTGAGGCGGTGACCCCTTATACGAGAAAGCGGTTCCAACATAAAAAAATGAGGAAAGGAAAAACCGCAATCTTGAGCACCACATTCACAGTTTGGCGACTCCGCTGGGGAACTAAACCAAAAAAAAAAAGCTTTCATTTTTAAAAATAAAAAATGATGATACTTGGTATATAGGTGGAAACCATTAAACTTCCCGTTATCGCCTCCTAACACGAGTCTGGGATAAACTATGGTCTAACAATGCCACATACTGGTATCTCCTCTCTAAAAAATGAAAAGATTTTTTTGAGTGGGTTAGCCTTCCGCCGCAGATCCGATTCTCATGCTTGCCTTCTTTTCCTTGCATTGCATTGCATGCATTGGTTGTTCTTGGGAATTGTGCACATTCTGGAAACTGAACAGGAAAGCTTGCTGGAGCTGAAAAGGTGCCAAAAAGGGCCGGGGAAACAACCTGCAAAAGAAAGGAAATGGAACCTGGAAAATTGATTGATGCAGCCGTACGGCTTGATTCTCCTTGAATCCTAGCCGGGCGGCTTCATTAGCAATTCTACCAGGGGCTATTCAGTTCCAAGACTGACCGGGCTCCCAGAAAATTTACGTGCTTACTTGCTGCATTTCCCCCGTCTCGAAAAATCATTCCTTTAAAACACATTTCTGAAAATTTCTGTTTTAACTCAAAAAGGAATATTTTTAGGAGGCCGCACACTACGCGCACCTTATATATCCTGTACACTTTGCACGCACGTCCCTTTAACCCGGGATGGTTGTTCAGTTGCAGTCACGGACAGCCTTACGATGCTCCCGGGCGCGCACGAAATCATCCCAAACTCCCCATGGCAGCCAATGTCGACCAATGCACAGTCCGTGTCACACATTTTAAAACCGTGACTTTTGGTTGGTTTTTGGTCTAGTCCGTGTCATATAGCCCAGTTGCATACCCCCGTAAAGGTCAAACCTTAGCCCACGTTGAGAGTCAGGATCCTTCGCACAAGCGAAACTCTGTCGAAATTTCGCCAAGGTAAAATTGACAGAATCTTGACCCCGGCATTGACTTTGACTTTGACCCGCACGGGATACGTAAAGGTCAAACCTTAGCCCATGTCGAGAGTCGAGATCCTTCACACAAGCGAAACTCTGTCGAAATTCTGCCAAGGAAAATTGGTAGAATCTTGACCCCGCCATTGACTTTGACTTTGACCCGCACGGGATACGTAAGAGTCGAGCCCGAGTCCGTGCCAAAAATCCAAAGATCTTTCGCGCAAGCGGAGCTCTGCCGAAATTCCGACAAGGAAAAATTGGCAAGATCTTGACCCGGCATTGACTTTGACTTTGACTCGCACAACGTATGCAACAAAGCTCAATGTGACACTGTGTCATCCGGCTTTTACCATCCGACCCATGCCTATTATATTCTTGGACAATGCCAAAAAGTCAAAACGTCAATCGCACAAGCGAAACTCTGCCGAAATTCCGTTAAGGCTGAAAGACGAGACTTTCCCGGCATTGCCTTGACTATAATCCGCATCGCTCGTGCGTTAAAAGTTCCTATGACCCACTAGACCCATTAGGAGTGTTCTTCTCTCTCGGTCGGTGGGATCCGCGTGCCCTATAGGACCCTCTCCTGGGGCTGTCCACCCTGGGAGGTCGAAATACAGGTGGAATACGAGGGGCTTATAGATGTAGTGACGGAGCCCACTGATCCATGATCTAGAGTAGTTGCGAAAAAGAAGGGCAACCCCTTTTCCAACCAAATAGAAATTAATAAAAGACACTGTTTTAAGTAAACTGGAAGAGTCTTAATTTGCATATTGCTTGAGCCTTCAGCCTAAACACCTACCCCAGAGTCTAAACCTTGCCTATCCCTTTCCCGCAGCGAGAAAGAAGTGGGTGAGAATACCGGGTCAGCGGCTTGTCAGCGCATAATTCTTAGATAGCTCGTCAGAGTCCTCAGTTTTGTCAGCCCGGAGAGTCAGAATGGCAGATTTGGCAGAAAACATCAGTGGTTTGGGTAACCAAACGACTAGGGAAGAAGAACTAGCCTTAGCCTTGGAAAATAGTCGTAAGGTCCATGAGGAACAACAAGCCATGCTCATTGATGTGCTCCGTCGTCATAGGGTTCAGATAGTGGTTGAGTCCAACGGTTCCCTGGTTATGGTAGAAGATGAGACTCCAGAAGCAGCCATCTCAGCTCCCCCAGCCTATAACCAATGCCCTCCTCCATCCACATACGATTCCTTATCAAGGACTACCCCTTTCCAGTCCTTTCCAACATCCCAGGCTCTCAGGGTTCCAACGCCCTCGCCTCCTCAGATAAGACCCAACTTTGTTCCCTACCAGCAGAGAGCAAATGCCACAGCTATCCCAGTCACTCAGTCTCTGCATCATCCCATGGGACTCACTCCCTTTCCTCAGCATGAATCAAATTTCCTTATCCCAGAATTCCAGTATCAGCCTGACCTTTCCAACTTTGTCAATGCTTGTGAATTTGCCCATCTCCCAGACAGTGACAGCGAAGAGTCAGTCGGAAATGAGAATAGGAATGGATAGATTTACAGTGATGATGACAGTTCAGTAGAAGGAATGAACATGGAGCCAATGGAAATGAAACCCGGAGGACAAGATAGGGTAGAAAATCACAGACCTGGAATGGGAGACTGTATCACCTCAAAGTGTGTCTGTCACCTTTGCAAGGGCGCGGAAGAGAAAATGGATGCGATCTCAGATGAGGCAGAGTATGAATTCCACATCCTAGAGTTCAACACTCCTTATAAAGACTTGGTTGGTGAATGGAGAAACTTGATCGAAGCTTTAGCTGAAAGAGGGAAGTGGGCTCCACCCGCCGATCTAGAACACGTAAGCGTCATTGAGGCTAAACCCCCATCGGGAAGAGTAGACTCCATTGCAGTGCTAAGGGTCACCCCTGAGACTTTGTCTGAAGAAGAATGGATGGAAGCTTTAGAAAGAGTCTTAAAGTTTGAAGCGACCCCGTTCCCCTTCCTATCTTACGACGACAGTGATGTTTTCTTGGTAATCCCTAAGGCAGGGGAAGAGTCCAGAATACCCCTTATATGGCCCCAAGTATCCCGACTTGCTTTTGCCCTCATTGGTCATCCGAGTCAAGATGAGAATTCCCACAGGAGTTACTGTAGTAAGACTGAGGAGGACACAGTCGAAATGCCGGAAGGAACGGTGGAAGAGTGGTTAGCCCAGGAGCCAAAAAGCCCAGAAAACCCTCCCGTGAGTAAAGAACAGGAACCTGCCATGAGATTTGACCCCGCAGAAATCCTTCTCGATGATGGAATCTCCCACTTCAGGAAGTGTTTGGCCAATGTCAAAGATGCCGTCAGAAGGTTGACCCCGAGAGAAAGAAGGGATATGTTTGACAGTGATGAGAAATGTGATCCCGCTCTGTTGAAAAAGTTGCTATGTTCAGGTAAGGAAGCCATTAGCAAACCTCCAAACCCTGGGAATGATAATTCCTATTGCATGTTAACCCTGAAAAGCCTGAATGAAACTGTCAAGGCCTTGAGTAAGGAAGATGAAGTTGAAATCAGCCAGTTGCTAAGCCAATTGGGGAGTCAGGATTCAGAAAAGGCCAGAAAGCCGGTGACCTGGGATCGGATTCGGGAAGCTGCCTATGCCTCTGGTAGTGCTGTTAATCAAATTAACCAGCAGAGTTGGCCATACGCCAGTAAGAGCCCACCTCTGACCTTGAAAGAGCTAAAGGAATCCTCCGATAGGACTGATGACTCGGAAAAGTCTAATGTCTACGTGATGACTCGGTCTGGACAGATGAGTGTGGAGCAGCCTAAGGGTGACAAAAGAAATGCCGTCTCCGAGCCCAAGACAGACAAAAGACCTTACAAACCAGATGCAGACAAACCAGACCCCGAAAAGAGGATCCGGTGTTAACTCAGTTGAAGTGTACTCATGCCAATATCTCCCTGTGGTCCCTGTTAACCTCCTCATACCCTCACAAACTGAAGCTAGAAGAAAGTTTGGCCAAGACCATGGTCGTCCAGATGATTGGAAATATCCACTATGGAAATATCATCACCTTCACTGACTTAGACCTGCCAAAATATGGGGCTAGTCATAACGAACCCCTTTACATCACAGTCTAGTTGGAAGAACGCCGATTACCAAGGGTATTAGTTGACGGAGGGTCTGCAATGAACGTCCTGCCAGCAAAAATGATGGACTTGTTGGATTTGAATCCCACAGATTTGAAGCCTTCCAGTCAGACTATTAAGACCCACGATTCCACTGCTCGGTCAGTTCTGGGGGTTGCTACTCTCAAATTGTGGTTTGGGAAAAAGGCCATGGATGTAGAATTCCAAGTGATTGACATTCCCATTTCATTTACCGCTCTACTGGGACGACCTTGGATTCACCAGATAAATGGGGTAGCCTCTACTTTGCACCAATGTGTCAAATTCCAGTTAGGTGATGGGACTATCACTGCTATTTACGGAGACAGTGTCACCGTGGAAGGAACCAGCACAGGAGGCATCCCAATAATGGAGATCAAGCATGATGATGAAGGGTTTGCCTTGACCGGATTCTCAGTAGCCTTTTCCAAAGCGCAAGTGTGTTGCACCGACCTCACTGCTACCTATGACAAAATACCTCCTGCCATGCGAATGATGAGAAGAATGGGTTATCTTCCGGGGCTTGGCCTGGGTAAAAGACTTCAGGGTCGCAATACTGTCATTGATGTGAAGGAACAGACCACCCGACACGGCTTGGGATACAAACCGAATTCTCAGGATGACATAAAATCTAAAGGATCAGTTCAGGAAAAATGAAAAGAAGGAATTCGTCTCCATCCTTACAGCTTGTCTCTGACCCAGTACTTCACAAAAGGTGGGACCCAATATGATGAAAGTGATAGTCAGATTTCTTTGAAAAAAACCCTTCTGGAAAACCTTGAGAAAGTTCGGGGAAAACCAGCAAATCCTGTTCGGAGAATGTTCCTTGACTTTCTGGACATTCCAGGGGCTACCACTACTGTTCAGAACAAGTATGCCTTCAAAGGAAACCCAGACAGTTTCAAAGAGTCAGCACTCTTCCCATCAGGGGTAATGGATCTCTCCGCCTTTGAGTTAGATCTTCCAAAGATCAGCCAGATAGAAGCTGCCAGTAGTGAAGACAGTGAGTTAGGTTTGCAGAAGCTATTTGATGAAGAGGCGCAGATTCCTGACTTGATCGACTTCAGCTCAGATGACAAGGTAGTTGCCGTAATTGGAGATGGTGGTGAAGAACCTTTTGATCCCCGCACTTTGGTGACTAAGACAGAGATGCCTTTAAAGAATTGGGAGACATTCTCAGGGCCGATAGCCAGCCGATAGGAAATGATCACGGAGCTTGGATTGGTACCCCATCCCTCTCAGCCCAGTCGTGTCAAACACCCTGTTGTCCATACCCTTGAGTCAGAAGTCTTTGAATTCCAGCCCTCCGAGTCCTCCGAAGGCCTCACGCCTGAGGATTATGAATATGTAGCCAATGTCATCTTTCCTTTCGCTTTGAATGAAATGACAGATCTTTCTTAGTATCCCCTTATTGCCAACTTAACAAATGATAAATTAACTAAAAACTTAACAGCAATTAATAATGAATCATTTGAACAAGATGCAAACACACTAAACGAACAATACATTAAAGAAATCTTTAAGCAGGTTACAGACAAAGAGGAAAACCGGGCCCAAGCTGCTGAGGAGGTTTTGACAAGTGTTAACTTGGGTACTGTTGAGGAACCTAAAGAGACACAGATTGGGAACTTCTTCCAGGGGGTTGAATGAGACAGACTGGTCAATCTGCTCAGAGAATACATGGACGTGTTTGTATGGTCATACAGGGATATGCCGGGGCTAGACAGTTCAATTGTGGAGCACAGAATCCCTCTAGCACCAGATGCCAAGCCTGTAAAGCAGAAACTGAGAAAAATCAAGCCAGAGTGGTCTCTACAGGTCAAAGAAGAGATTGAGAAGCTACTGCGGGTAGGATTCATCAGAGTCATCGAATATCCAACATGGTTGTCCAACATCGTGACTGTGACTAAGGCCAATGGTAAGGTGCGCTGCTGTGTAGACTTCCGGGATCTGAACAAGGCCAGCCCCAAAGACGATTATCCCTTGCCAAACATAGACATTCTGGTGGACGCCACTACTAACTACGAAGTCAAATCTTTCGTTGATGGCTTTGCTGGCTACAACCGGATCAAGATGGCCGAGGAGGACCAAGAAAAGACAGCCTTCACCACGCCGTGGGGAACGTACTACTATACTGTGATTCCATTTGGGCTTAAGAATGCCGGGGCTACATATCAGAGGGCAGCAACTGCACTCTTTCACGACATGATCCACAAGGAAATTGAGGTCTATGTCGATGACATGATAATCCACTCTAAAGGCGAGGATGGACAACACTTTGTCGACCTGCGAAAGTTCTTTGAGAGGTTGAGACAACATTCTATGAGACTGAACCCTGCCAAATGCACCTTTGGAGTGACAAGGGGAAAAGTGCTTGGGTATATGGTCACAGAACGAGGTATTGAAGTCGATCCCCGAAAGATTAAGGCCATTATGGACATGAGGCCACCTCGAACCTAGACAAAAGTAAAATGCTTTATGGGCAAACTACAGTACATCAGCCGTTTTGTCAACCAGCTGACTACCATGTGCAAGCCCATCTTCAAGCTCATGAAGAAGAATGTAGACACAGAATGGACCGAGGAATGCTAGGATGGCTTTGACCAAATCAAGGCGTACCTAGTGCATCCTCCGTGCTAGTCCCCCCACATAGACAGAAACCTCTTCTGCTCTATCTCACTGTCACTGATACGGCAGTTGGGACTATGCTTGCTCAAGAGAAGAAGGACTCTCGGGTAGAAAATGCCATTTACTTTGTCAGCCAGAAGCTGCAGGGAAGTGAGCTCAATTACTCAGCGTGCGAAAAGACTTTTGCAGGACTGGTCTGGGTAGTCGGTAAGCCGAAGCATTACATGCAAGCCCACTCTGTGAACTTGGTCTCAAAAATGGACCCCATCAAGTACATCTTTGACAAGCCTTCCCTTTCAATGCGTCTAGCAAAGTGGTCGTTCTTCTTAGCTGAGTATGACATCAACTATGTGACGAGAAAGGCAATCAAGGGTCAAGCGCTGTCAGACCATCTGGCAAACTTCCCTAGTAATGAGGACCGCGAGCCTGAACCCCAATTCCCAGATGAAGGGATCTTCGTAGTTGAGCCTGAGAACCGATGGCAGCTTTTCTTTGACGGAGCTGCTAACAAGAGAGGAAACGACGTAGGGATGCTACTGGTCGATCCGAAAGACGAGCACACACCAATAGCCATCAAGTTGAACTTCCCTGCCACGAACAATGTCGCCGAGTATGAAGCTTGCATTGTTGGTTTAGAGGCTGCCTTAGAAAGGAATGTCAAGGAGCTCGAGGTCTATGGAGACTCAGCCCTGATCATCAACCAGGTCTCCAACAAGTGGAAGACTGTGGATCCTAATCTTCAGAGGTATCATGCCTACATGGAAGCATTGACTGAGCAATTCAGGGAAGTCACTTTCCATTACCTGCCAAGGGATAAGAACAGATTCG
Source organism: Adenophora triphylla var. japonica (assembly GCA_022495995.1). Lineage (NCBI taxonomy): Eukaryota > Viridiplantae > Streptophyta > Magnoliopsida > Asterales > Campanulaceae > Adenophora > Adenophora triphylla. Next base: position 341,218 of record JAFEMH010001774.1, read on the forward strand.
CAGATGCCTTAGCTACTCTAGCCTCATTGGTAGAGATCCCCGAGGGAAAGGCAATAAAACCATTCAGAGTGGGTAGAAGAGAAGCCCCGGCTTTCTGTTGTGAAATAGATTTGGGACCCGAGCCTGTCAAAGAACCCTGGTACAGTCAAATTTACCAGTTCCTCAAAGATGGGGAATCAGCCTTCAGAGATGAAGAAGGTAGACCAAGGGAAGGCATCAAAACCAAGAGCTTGCAAGCCCTGAAAAGGTTGGCCTCCCATTATGTCATTCTAGGGGGTGACCTGTATAAGAAACGGTACCAAGGACCACTCCTCCTGTGTGTCACCCGAGAAAGGGCCAGAGAGTTAATGACCGAAGTCCACAATGGTCCTTGCAGTCCTCATATGAATGCCAGAGCATTGATGCAAGTGATCCTCAGAATGGGTTACTACTGGATTTCCATGGAAACAGACTGTGTCCAGCATGTCCGACAGTGCGACAAATGCCAACGGTTTTCCAACCTCAACCATCTTCCGCCTCATGAATTGTACTGCATGATGACTCCTTTGCCATTTGCAACTTTGGGTATTGATGTGATAGGGAAGATAGCCCCGGCAGGAAACAATGGGCATGAATTTGTGCTAGTGGCAGTCGACTACTTCACAAAGTGGGTAGAGGCCAAATCCTACAAGGTCCTCACTTCCAGAAAGGTGGCCCAGTTTGTCAAAGAAAACATTATGTGCAGATATGGGGTGCCCAATGAGGTCATTTCAGAAAACGGGTCACACTTTGAAGGGGACTGCGATAGATTACTATTAGAATTCAGAGTCACTCGCCACAAATCGTCCCCGTACAGACCTCAGACCAATGTAGCCGTAGAAGCTGCCAATAAGACGCTCGAGTGGATTATCCAAAAAATGGCCACCCGTGGTCGTGACTGGCCTAAGAAGATGCATCTGGCACTCTGGGGCTACAGAACGTCTGCCAGAATAGCCACGGGAGAAACTCCCTCTGCCCTAACTTATGGGATGGAAGCAGTGTTGCCAGTGGAGTTGGAAATCCCATCACTAAGGGTCCTCCTGGAAAACAGTGTCAACGATGTAGAGTGGCTGCGCAGCCGGCACGACGAATTGGCCCAGCTTGATGAAAGAAGGCTAAAAGCCATGGAGCACACCCGAGCCTACCAGAGGCGAATGGCCAGGGAATTCGACAAAAAGGTCAAGGCCAGGGACATCAAAGAGGGTGATCTAGTGCTAAAAGTGAAGCCTCCCACTAGAGATAACCCCCTGGAAAGTGGGAACCCATTTGGATCGGCCCGTATGTGGTGCAGAAGATACTATCGGGAGGAGCAATGAAGCTTGCGGACCTGGACGGCAATCCATTTGTCCACCCAGTCAACGGTGATAAGCTCCGCAGGCATTATGTCTAATAAAAAAAAAAGAAAAAAAGAAAAAATACATATATATATATATATATAAAAAGAAAAAAAAAGAAAAAAATTTTAGTGCAAAAAGAGTAATGCCCAGCTAGGCTGAAAACCCAAAAAAAGGGCGGTCTAGGCAAAAGACAGGGTTGCACATATAAAAAAAAAGAAGAAGAAAGAAAATTTTTAGTGCAAAAAGAGTAATGCCCAGCTAGGCCAAAAACCCAAAAAGGGTGGTCTAGGCAAAAGACAGGGTTGCACATAAAAAAAAAAGACCAAAAACAAAAATTCCGATAGTTCACCAGAATGAACTACGAAGACCTGAGCCCCTTAGTCTTTCTTGTAAAAGGGGAACGTAGGCAGCCAAAAATGGTTCGGTCTAAACAATAAATAAGACATTTACAGTTTCCATGAAATTTGTCTTATAATTCCTAAGATAAATATCTTTGTTAATTACAAGTTAAAAACTTCTTGATGAGTTCAAGCACGGTCTACTCTTGACTCTGCTAACCTGTTACAAAGATCTAAAATACAATAAAAGGCCTAATAAACTATTGTGTTTGCAAAATGGCAATAAGGGAATCCTCGGAAAAGATCTGTCAGTTGTCATTCACTGAGTCCTCCTTGGTCTTCTTCCCTTCACCTCGACCTCGTCGAGTGTTCTTCCTTTTCTTCTCAATGATGTCGGTCTCCCTCATCCCAATTTCTGGTATCCTCACTGGAGCCTCCATCAAACCCGTGTCAATAAGTGTCTTCTCAACCCGGCACGAGCTCGTACCTCCTCCCTCTGAGCCTCAGTCAGGGGAGCGACTTCCGAAAGCCTCTCATACCGAGCTTCCATATCCCTAAAGAAGTCACCCGACTGGTTATGGCAGCTAGCCTTGGCCTCAGTCTCCCTCAGAGTCCTACTCGAGTCACAGTCAGCCCCCAATAAAGCCTGACGTCTCTCTCCCAAAATGACCTGAGTCGCTCCCATCTCCCATCTCCTTCTCGTACTAGTCCAAGTAGGCCGTGGTCAAGATGGTACTCTTCCTGCTCTTGAGAATAGCCCTAGGAGGGAAAGCAACATAGGTCCAAGCCCTCGAGAAAAATGAGAAGTTGGCTGGATCCCTCATGTCCAAAGGCACCACCTCCATGGTACGGATGTCCTCCCAATCGTCCAATGGCTCCTGCAATGTCCCAAATTGCCTGGATACTAAGCAGAGTATGTAGAAGGATGACCAAGAAAGCCCTGAAACCCTCACTATGTAGAACTCCTGAAACGTCCTTCGAGTCTGCAACCTCCAGTGAGGCACCCACCAGTGAATGTCAGAGGTAGATAGCCGAGCCATCATCAGCTCCCAGCCACCCTGATCCTGCTGCTTAGGTGCACCTCTCTGGGAAATCACCCAAGGGCACTGAGTAGGCGAAGCCCTCGGCAAAGCCCCAAGCCTCTCCTGTAACCATAAAGTTAGCACTGCTGGGCTTCCAAACCTCATGAAATTAGCCATCCTATCAATACCATGCAGGGTCTCACCCAAAACTAGTTGGATAATATCCTTCCCAGCCCTGCAATCCCTGACCATGTCCAAAAGGCCACTATGACAGACCCCTACAGACTCAGCAGTGAACAGAAATGAGAACACACAGAGGACAAAGGCATCCATAGCCATCGGGGTCGTAGCCGTATCCGGAGACCCAAACCTGCTTGGGATATCAGAGAGGTCAATCCTATCAGGGGCTACCATCATCCCCTCGGCCTCTTCCACAGAGATTTGCAGAAAAGATGCCAGCTTTACCGTCACCGGCACATTTTCGGTCAGAGGAATCGAAACGGATTCAATTTATGGACCCCCAATCAATGCCTGGAAGTCTTCAAAGGTTGGGACAAGCTCATTGTAAGAAAAGCAGTAAACATGTCTCCGGACATCCCAAAACCTCGCCGCGGCTCTCAAAAGGTCCCAATCGGGCGGGAGATCCTTCAAATGCCATAAAGATTTGATCTTGAAGGTGGTATCGAACAGCCCCTTGTTGGATTGGAAGTTGCGTCTCATCCAAGATTGAAGATCGGACAGAAAACGGTCCCTTTTCCCCTTTTGCAATCTGATTGGTTTCTCCATTGACAGTGATCAAAGTTGATGACTTTTGGCCAAAAATATGCTCTGGGATTAGTTGGGACAAGTCTAGGGTGAAAATGAAATGAAAAGGCCAAGCCTTGATTTTATTTTGAAAAAAAACCAGTTCAGACAGAACTTCCAGCCGCACGGCTTCTTTTGCCCCAGTACCTGGCCGGACAGCGTCTTTTGCCTTCTGCAGAAAAAAATCTGCAGCAGCCAAAGCTGCTGCCTAAGTGGAATTCTCACCCCACTTTCTCAATGAAACCTGCCTAGAAACATATCCAAATACCATTCATGCAATCATATATCATCACAAATCATTTTGGCCCAGTTTCAGCCCCATTTCCAAGCAAAAAAGCTACCCCGAGGCTCAAGTAATATGCAAATTCATAAAGCATAAATAAGAAAAGCAAATAATAGATTAATACATTGTCTTCGCCTCCTTGGCGCCCAAATAAAATGAAAAATAAACAAAGTGTGCATAAATTTGTTCATTGTTTGTTTCTCTCTCCTAGATCAGTCTAAGGAACCCTAAGCCTCCGACTCCTCGTCATCGCTGCTCAGCTCATAGAAGCTAGGATCCCTCATCAGGTCTTCACAATCACTCATGTCAGAAAGGTTGACATTCACGTGCTCATACTCCGCCATCTGCTCCAGAATGCTTGTGTTGGGCCCCTGTCCTCGAGGCATGGCGCTGGTAGAGGAGGTCTAATACTCTGAGGCCGACGAGTTAGATGTTGTGCTCCCAACGTGCCTTCTTTTGCGCATGGGCTCCTACACATTCGCCCCAGCCCTGGAAGCACAGGCCAACTTCCTCAGAAGGGACCGGCACACATCCTTCCAGCCTCTGTTCTGCCGTACCAAACCATCATAGGAACGAGCAGGAACCTGAGAGAAAATAAAAGAAAAACTCAGAAAATCTCAGAAAAGTTCGAAATCGCAGAAAGCAAAGAAATCCAAAAAGGGAAGAGACCCTAGAGGTACTTACAGTGCTGTCAGGCGGCAAAGTATACCGGGGCTCCCTCATGTCAGGAACAGGTATCATGAACCTCCTCGGTACCCCATTCACCATATAGGAGAGATGAGCAGGAGGCATAGGCTGGTCAGTTGGCTCTGGTTCCCCGTACCCCTGAGTGACAGCCATCTTTACTAGCTTCTGCGGCGTCCTCAACCGCTGCTTCACAAAGGTGGCATACGGGGTAGCTAAGTCAAAATACTCCTCAGCCGCCACACTGGACTGATACCTCGCTATCTCATCCGCCGACCAGATCCTAGGCTGCAACTATGCGGTGAAGGATCGTGGGGAGTGATGGCATCCAAGGGAGGGACATGGCCATGCTGCCTAGAGAAGTGGTCCCCCAAGTAAATGACATCACAAGTCAGCCCTGTCAACCACCTCCTCTGCCTAGTCGCCTCCAGGGCATCTCCTAGAAAAACCTCCGAGTATCTCCCCCAAGGATAGAAATTAACCCCATCATGACCATCCCTGTTGATGACTGGTCTCACCATCTTGTAGTCAAAAGTGATCCGGGTCTTCCCGGTGAACTTATCTCTAGCCTCTCCCCTCCAGTGAATCATGGCCGGGAAGATCTCCGGATCACTCTGTTGGTTCCAAGGAATGAACCCAATCACCTCACAGAACCAGACCTGCATGTTCAAGACAAAAGGGTCATTTCTCTCATAAAAATCTCAAGACAGAAAAGTAAAAGAGAGAAAAGAGAGGGAGACTACCTCAAGAGCAGAAGAAAAGCAGTCTATAGAAGCAGCCTTGTTCCGGCTGTACATATCCAAAGAGAAATAAAGCTCAGCCAATCCGGCCTCACCCCAAGAGACCGCCCCAACCTCATCCAAATTTTCCAAAGAGTCAAGCAGGCACATCATAGCCAGTGTCCCAGAGTTCGCAAAAATGGTGACTGACAGCATCAACCACAAGAAAGCTCTCGCGAGCTGGTGGGTAGTCACCTCATTGGCGGCAAACCCCTGCATGCACTCCAGGACCGCCACCTCAACATACCTCGTCTCCATCCCAAGCCCCTTAGGATGGAGGTCAAATCTAACTAGAGCTCTGAACTCTTCTGCAGTAATGTGATCTCTCCAGGTCACATGCCTCCTAGTGAACTGCAAGCATGTAATAGCAGTAAAGTCGGCTGGAGTCACCGTGATCTCTCCCCAGCTAAGATGAAAGCTGTGAGTGGTGTCCCACTAGAACTCTGAGAGGGCCTGGACTAACCCCTTACTCTTAGAGGTCACGTGAATACCTCTACCAATAGCATCAATGAACAGATCAAGGCCGGTAGCCATCACCAGCTGCTTGGGGTTCACCCCATCCTTCTCGAAGTTGGGCATCCTATCCCACAACTTCACAGCCACCTCAGAAGGTCCCTTTGACTTGTTCTCCTGTAGGAAAACACAACAAAATATGTGTCAGTCCTTCATCTCATCTCAAAAGCATGCATATATTCAAAAAGTGCACATATTTTCACAGAAAAGTATTCATAAGAGATTTCTAGCATCCTTTGCCTAGAAAGCGTGTCTTTCATCATTTGAAGCACGTCATCTCAAGCACATTGCTCTCTCAAGAACAAAAATTCCAATTTTCAAAATTCTTTGCACATAAGCATTAATTTTTTCAAAATGGCATGCATGAATCCTTTTCATCGTCCAAAATCTTGTTTTCTCATTCATGATCAACAATTGACCTAGTTCTAGCACATGCGAGAACTCCGTCACATTTTAGACATTATTTTTCTTACTTTATTTTCAAAAAATGAGTCATTCTCATTATCTTTCAAATAAATTGCACATGCATGTTCATTTATCTCCTTAGCCTCATAGGTTAATCATCAAAATTCCAAAATCATCAACAAAATCATAGGAAAATTCGAAAAATTCCTAAAAATTGGGTCAAGCCCTAAATCAATCAAAATTCCAATCAAAATTGACGAAATCAAGCAAATCAAAAATGCCTACCCCAATGGATTGAGGTTTCGTCGATTTGTGCTCCCCCCTATCGGGATAGAGCTCGGAAGGAGGCGTGTTGAAGTCATACTTCCGCTGCGTTCGAACGAGCTCCCTCCTCCTCCTCCTAGCGGCTTCGGACAAGGTTCTTCGTGCTTGCCTAGGCACCATGTTCCCTTCCGGATCCATTTTGAGCAGTAGAAGCAAAGGAATTGAAGAATTTTTGAAAATTCTCTCTCTTCTCTCTCCCTCTTCCTCGGAAGAAAACAAAAAACAATGCTGTTTGCCCGTTTCAAATTCTGTTTAAGTAATCTGGTGAAAATAAATTCAAATCCCGGCTTTTTTTTCCCCATCTCTTGCCGGGTGGCCTCATTCGCTCTGAGCTGAATTTACACTTTTGCCATACAATTCCCGTTATCTCTTAACTAGAGTAACACTGTTTCCCAAGGATATCCGTCATCTCTAAGGAGAATAAATTTTCCTCTCGAGTCGCCTCCGTTACTTCTGTTATAACGGAATAACGCTAGGTGACATCCTCCGAATTGTCAAAACTCAAGCTTTAGCTACCTCTATCTCATAGATAGTGAAGTACGCTTCAGTTTCTCTAAACTTTAGCTACCTCTATCCCATAGATAGTGAAGTACGCTTCAGTTTCTCTAAGCTTTAGCTACCTCTATCTCCTAGATAGTAAAGTACGCTTCTGTTCCTTCAAGCTTTAGCTACCTCAATCTCATAGATAGTGCAGTACGCTCAAGTTTTTCCAACTTAAGCTACCTCTATCTCATAGATAGTGAAGTACGCTCAAGTTTTTCCAACTTAAGCTACCTCTATCTCATAGATAGTGAAGTACGCTCAAGTTTTTCCAACTTAAGCTACCTCTCTCTCATAGATAGTGAAGTATGCTCAAAGTTTTTCCAGCTTAAGCTACCTCTATCTCATAGATAGTGAAGTACACTCAAGTTTTTCCAACTTTAGCTACCTCTATCTACTCGATAGCAACGTAAGCTTTAGTTTCCTAAGGTGACAACCTCCATTAATTATCAATCAGGTGATAACCTTCATTAATTGTCAAATCAGGTGACAACCTCCATTAATTGTCAATCAGGTGACAACCTCCATTAATTGTCAAATCAGGTGACAACCTCCATTAATTGTCAAATCAGGTGACAACCTCCATTAATTGTCAATCAGGTGACAACCTCCATTAATTGTCAAATCAGGTGACAACCTCCATTAATTGTCAAATCAGGTGACAACCTCCATTAATTGTCAAATCAGGTGACAACCTCCATTAATTGTCAATCAGGTGACAACCTCCATTAATTTTCAATCAAGTGACAACCTCCATTAATTGTCAAATCAGATGACAACCTCCATTAATTGTCAAAATCTCAAGGATCCTAGACATGTTCCTAACTATCTAGTGAGACTTGAACTACGACAAAGGCTTGATTCCTTCGGGATATGTAGGTAGCCTTTCATAAAGGTTCAGCCATCCGACCGCAATGGTCACCCCCTTCATTCATCAGTCCTCAGTTGTGCATGAGCCTTTCATAAAGGTATAGTCAGCCGACCACAATGGTCACCCTTTTCATTCAGCACTCCTCAGTGGTGAAATAGCCCCTTATAAAGGTCCAGATACCCGACCACATTGGTCACTTCTTTCATCTAACATATCCCCAGTAGAATCAATCATTTGACCTCCTAGGTCACTTTTCTTCATCTTCCTAGAAAGGGACCAGTTTCTCTTCACCATTCCCCAGTGGATCTTTTCCGAACTACGACCTGGCTTGATTCCTCCGGGATACGTAGGTAGCCTACTTTAGGTTCAGCCAATTCGGCACATATGACACCCCTTTCCCCAGCGGATCTTTCCTGAACTACGACCTGGCTTGATTCCTCCGGGATATATAGGTAGCCTTCCAAAGGTTCAGCCACTCGACCACCTTGGTCACCCGATCCACCTCGGCAGTTCGCCAGATTGGATCCTTCTTTATCGACAACCCCACTCGCCCTGCAAGTGACGTTGCCGAGGGGCTTCTGTAAGTACCTAAATCTGGCTCATACCTTCCGGTTAAGTTTTCCAGCAATTCCCCGGACTTTCCTAAAGTTCAGGGGCAATTTGGGAACTTTTCCAAATCTTCCGAGGGGCGAAGGACTTGTTAGGAATTAAAATTCCACGTAGTCCCTCGCTGGAAAAGACCTTCTAGAATGCCACCTTGCATGGTTCTAGAAATAAGCTGAGTCACTAATGGATAAGACCGCACGGCTTCATTAGCCAAGGGTTACAGCCGCACGGCTTCATTAGCCATCACCAGACTGCCTATAAATAGAGGCCTCCTCTATTCATTTTGATATACAGTTTTTGGCACTGTTACTCTTCCAAAATACAATCACGAAGTTACAGAGAACAAAAGCCTCCCAAAATCACCTCCCTCCTCTCCAAAATCCCTCCAAAGTTGATCCTTCCTTAGGCAATCTTCAAGGAGATAGAGGAACACCACCATTGGTAACCTCTCCTCCTCTTCTCATTAAAATATACTTGTCATACTTGCAATATTGATTTTTGTTATTTATATTGCTATCTACTTGCTTGATATTTGATTTGTTGCTCTAAAAATCAAGTCTTTAGTCATGTAGATCATAATACCCCTATTCCCTTATCACATGGGATTCATGGAAGATCCATCCCAAGGATGAACAATAAGACCTCAAATGGCTTGTTCTAGGGTGGATCTCTCACATGATGATGTGAAAATATCATCTTTTGCATATAAAAATGTCATCTTTTTCATTAAAAATGTCATCTTTACTCATGAATGTCATTCCCCCTTCCCATAGACCTTGCTTCCAAGGATTGTCCACCTAAAAGGTTCATAAAGGACATAGGAAAGCCATAAAGGTCCTCCCTTTTCATTCCTAGTCCTAGCTTGCATCATGTTCATTACATATGTTAGCATAAAAATGTCATCTTTACTTTAAAATGCATTCCCCATGTCCCTCATGGTTGGATCACTCTCCAAGGATTGCCTAGTGACCTTCATAAGGCACAAAAAGGTATAAGATGAGTATAAAGATCCAATCTTTATACCCCTCCCCTAGTCCCCTTTGGTACTTGAAGCATCTCTTGGAGTGTAATGGTGTAAAGGTCTTATCTTTACATCATTTCCTCCACATAAAGATGCCATATACGGATACTCCTTTAGAAAAGGATGAACTTGAGCCCATACATCTCCGATCATCACTTGAGACGAGCATAATTGTCCCGACTAAGCTCAAATCGTCTCAAGATGATAGATTGATGGGCAAAGGTCATTCCTTTCTAAAGAGTCTCATCCTTGGACTATAAAAGAGGTGTCCCTATCTTGATCACATGTGACCCAAGGTCTCATAATGATGATCATAAGTCCAAGATGAGAACGGGACCAAAGTCCCTAACACATCAAAAATCCAAGGAATCCCGAGCGATAACCAACTCATGGTTTATACGTCCGGAAGACTACTTGGCACATTCCCTTCTTTTAAAAAAAACACATCCCACACACGAAAACACAAAAGCAAGCATAAAAATCGGATCTTGGAAGACTTGCTTCGGCAAGGCTCCTTGGGTGAACGACGATCCGTTCTTCCCAAGGGGTAACTTAACCTCCGGACCCAAATCCTTTTTTTCAAAGTTTTGAGGAAATCAAAATGGCATGGCAAATCCATTTTTTCAATTTAAATCGGATGTCTTCAAACCGATGTGAGGCGGTGACCCCTTACACGAGAAAGCGGTTCCAACATAAAAAAAATGAGGAAAGGAAAAACCGCAATCTTGGGCACCACATTCACAATAGCAAGGGACCAGTTTCTCTTCCCCTTTCCCCAGTGGATTCCGAACTACGATCATGGCTTGATTCCTCTGGGATACGTAGGTAGTCTTCTAAAGGTTCAGCCACTCCACCTCCTTGGTCACCCAATCCGTCTCGGCAGTTTGCCAGATTGGATTCTTTTTATCGACAACCCCACTTGCCCTGCAAGTGCCGTTGCCGAGGAGCTTCTGTAAGTACCCAAATCTGGCTCATGCCTTCCGATTAAGTTTCCCGCCAATTCCCCGAACTTTTATAAAGTTCAGGGGCGATTCGGGAACTTTTCCAAACTGTCCAAGGGAGGAAGGACCCGCTAGGAATTAAAATTCCAGGCAGGACCTCGCTGGAATGAAGCAGCTGCCACCTTGCATGAATCTAGAAGCAGGCTGAGTCATCAGTGGATAACGCCGGACGGCCTATTTTGCAGGAGGTTAATGCCGGGCGGCTTCATTAGGAAGCACACTGCAGCCTATAAATAGAGGCCTCCTCTACCCATTTTAACAACAACAATTTAAGCATTGTCACTGCCAAAATTACTCCACGAATTTCCAGAGTATTAAATCTCCCAAAAACCACCTCCCTCCTCCATAAAATCCATCCAAAACCCTTCCTACATAGGAAAAATCCCCAAGGGAGATAGAGAGAACCACCATTGGTAATCTCTCCATCCTTTCCTCTTAAAATACTCTTCTTACCTTGTTCTTTTCATTGCTTGTTATTTACTTTGCCTTTCCTTGTCATTAACATTGATATATTGCTATAAAGTTACTATCTTTGTCATGTAAACATCATTTCCCCCTTTCCCCTACACAAATGATTCATGGGGAATCCTATCCTAAGGATGAACAAGGGTTCACAAGTGGCTTGTTCTAGGGAGGATTCACCACGTGATGATGTGAAATACTTCCATTTTATTACATAAAAATGCTATCTTTGCTCTTATTAATGTCATCCCCCTCCCTTGACCTAGCTTCCAAGGATTGTCCACCTCATAAGGTTATTAAAGGACATAGGAAAGCCTTAAAGGTCTTCCCTTTACGTTTATATCTTTAGCTTTCATAATGTTCATTACATTTATTTCATAAAAATGCAATCTTTACCTTTCAAAAGTCATCCCCCATGTCCCTTTTGGTTGGATCACTCTCCGAGGATTGTCTAGTGACCTTTTAAGGCACGAAAGACATAGGATGAGTATAAAGATCCAATCTTTATACCCCCTCCCCTAGTCCCTTTGGTTCTTGAAGCATCCCGTGGTGTGGATCGGTGTAAAGACATCATCTTTACATCGTTTCCGCCACTAAAATGCCATAATCGTAGTCCCTTTAGAAGCGGATGAATCTTAGTCCCGACATCTCCGACCATCACTTGAGACGAGCAATAAATGTCCCTACCAAGCTCAATCATCTCAAGATGTAGGATTGATGGGCAAAGACTCCCTTTTCTAAAGAGTCTCATTCTTGGACTATAAAAAGGTGTCCCTCTCTCGATTACATATGACCAAGTCCCCAAAGAACGTTGGTTTAAGATACACCAAGGCTTTTACGCCTACTATGGTTGATTATTCCAACGGGAGGGTCAAAAGGTCACTTAATGATGATCATAAGTCCAAGATGAGCATGGGATGAAAATCCCGAACAAATCAAATCCAAGGAATCCCGAGCGATAACCTTCTTATATGGTTTATACGTCTGGTAGATAACTTGGCACATTCCCTCTCTTTTTCAAATCACACCACACACACGAACGCAAAAAACAAGCACAAACTTCGGGTCTAGGAAGACTTGCTTTCGCAAGGCTCCTTGGGTGAACGCGATCCGTTCTTCCCAAGGAGTAACTTAACCTCCGGACCCTTAACCTTTTTTTCAAAGTCTTGAGGGAATCAAAATGGCATGGAGACTCCGTTTTTCAATAAAACCGATATCTTCAAACTGAGGTGAAGGGCGACCCTATAAGAAACGGTTCAATCCGCGATGGGCCCACATTCACAGGAGGGTAAAGGAGAATGACCATGAAAACTATGCTCCTGACGAGCTTCCTTAATAGAAGGTGCTGGCTGATCCAAACCATTAGCTGCTGATAGGAGGGGAGTGGATGGAGAAGAGGAGATGGGAGTCCTAGAAAAAGATGGAGTAACCTCTTGCTCCACATCTGCAACACGGCATGATAAAATAATACCACGAGCTATTAGATCTAGCTCATCCTCTTCTTCCTCAATCTCTTCAACTACTAGTTCATCTCTCAAGGCAAGGCGCTCTGGAGTAGCTGAAGATCTAGCCTGAATTTTCTCCCCCTAAGATTCAGCATTATCGCTTGAGCCTTCTTCTGAAATAACATCTGTGGAAGGGGGGCGCAGAAGACTTTGTGAATCTGGTGGTTGGCGCCTTAGCAGAGGAGGTGCCTGACTTCACAGCCTCTATCCGATCTCTGAAAATAGTATCTAAGGCATGAGCACCAGCAACTGAAGCTTTTTGGAGCTCTTTAGATGATATCTTAGCCTTCTTTAAGGGCTTGTGAGGAACAATCGCAACCTTCCTCTTTTTACATTTGAGTTCCACAAACTCACACATTCCCTTGCCAGGGACTATGGGTACAGTAGGACCTTTACCTTTTTTCAGAGCGCACCTTTTCTCAAGGCGGGCTTCCTCGTTCAAACCTTCATCACTAGAATCCTCAGGGATGCCTAGATCAGGAGCTTTAACATTGTCAGAAATAGGAGCTTTGCCATCCTTTTTGGATTGGGCCTTAGGAGGAGCTCCAACAGCGCTTGCCTTCTTGGCATTTTTCTTCCTGGTCTCCTCAAGGTGGGCATAATTAAAGTCCCTCACAGATCGGTCTTTGATGTTGGCAGTACCCTTGATATAGGAGCGGAGAGATGGAAACGCAAGGAAAATTTTGGTAAGCATCCTACAAAAGGTTTATACTTAGCAGTACCAGCTGCCTTCTTCTCTTTGTAAATAAGAACCTCGGCAATGAGTCTCATGAATATAATCTCAGGCCAATTAAGCTTGACCTTTTCCCTGACAGTACAAGAGAGATCCCACTGAGAGCCAGTGAATCTGTTGGTGTTGCCAAGCTTGAATAATATGGACCTAGATATGAGAGCAATAATAGATGTCATGTGTTCGCTCGTCTTCCAAATCTCCGCTTCCTTGAAAAATCCAGTCATTATAGGAATACCCAAGCATAAGAAACAACGCCATATATAGTGACTGGGGCCGCCGTATATAGTATTTACGGCAGATATTCCTCCATATATAGTGTATCGTATAAAGTCGCAACGTATATAGTATTTACGGCAGATATACCGCCGTATATAGTATTTACGACAGAAATACAACCGCCATATATAATCAAGGACAAATACGGCGGCTTATGGACCGCCGTATATAATGAAATACAAATACGCCGTATGTATCACAACCGTATTTGAGGAAGGTTTATACGGCGGTTAGGTGACCGCCGTAAATAATGAAATATTATATACGGCGGGTCTAGGCCGCCGTATATAAGGGACGAGTCGTCCAACATAGCACGAGTCGTCCCCATTTTGACCCAATCTGATACCCTCGTCCCCCTTTGGGAACAAGTCGTCCATTGAACTTATTTACGGCGGATGAACTAAGCCACCGTAAATAACTAGTTTATTTACGGCGGCTTGATTCATCCACCGTAAATAAGTAGATTTTTTTTTCCAGCCAGGCTTGTATTACTCATTTTCCCCAAAAATACACCAGCAGGAACCAAATGCAAATGCAACTTGTACACACACAAATGCAACCTGTATAAAATAACTAGGCTTCGTAAATGTATACAACACAATGTCAAGACAACATAACCAATAACACAAAAAAGATTGTAGCATATCCGAAACTCAATGTTTACATGCATCAATTATAAGTAGCAAAATGACATTGTAGTTTATGACAGTCTTAGATTAAATAATTGTTGCCCTTGTCTTCTTCACAATAAGCTTCTAGCCCCAAGAGCTTTTCTCTTATTTGTTCTTGACATCTGCGATAAATATCAAATTCAGTTATGCTAGCCACCACAAGAAAAGAAAAGGAAACTAACAGAAATCAGAAGGACCATTTCTGATGCCATTCATACATTTTCAATTACACTATACCTTCAAGGTACCCCTATAAAAATGCTTTCAATAACCACAAAAAACTTAATACACTATTCTACAAGTTATGCCACTACAAGTGTGACATTTTACTAGCATACGCATATGAACATAGAGTCATGATATTCAATTACAGAGTATTACCAACCCATTCAATTTCTACTTTATGCCAGGGAATTCTACAACGACTCAATCTACAATAATTTATCATACCGTCTCCTCAAGTTCAGCAACACGGGCTGCAGAAGCACTTTGAGAAGTTGAGGCTTTACCAAACACCCTAGTTTTGGTAAGACCTTGTCCCATACAATGCACTCTCCCATGACCATCATTTTCGATAAGATTTGTGAATATCTGTTCTCGCTTTCTTGGAGAGTTTTGTTCCTCCTCTGGTAGTCCTTCAATCGTATCATTGAGGGTTAACTGAAACAAAAAACAACATGTTCAATATAATTGTTTTAACTTTAATTAATATTATGAAAATGAAGTTAGAAATGGAAAAAGTATTCTATACAAGAACAAAACTGAAACAGAAAAGGTTGAAACTTTAACTTACGATCATACGAGAGGTGGTTTCGTCTGCAGCCTGACCAACTTTGTCCGTGCGCGTAGCTATGAACATGCTTACTCGATCAGTGGGTAATCCCTCGTGTTCTCTCTACCATTTATAATAGAATCATTTGACAAAAAAAATAATATTTATATATGATACAAAAAGAAGCATTAATTGACAATTGAGAACTAAATTGAACGATGACAAACCTCTTTTTGGAGTGTGCAATGTGACTTTTTTCCAGTCCTATTAAGACACTCTTGCTTTGATCGATTCACTTGGTTTATTTGAGATAATTCCTGAAAAATAAAGATAATATTAGTATTAATTTGAAACATATAAGACATTCACGATAATAGATTGAGATTAATTTGAAATATACCTGAGCCTTTTCTGAACTCCACGTATGCACAAGTTCAACCCATTGATTCGAATCAACACACGCATCAGGTTTGTGAGCCAATCGCTCCTCGTCGGATGCATACCTATTATATGCACATCTCACTTGATATTTCCATATTACAAAGTCATAACCATAAATGTGAGTAAAATACATATTACAAGTAAAATTGCATAATAAGCAAATGAGATCATAAATGTGAGTAAAATTGCTTGTCTCACCTGATATTTCCAATCTCTTCATTGTTTATTGAGAGCTAGATAACAAATTGGCTCATACGCGGGAGGTGCATTGATATTATCCTATATATAATTCAACAAAGAAAAAGAAAAATTGTTAGAGAATCATAAGACTTTTGACTACTTACTAGAATACAAAACTAAAGTCAAGAAAAAATAATCAAGTAAACATGAGATTTATGTAAGGAATATGGATTACAACTTACTTGAACATCTTTCGATATGTTATCTAGAACTGTACGTTCCATCTCACACCAATCTTTAGTTAATGGGAAATTTTCCCCATTACTCACAAAATACCCGAGCTGAATAGCTAGTTGATCACTTTCGCCACCACAGGGTTGTTCAAATTCATTAAAAATGACATTAAGTTTTTATTTACCCCATTTCTTCATTTTTTTTTTGCCAACCCTCTTCCTTTCCTTGATGAGCCCTCGCCTATTTGCTTCCTTGGTGGCATATCTGGCTAAAAAAAATATAAGAAACATGAAAATACATATTACAAAGTCATAATCATAAATGTGAGTAAAATTGCATAGTAAGCAAATGAGATCTAAACAAATACATGTTACAAGTAACAATATTTATATTCAACCATACAAAATAACAAGTTTGATTGAAACATGAAACATAAGTAATAACATTGTCTTAGTAATGGTAAGCAAATAAGATCTAAACAAATATATATTACAATTAACAATATTAATATTCAGCCATACAAAATAACAAGTTTGATTGAAACATGAAACATAAGTCATAACATTGTCTTAGTAATAGTAAGCAAATGAGATCTAAACAAATAATACTCAAACTAATCATCATCATTATCGGCCATATCAACATCATCATTATCGGCCATATCAACATCAACATCATTGATATTAGTAGTTTCAATCTCGACCCCATCAACTCCCTCTCGCACCCACGATGCTTCTTCGTTAGTAACATTTTCATCCAGATCTTGTGAGCAAAATGGTACCAATTGTGGAATCGAATCTGAAACTTGTTTATCATCATTTGAATATATGTCAAAACTATCTCTTGGTGTAATCCTCATCACAACTTTCCAATCACTTTCTATATGATCTTTAACACACCAAACTTTCTCAGCTTGAGATGCTAATATGAATGGTTCATCACCAACTAGATTATCCTTATACAACTTGTGATTGAAGTTTACAAGAGTAAATTTTTGCTCATCTTCCATCTTGCCTGTCCGGTTATCAACCCAATCAAATTTAAACAATACAAATCTTATTGAGATGCTATAACGAATTTCAAGGATCTCAATCAACTTCCCATAGAAGTTAACATCCCCTACAATGGGATTATTATCCTTTCGACTTGCAAAACTTGTCACACTTGCATTTAGCATGACTCCACTATTTTAGGTTTTCCTCCATCTATCGACATCCTTCACTCGAAATCGAAAACCATTTATTATGTAAGACTTAAACTGCCTTCCATCCATATAAGGACCCAATGCAAGACTTTTAATTCTTTCGGGCACTGCATCTTTCGTCATGCATACCTTTTATAAAAAACAAAATTTAATAAGAAAATATTTAAAACAATAAAGAAAGTATCATATGAAAGTGGTTTCATACTTACATAATCCTTAAACCAGCTAACAAACTTCATTATGTTCTTTCTTTATAAGATGTCGTTGATTACGAGGTAGTGTCTCCCTCAAATGTGCACGATGCATTCTCAGCATATTGGAAATATGAATTAAGTATTAATTTAAAATATAAAAGATATAAGGAATGTAAGCCTTAAGTAAGGAATCACTTACTCTAGATATTGTTCAACATCTTCAGTATTGAAAAGCACATATCTATGCGCTTGTACTCATGTGATGTAATCAAGGGTAGTTTCCTCTTCTTTTCCTACAAAGCGGCCTAACTCGTCACCTTCATCATCATTTCTTCTAGGACGATTGGACTTTGTCTCAATGTCATCCAAATATTATGTACAAAAAGTCATGCATTCTTCAGCCACAATTGCCTTAGCTATGGAGGCCTTGGGGTGGGCTCGATTTTGAACATATAATTTTAATGTAAGTAGAAACCTACAAACACATTTACTTATGCTAAACCAGATGTAAAAAGGAATTTAACTTTTTTCAAAGTAAATTTAATATGGATGTACCTCTCTACTGGATACATCCAACGAAATTGTATTGGGCCTGCTAGCAAGGCCTCCTAAGTTAAATGCACCGACAAGTGCTCCATAACATCAAAGAAAGTTGGTGGGAATATTTTCTCGAGAGCGCATAGTGTGACAGCCATCCGATCTTGTATCTTTTCTAGATCAGCAAGTGTATTCACCTTTGAGGATAATTGCCTAAAGAAATTTGCCAACTCAATGATGGCTTTTACAACAGAAGTAGGCAATACTTTTCGAACAGCTAAAGGGAGTAGTTGTTGGAGCAAAATATGACTATCATGGCTCTTAAGACCCCAAATAGTTCTTTCCTCTAGATGTACACAACGAGATATGTTTGACGAGTAGCCATCAGGGACTTTGACTCCCTTTAGAACTTTCAAGAATGTGTCTTTATGCTTCTTACTCATTGTGAACTGAGCCGGAGGCATAATTTCTTTGCGAGATGGAAGAATTTGTAGATGCAATGGTTTCCGAATGTTCACATCTTTTAGGTCTCTTCTTGATTTCTCATTATCTTTTGATTTCCCCGCAGTACCTAACAGAGTATGTAGCACATTATCACACACTTTTTTTTTCAATGTGCATAACATCAAGATTATGACGAACATGATTATTTGCCCAATATGGAAACTCAAAGAAGATACTCCTCTTTTTCCAATTGTGACACAACTTAGGAACCTTTCTCTTCTCCAACTTGGCTTGTTGCTTCTCACCCCCTTCTCTTTTCCTCTTTTTAAAAACATCTTCTATTTTATACTCTGTTTCTATATTTTCAACTTGTTTAAGCAATTTCGCTCCAAACAATAACTCAGGCTTATCTCTCACTTCATGAGTACCATCAAAAGAGCTTTTATCCTTACGAAAAGCATGACTCCTAGGCAAGAAGCGTCGATGACCAATATAACAATACTTGCCACCATGTTCCAACCATCGTGCTTGAGGTCTCACATTGCAACAAGGGCAAGCATATTCACCTTTAGTGCTCCATCCAGACAACATTACATATGCAGGAAAGTCATTTATTGTCCATAATAGTGAAGTTCGTAAAGTGAACAACTCGTTCCTTGATGCATCATAAGTTGATATACCATCTTCCCACAATTCCTTCAACTCATCAATTAACGGTTGGAGATACACATCTATCTTGTTGCCTGGCCCTTTTGGGCCTTGAGTAAGCACCGGCAAGAAGAAATATGGTTGTTTCATGCATAACCAAGGTGGAAGATTGTATGACATAAGCACAATCGGCCAAGTACTGTGAGATATAGTCATTGTTCTGAAAGGATTAAATCTGTCAAATGCTAATCCCAATCTAACATTCCGAATTTCACTTGAAAATAATGGATAACGTTCATTAAATCCCTTCCACGCACGAGAGTCTGCAGGATGCCTCAGCACACCAACGTCTATTCTTTTCTCGGCATGCCATCTCATGAGTGTCACGGTCTTAGATGACCAATAAAACCTTTGCAACCTTGGATTTAAGGGAAAATACCATACTTTCTTCATCGCTACCTGCTTGGGAAGTTTATTCTTGCCACTTGTTTCCGTACCTTCACTGCTACCCCCTTCTTCTTGTTGCTTATATCTAGAGGCTCCACAAATTTCACATTTAGTAAGTTTTTTAGTTTCATTTCGAAACAACATACAATGATTAATGCACGCGTCCCATATTTTATAATTGAAACCCAAATCTGTAGTCATCTTGTACGCCTCATGATAGAAAATTACCAGCTTCTATTGTGTATGAATAATTGTCGTCTCATTCATTTGAACAAGTTGTCAGCGTCGTCTCACCTTGCAAAACAGAAACAGGTTAGGGTGGGTGTTATCTTAGCTAACACCCCTCCGATGCTTAAGTCAGTAAAAGTTTGAAATATATAAATCAAATTGAAATAACATAAAATTAAAGTTAATTGAATCATAACTGATCTTGGGAACTGAAATTGATGAGTTTGTCACTTACATGAAGTACAACTTGAGGTGGACATCATTCCAATTCCTTGGGATCCTTATGCCGTCCAAGGTTGAGAGACTGTATGCTCCTTTCCCAGCTTCTGCATCAATTAGGTAGGGTCCTTCCCACTTAGCTGCAAATTTTCCTGCATTTAATTCCTTTTGTGTTCTGAAAGACTTTCCTTAGGACCATGTCTCCAACTTGGAATCTCCTGATTCGGACATTCTTGTTGTAGGACTGACTATTCTTTGTTGGTAAGCAGCCATCCTGACTTTGGCCATATCTCTGAGCTCATCAATGGTGTCTAAATCATCTGCTAGGATAAGTAGGTTATCTTCTATAAATGATAAACCATATCTGGCTGTGGGGAGTGAGAACTCGACAGGGAGGACAGCTTCGGTACCAAACACCAAGGAATATGGCATCTGCCCAGTTGCCCCTTTTGGGGTGGTTCTATCAGCCCAAAGTACTAGGGGTAACTCTTCAACCCATCTTCCCTTTTTCTTATCAAGTCTTTTCTTCAGGTTGTTCATTATTAACTTGTTACTGGATTCGGCCTGCCCATTTGCTTGAGGATGCACTGGTGTAGACATTATCAGCTTAATTTCCCATCTCATGCAGAAGTCCTGTGTCTTTTTTCTAATACAATGGGAGCCATTGTCACATATAATTTTGGATGGAACTCCGAATCTACAGATGATGTTTCTCTTGATGAATGAAATTACTTCTCTATCCCTGATTTGCACGTAGGCTTCAGCTTCAATCCATTTGGTGAAGTAATCCGTCATAACTAACATAAATACTTTTCCCCCAGGTGCCCTAGATAGTTTACCCACTATGTCCATCCCCCATTGCATGAAGGGCCAAGGTGACAATATGGGATGCAGTGGCTCAGCTGGTTGATGCAGGATGTTGCTATGTCTCTGACATGAGTCACACTTTTATGCGTACTTACTCGTATCCTGCTGCATGGTTGACCAGTAATACCCCATTCTTAACGCCTTTGAGGATAGAGACTTGCCCCCAGCATGGTTACCGCAGTCACCGTCATGCAACTCTCTTAGCACTTCTTCAGCTTGGTCCGCTTCTAGGCACCGTAGGTACATACCTGTAAAGGATTTCTTAAACAAAGTGTTATTGATTAAAATGAATCGTGATACCTTTATCCTGAAAGACCTCGTATTTTTTATGCCGACTGGGATTATGCCATTTTGCAAGTACTGGATTATGGGTAACATCCAAGATGCAAAGCTGTTGATAGGCATTATCACGGCATCAGGTCGTTCATTGAATTGGCACACTTCAATATGGTCAATGGCGGGGTGCATAACATGGATGATAGGGATTTTATTGTTCAACATGCTCTTGCAACTTGAACCTAAGTTGGCCAGGTCATCCGCTTCAGTATTTTCCTCTCGTGGGATCTATTCAAAGTCGAAGTCTTCAAATTGTCCAGCTAGCAAATTAACATATTGGAGATAACTTGTCATTTTAACCTACTTAGCTGTATAAGACCCATTGAAGTGGTTAACTAATAACAGGGAATCAGTAAATACATTAATATGTTTAACATTTAAATTAAAGACAGTAATTAATCCCATAATGAGAGCCTCATACTCAGCCTCATTATTCGTTGCTTTGAACTCACAAGCCACATCTTGGGAAATGAGATCTTCTTGAGGGGATTTTAGGACAATTCCTAAACCTCTTCCCCTAGCGTTCGAATCTCCATCTATGTACATTTTCCAATATCTAGGAGAACCAAGGCCTTCAAGTTGTTGGACTTCGAGTTCAACTTTGGGCTGCAAGCTGGGTCTAAAATCTGCCACAAAGTCTGCCAAAGCTTGCGACTTGATGGCAATCCTTGCTTCATATTGTATGTCATAAGTACTAAGTTGTATTGACCATTTAGCCATCCTACCTGACATCTCAAGTTTTCTCATCACGCTTCTGATAGGATAGTTAGTCTTGACAATAATAACATGAGTCTCAAATTAATGGCGTAATTTTACAGAAGTAGTGATTAAAGCGAGTATTAGTTTTTCAAGATGAGAATACCTGGTTTCAGTATCAGGTAGTGATTTACTTACGTAGTAAACAGGATGCTGGGTACCTTCTTGCTCTCTGGCTAATACGGCGCTAACCGAAGTTTCAGAAACTGCGAGGTAGAGGAATAACGGTTCTTCTAGTTCAGGTATGGATAATAATGGTGGGGTTGTGAGGTACTCCTTGAGTTGGATGAAAGCTGCTTCATGAATAACGGTTCTTCTGATTCAGGTTTGGATAATAATGGTGGGGTTATGAGGTACTCCTTGAGTTGGATGAAAGCTGCTTCATGCTCGCTGGTCCACTGGAACAACCTGTTCTTTCGAAGTATCTCGTAAAACAACCTGCATTTGTCAGAAGATTTGGAGATGAACCGGTTGAGGGCTGCTACTCTGCCTGTAAGCCGCTGCACATCTTTAACAGTTTTGGGCGATCCTAAGTTGATGATAGCCTTGATCTGCTCAGGGCTTGCTTCGATGCCTTACTTAGTCACCATATAATCGAGGAATTTGCCAGCCTTCACACCAAAGTGACACTTTGATGGGTTGAGCTTCATGTTGAAAGCTTCTAGGATATCAAATGTCTCTCTGAGATGTTCAACATGATCTTCCCTGCACTTTGATTTTATTACCATGTCGTCGATGTAGACCTCCATAGTTTTCCCAAGTTGATCTTTGAACATCTTATTCACCAACCGCTGGTAAGTCGCACCTGCATTTTTCAGTCCGAATGGCATAGCGATGTAACAATATATACCTTCAGGGGTGATGAAGGCAGTGTCCTCCTGATCTGACAGTTCCATCTGGATTTGCTGATAACCTGAGGAGGCGTGTCCTCCTTTGGACATGCCCTGTTGAGGTCCGTGAAATCCACACATACACGACACTTGCCATTCTTCTTTTCAACGACTACTACTTTGGCCAACCACCTTGGGTAATCAACCTCTCTGATCATCTTGGCTTTCAAC
Organism: Adenophora triphylla var. japonica; assembly: GCA_022495995.1. NCBI lineage: Eukaryota > Viridiplantae > Streptophyta > Magnoliopsida > Asterales > Campanulaceae > Adenophora > Adenophora triphylla. The sequence goes on from JAFEMH010001774.1 coordinate 363,979, forward strand.
AATCGTGCAACCTCTTCTTTTATAATTTGGTTGCGCTCATGTGCGAACTTCCTCCTCTTCTGGTGAACATGTTTGATGCTAGGGTCAACGTTCAACTTATGTGTGATGATATCCTTGCTAATCCCAGCCATGTCTTCATTCTTCCAAGCAAAACAACTGGCTCTGGTTTTCAAGAACTCCACTATGCTATCTTCAACTTCAGGAGGGATATCAGCTCCCAATAACACCTTGACATCAGGATTGGAGGGGCCAAGCTGAATTTCTTTAATGTCGCTTTCCGCCACTTCCAAGACATCCCGTGCCTTTTTCTTTAATTGCTATGCCTGCCTGGGGATGCTTGTTGCCTTCATGGATACCTTGTAACATTCTTTTGCTGTTTGTTGGTCACCTTTTACCTTGACAACTCCCCAATGTGTGGGCAACTTGATACAATGGTGGTAAGTTGATTGAATCGCCTTCATGTTGTGAATCCAGGGTCTTCCCAAAATCATGTTGTAGGATGACTTGCATTCAATAACGCAGAATTTCTCCATGGAGTTTACTCCTTCCACATAAACGGACAATTTGATTTCTTCGTAAGTATGCTTAATCTCTCCACTGAACCCAAATAGAACGGAAGAGCTTCTGGTAACATGCTCAAGCGGGATGTCCATACTTGCTAAACTGTCAGTGGTTACTATGTTGACGGAGCTTCCATTATCAATCAAGATGCGCTTCACCAAACAGTTGGCCACCTGCAGAGTGACAATAAGTGCATCATGATGTGGGTCTAAGATGTCACCCTTGTCGTCATCGAACGTGATTTCCTGGACACTCTCCTTTACTGACGGCCTAGTTGGTAAATTCAACCTGTCTTCCTTGGGTTCTGAAGCATGACGCTTGGCGACGGAGTAGGAAGTACCACATATGTCTGATCCTCCGCTGATCATATTGACCACTTTGGTTGGGACCGAAGGATTTGGTGGGTTCTCAGCCTGTGGCTCCTGGTTGTCATTTCGTCCATGCCGCTTGCCCAACAGTTCTTTGAGGAAACCTTTAGACAAGAGGTGGCTAATTTCCTTCCTTAGGGCAATGCAATTCTCAGTGGTATGCCCAAAATCTTCGTGATAGGCATACCATTTAGACTTGTCCTTCCAACCGGAGGGCTTGTCAGACCTTTTGGGCCATCTTGCCTTCTCACCCAGATTGTCCATGGCGTGTATGAGTCCTGCAATGTGAACAGAGAAACAGTAGTCACTCTATTTTACTATAATGTAATTCGTCTTCGTTAGCACTATCACTAACAACATTAATACTAGAATGGTCAATAGAGTAGGGTTTGCCCCTATTAGATTTTGAGTGGGATGTTTCCATCTTGCCACCCGAGTGCTCAGGAGTGACGGTCCTCTTAGCTTCTTTTTCTTGTATCAACTTGTCTTCTTCCAACCTAATAAATTTTATGGCTCTCGTCCTGACTTCTTCGAGCCTTCTACAGGGAGTCATTACTAATTCCTCATAATAAGGGGAATCTTTCTTGAGCCCCATCCTGAAGGCTTCTGTTCTAGTAGACATATCCATGTTGGGGATGTCGACAACCTCTTTATTGAACCTGCTCAAGTAGTCTTTTAAGGATAATCAGGCTGCTGGACGATCCTGTATAAATCACTGGTTAGTTTTTCAAAGACTCTATTGCAAGAAAATTGGTTAGTAAACATATTGATGAGTTGAGCATAAGATCCAATAGAGCCTAGGGGCTGGTTGATAAGCTAACACAGGGCTGCCCCAGTCAAGTTGGAACCAAACCCCCTACAAAGGCAGGCTTCCTTGAATTGTAAGGGGATATGAATCACGTCCATCTTCTCCTGGTACAAAGCGACGTGCTCCATAGCATCGTTTGTCCCATCGTATTGCTTCATATGTGGAACGGTGAACTTTTTTGGTATTACCATGCTGGCAAAAGCTGGGCTAAAATGTGACTCATTGTAGCAAGTTGGAGAGGCTTGATGGTATGGCAGGGTAATCCCAAGCACGTTCATCACCATTTCTCTCAATTCTTGTAACTGCCAGTTCACTGTATTTCCTGCATCAGGGTTAGCAGCATCATAAAAAGTATTAAAATCAATTTGAGGGTTAACACTCCCTGTTGGCCCAGGAGGAATGTGTGTTACGTAAGTTGCTGCAGTGGATTGGCCAGCTTCAGGATTGGTGATCACACTATCAGTGGATGTACTGATCATTGGTATGAACCCTACACTATCAGTCAATATCCCCGTTTCCCTATCAAAGGTGAGCCTTCTGGGTTGTATTGGAGAGAACATGCTGGAACCCACAGTAGGATTTACACCTTGAAACGCTCCAGGCGGCACATAAGGGTGTGATCTGGATGGCCCAGATTGTAGGGTAGACACTTCATGTTACAACCTGGCAAAATTGTTCATGAGCATGTTGGAAGTATCAGTTTGCAGCATCACCTGGCGCCTTAACTCGGCCATTGTATTTGTCAAGCTAGACAGGACATCAGCTGGGATCCCTTGTATAGATGCACTAGAGGACCCCCCTTGGTCTCGGATCATACTGGTAGTGGTACCAACATTCTGGCCTGAGGTAGCTGTGCAAATGACATTCCGGTGGACATCTTGAGAATATTTAATTAATCAAAAGACCAATGGGCCCCTCGGTGGGCGCCAAATTGTTTAGGTCAAATTTAAACAATTTAACTTTAAAGGAAAAGATAGGGCACAATGGAATATGACAATGTAAATTCAAGATGTGTCGACAAGAATTTTAACGAGGAAAGCCTAAATGTGTTGATCTCCTTCAAAAAAGAGAAAAAAAAAAGATGTGTCGACAAGAATTTTAACGAGGAAAGCCCTTGAACAACTTGTTTGCCGACATAAAACCTCGGAACAATGGAGTTTATTAGTTTCGTGATGGTAGAGAGAAAATAGAGATACAATGCGAGTTGCTAAATGAGTATGTGAGTGTGTGTTTACATGTGTTTCTGGCTTAAATACAAATGGAAATAACGGCCATCACAAGACAAATGCAATCCCTTCTTTGGTGCCACAAATCTCGCAGGTGGTTGATGAGCCATATATCCGTTGTGATTTTAACAAGGGGATATTTGTTGACAGCTTCTTCCCTTGACTCGCTCCATAACGTTGGCGAGGTCTAAGGAGCATTTCCTATAATCTCTCAATGTGTTGAGCCTTTCAAGTTGCGTAGCCAAGTTGTCATTACAGGATGATACATCAAGATGTAACATGTTGTTCATAGATTTTCTATCCCGAACACTTACTAACTCTTAACTTGAGGTGCCTCAAGAGAGAGTAAAATGCACAGCGAAATAAGTTGGGGGCGCTCTAAAACCCAAGAGGGGCGCATACACACTAAGGGAGCGCTAGTTTGGCTTAAAAGATTTAGGCTTAAAATGAGTAGCTAAGGAAATTTCAACACAAACACAATGCAACCAAATATATTGAACCTAATAAGATCAAACAAGTAAATATGATAAGAACAATTATGAACATCAAAGTAAAGTGCAGAAAGTAAGACCAAGTAATTTGGAGGAGTTCAATCGTTAAAGATCTACGTCCTCTACCAAGATGGTTAGTCTTGGATTTCTAAACACTAGTTGTATTAGATTCTTGCTGGAGAGATTACAAGGTATCTTGCTTATGAATCTAACAACTAATTTAAATGAAGAACAAAACCAGTGTTTCTCTTGAAGATGATCTGTGTAATCAAGCTTCTAGAGGTGTGTGTGTGTGTGTGTGTATCAAGGAATCAAAAGCTCTTTGTGAATCTATATGATCTAGAGCTTGATGATTCTTGGGTGTTACAAGGCTTTGTAAGAAATCTGGGCTTTGAAGTATGAAGGTATGAAGGAGTTCTTGAATTTCTGGGAATTTTGAAAGCAATCTTCAATGGAGGTCTAAGAATCAAAATTTCAAGTAAATTCAAATGGTTGAAGTTATGGGGTTTATATAGTGAGCTTCAAAAACTAGCTGTTGGAGATCTTTGTGGATAAGCTATAAGGACAATGTGCTGTTGAGTGTTGATTGGAGAACATGTCCAATATAGCTGTTAGACACAAAGCATTTGGATAAGGATAAGAGTTATCTTGTGATAGGTTTCTTCATATAAGAGGATCCTTAAGATTCCAATGTCGTTGATCTTCATATCTTCAGAAATCTTCTAAGTATGAGAGTTGAACTGTTAGGAGTGCTTGAATCTTGAGCTCCATAGAGAACACTTAGGAGGGTTCTCAAGGTGGCACTTAAAAATGAGCTACAGGCGCTCAACAAAGTGCAAGAGGCGCTCAACAAAACATCTTGGGCGCTTAGAATGTTCATTGGGGGCGCCATGGAGGAGCTAGGGGGCGCTCAAGAAGTGAAGGGGAGCTCCACGCTGTAAGGTGCGTTCCAATTTTTCTTGACCCAACAGAGAGATTCTCAAAACAATTAGTGCAAATCTTATTACATAACCTTTTCTATGAAATGGACTATCTAAAAATTGAAGTATAAATACTTCTTACACAAGGTCCTAAAGTCCATAAAATAACCAAGGTGATGGTATCAATCAAATCTAACATAGTTTTAAGGAGTGTATGAGTCAGAATACTCTACAATCTCCCCCTATTTGGTTGATTCCATTACCTTCTATAACAAAGGCATTTCATTATATTTGATAAAAACATGTCCAAATGACTAAGTATGGTAAGTCATGTCTCAAGTTAATGCACATACTTGCCAGTGTTATAGATTTCTAATCTATCCTATAAAATATTATAACTTACAATAAGGAATGATTGAAACGTCATTCAGTACATACCAATAATTAGAGTTTTAGTTTTAGTATGCGTTTAAACTGAATGTTTAAACATCATGCAGAGAAATATGAAATGTAAGGTTTATATGCATGAGGGTTCAATGTAAAGCATCCATTGTTCTACAAACAAGTGGTTTGAGATGAACAAGGTTTAAGTAAAAGAAATGATGCATCTTTTTCATTAATAATTAACGATAAGAGTTACATAGTACAAGCATTAATGAAAAACAAAAGCAGAAGTAAAGTACTAACTAGAAAGTACAAAGAAAATAAAAAGAGCTAGAACTAAACAGGAGGGAAGGCAGACTCTATAATAGCATGGATAGACTCAAACTTATCTTCCAATGTTGTTGCAGCAGTAGCTCCACGACATGCTTCAGGAAGGGTGGTTTGGAGGCCAAGGTCCCGATTAGCAGCTTGGTTGGCAGCCAAAAGTGTTGTGAGTGTGAGTATGGCCGGCTGCAATCTCTTCAGAAAAAGACTGAATCTGATAGGTTGTTTGGTCCAAAATATGAGAGATCTAATCATCCGTAGCCTCGTTGAGCTGAGAGGTCTTGGCAGCTGAAGTATCGAAGGAGGCTCTGATGAACTTCTTAAGCGAATCAACTTTGTCAATCAGAGCTGAGATCTGATAGAGCGTTGCTGCTGCTAGTACCGGTCCTAACCTTCTCCATACGCTCAATCAAAACATCTGAGAGGCTGGTAAGAGTGCTTTGGTGGCACTAGCAAGATCTTCCTTTGTTATAGGCTTAATAACTCTCTCCCCCTTAATGGCATCAAGGGTCTCACCCTGGACAAGGAGCATAGCGCTGTGAGTATCCAACTGCTCCTAGAGATTAGTCTGAGTAGCAACGATCTGATCAAACCGAGAATAAAAAGCTGTCTGTTAGCCAAGATAGAGTTCCTAGCGGTCTGGAGCTGGCAAAGAACAGATGGTGTTATGGAGGTGTTGGAAGTGTTGGACTGAGCATGAGTAAGATAAACGAGAGGAGTCTGTTGTTTTGGAGATGGAGGAGGAGGTGAAGTATGCCTGGAGGGTGAAGGAGTATGACCATGAAAACTATGCTCCTGACGAGCTTCCTTAATAGAAGGTGCTGCCTGATCCGAACCATTAGCTGCTGAATGGAGGGGAGTGGATGGAGAAGAGGAGCTGGGAGTCTTAGAAAAAGATGGATTAACCTCTCCCTTCACATCTGCAACACGGCGAGATAAAATAATACCACGAAGTATTAGAGCTATCTCATCCTCTTCTTCCTCAATCTCTTCAACTACTAGTTCATCTCTCAAGGCAAGGCGCTCTGGAGTAGCTGAAGATCTAGCCTGATTTTACTCCCCCTGAGACTCAACATTATCGATTGAGCCTTCGTCTGAAATAACATCCGTGGAAGGGGGCGCAGAAGACTTTGTGAATCTGGTGGAGTGCGCCTTAGCAGAGGAGGCGCCTGACTTCACAGCCTCTATCCGATCTCTAAAAATAGTATCTAAGGCATAAGCACCAGCAACTGAAGCTTTTTGGAGCTCTTTAGATGAGATCTTAGCCTTCTTTAAGGGCTTGGGAGGAACAATTGCAAACTTCCTCTTTTTACCTTTGAGTTCTACAAACTCACACATTCCCTTGCCAGGGACTATGGGTGCAGCAGCACCTTTGCCTTTTTTTAGAGCGCACCTTTTCTCAAGGCGGGCTTCCTCGTTCAAACCTTCATCACTAGAATCCTCAGGGATGCCTAGATCAGGCGCTTTAACATTGTCAGAAATAGGAGATTTGCCATCCTTTTTGGATTGGGACTTAGGAGGATCTCCAACAGCGCTTGCCTTCTTGGCAATTTTCTTCCTGGTCTCCTCAAGGTGGGCACAATTAAAGTCCCTCACAGATCGGTCTTTGATGTTGGCAGTACCCTTGATATAAGAGCGGAGAGATGGAAACGCAAGGAAGATTTTGGTAAGCATCCTACAAAAGGTTTATACTTAGCAGTACCAGCTGCCTTCTTCTCTTTGTAAATAACAACCTCGACAATGAGCCTCATGAATATAATCTCAGGCCAATTAAGCTTGACCTTTTCCCTGATAGTACAAGAGAGATCCCACAGAGAGCCAGTGAATCTGTTGGTGTTGCCAAGCTTGAATAATATGGACCTAGATATGAGAGCAACAATAGATGTCATGTGTTCACTCGTCTCCCAAATCTCCACTTCCTTGAAAAATCCAGTTATTATAGGAATACCCAAGCATCAGCAGCAACTCCGTCAAGAATATCCTGATCCAGATCAAGAGAGTTGTTTTTTGCATCAAAGTTGAGGAGTGAGGGAATGGTATCATTCTCTCAATCCTCAACTTTGATGCAAAGTAAAGGTAAATGCTTACTAACTCTTAACTTGAGGTGCCTCAAGAAAGAGTAAAATGCACAGCGGAATAAGTTAGGGGCACTCTAAAAACCAAGAGGGGCTGTAAGTACCCAAATCCGGATCGTCAAAATCCGTCAGAAAGTTAACCGAAATCCGTTAACTGGCCCGCTCCAGGTTAACCGGAACTCGTTAAACTCCCCGTTGCCATGCCAACGAGACGTCCCGGGACTGCCCCGTGCATCCCGACGTCGAAGCGTACTTAACACGTGTCATCGCACGTAAAAGTACGGCTTTCCCTGAAAAACGCACTTTCCGGCACTTTCCGGGGGCATTTCGGACATTTTCCGGACTGTTATTTTAAAAAACGGACAAAATCGGGACCGGGGAACGAACTCCCATACCTTTGGTGAGTCATGGGCCACGTGGCAGCCATGCCACAGCCCTCCCGTCACCCTTCAATCACAAATCAAGCTGAAAAGACCAAAATACCCCTGGATTTCAGTCAAAGTCCGGCCGGACTCCCTGTGCAAATTTTCTGAAATTGCCAGCAAGCCCCTCAAAATTCCAAAATACCAAAAAACCCTGAAAAACAGTCTAAGTCCGTCCGGACTCTTACTGCATTTTTCACCTATAAATAGAAGTTGCTGTCAAAGCCAAAAGAGAGAAGAATTTTACTCCAAAAAATCACATACCCCACGGCCCAAACTGATTTTCACCCCTTCCGAGCTCCCGTTTTGTCTCGATTCGCGTGAAACTTCCGTATTTCGATCAAATACGCCCCTCACCACTCTGAAACACCGTTTCAAACTACTTTCCGTGTCCCGTACACACCCCCGAGCCAAAGGAGTCGACCCTAGCCATAGGTATAACTCCCTCTCTCTAAATCTCTCGTTTCGTCTCGGTTTACGCGCCAGTCGCTACAACCGTTTCGAACAACGTTATTGAAATGTAGACGCCTCCGTCTAACGGGGTCCGATACGTTTTAGCCCCTCGATCCTCTTCTCTTCCCGTAAGAGAAGTAATCACGGGTTAAAACGGCGTTCCGACCCCGTTCCGTTTACTTTTTATGTCATTTACCATTCCGGATCGATCGATCCGTTGATCGTCATTTACTTTCTGTCATTTACAATTCCGAGCCGTTTTGGCTCGTTGATCGTCATTTACAATTCCGAGCCATTTTGGCTCGTTGATCGTCATTTACAATTCCGAGCCGTTTTGGCTCGTTGATCGTCATTTACAATTCCGGATCGTTTGATTCCGTTGATACTGCTTTAAATACTGTCATTTACAAAGTCCGACCCGTTTGGATCGTGATAGTATTTACTTTTCAAAGTCCGAGTCGCAACCCGATTCGTTGATTGCATGTCATTTAATACGCTTTTTCCCGTAAAAATCGTTAACAATGTAATGCCCGGTTCAAAACCGGAGTTCGTCCTTCGAACTCTCTTTCAAAACGCGCAAAATGACGTTTGGCCTCCAAACGCTCATCTTCAAACAATAAGCCGCCATTTGACACATAAAATCATTTAATACGTTTTTTCCCCGTAAAAATCGTTAACAATGACTCGCCCGGTTCAAAACCGGAGTTCGTCCTTCGAACTCTCTTTCAAAAGATCAAAATCGACGTTTGCCACGCAAACGCTCATTTCAAACTCAAAACCGACGTTTGTCATTCAAACGCTCGTCTTTTCAAACAAAGTCACCTAATCAACGTTTGACATTCAAACCAAGATTAAGCTTGTCATTCAAGCCCCCATTTCAAAACACACACACACACACACACACACGTTTTCGAGAAAGGTAGAAAGACTCGTCATACGAGGCGTTTCGGGTGATCTCGTAATACTCTTCCCGAAACGTAACGTGACCTCCGAACCTAACAATCTCTGGTACTCAAAGCTTTTTACTCGTTTTTGCTACCAATAAAAATGATCCCTGTTTTCAAAGCCTTTTCCTAAGTTTTTGCTACCAATAAAAACGACACCATTTTCACAATAGCCGTTTCTCAACGTTTGGGCTCAAAATACAAAAACCGCGTGGCGACTCCTCATTTTCCTTCCCATGAAGCGAGGTCTCAGACACCAACCCTCCGCAAAAGACAACCGCTTTCGCCTCGCGCGAAATCCGGGTAATTTCAATTGGCGACTCCGTTGGGGATAGTGATACTTTTTTCAAAACTACCGTTGTTTTCTAAAAAGCCTTCCGTGGGTCAAACTTTCGTTTACCCTTCCTCGTTTTCGTGTGTGTGTGTTCCTTTAAACCTCGAACGGTTTTTTTCAAAGGCATTACATTGTCAACTTTTCAAAATCATACCATGTTTGTGCATCCCCATTCATGTTTGATTTTCATTCTTTGTCTTTTGAGCTGCGCATCATAATGCTTTAAGACACATTACGAAAAATCTGCTGTTTTACTCGGAAAAAGGAATTTTAGTGACCGCACACTACGCGCACTTGCTTTGCCTCGGAACACCGCACTTCACGTGCACTTGCGCCTCGGTACACTTGCACACTACAACCCGTAACCCGGGATGGCCTTATCGGTTGCACCTCGATTGGCTGCCGAGATGCCTTTCGGGGGCGCACAGGGTCGTCCCAAACATCCCATCCTAGCCCGTGTAAGCCATGCACTCTTTGTGTCACACTTTGTCCAAGACCCCGGTTGGTTTTTGGCTTAGCTCGTGTCATAAAGCCTAAGTGTATGTTTTTTACGCCGGGCCCCGCCCCGAGTCAAGCTCGAGAGGTTGAGACCGAAGGTCGTTCCCGACCCGAAGTCTCGAGCTCTTCAGCCTTGACTTTGACGCGGAGCTCTGCCGAAAAATATACCCGAAGGTTCAATGTGACACCGTGTCACCAAACCCTCACCGTATCCACCGTGCCAGCCACAACTTGGCCAACGCCAAAAGCTAAGGTCCCTCGCGCAAGCGAAATCGGGAGAAGGTCATGCCGAAATTTTGGCACGATCCCGCCTTAACTTAAGGACGTTGACTTCGGCGTGGCCCGTGCGTCACATACGTTGAAAGTTTGCGTGATCAGCTAGCCTTAAGTTCACTTTTTCCTTTGTCGGTGGAACTCGCTTGCCTTATAGGACCTCGCTCGGGATAGTCCGTCCCGAGAAAGATGATCTACAATGGAAACGAGGGGCTTATAAGCGTAGTGACGAGATCCACTGATTAGAGCTCTAGGATTAGTTGCGAAAAAGAAGACCCGCTCTTTTCCAACCGATTAGGACTCTAAGAAAACGCGCTTTAAGTAAACATTAATCGGTAGCGCACATTGCACAAGCCCGAAACCTTGATCCAAATCCTCCCTTTCAGAAGCCTAAACCCTTCCTTTCGTTCCTGCGGCGGCGAGAAAGTGGTTCGGATTTCCGGGTCGGCGCCTTGCCGGGATCACCGTTACGGCGGCGTCGAGACGGTTCTTCGGTTCCCTCGGTTCCCTCGGCCGGAATTTCCGACATGTCTAGCTCACCGAGAAATCGTGACGGGGAAGGACCCCGCCACCGGCAACGAGATATGACTTTGGAAGAAGCCATCCGGGCTTGTGAGGTTCACAAGAGGCGAAGAAGATCGGCGGAATTTCGTGGTACGGCTTACGAATGAGCGTGGTATAGCGGCTATCCCCGGTCGAGACGGTACTTTCGTCACAGTCGAGGATGACGATTCCCGAAACCGGTTCACCAAACCTTCAACCGGGTTCCTCCCCCGCCAACTTACGGGATGACTTCTAACCAAGGAAGCAGTGAGCCTAGGCTTCACATTGCCACCTCCCGGGGCAACCACTGTCATATTTGGCCGGCCGGTGCTACTCCTATCACTCAATACCACCGGCGCACTTGGACCATCTCGAGCAGATGCAAATATCCTTCAATACCCTCCCGGGTTCACCCGTTGCCTATACACGAATCCCAAAACACCGGGGACAAACCCGTCTGATTCGAAAAAGGCCCCCATATATCCACATATATCAAGCCTTCCACCTCCAATCACTACCGCTCACGTGGTAGCACCGTGCCGAGCCTCACGAGTCCACCATTGGACCCAACCTTGGCTGGATGGTCGAACGGATGAAAGACACGAAAGCCACCATGAGCGGCTCAAAGCGAGGAAACGCTCAAGTCCACGGATCCGGGAATGGTCACGCCTCTCCTGCCAAGTTCGAGAATGCGGAGATGGACCGATTCGACGGAACCGAATGTCCTCAAACGCACGTCGACACCTACGTTCTCGGCATGAGAGCGAAAGGAGCAACCCTCCGGCAAATGGCCGACCACTTCCGGCATACGCTCAAGAGTTCGGCGTTACGATGGTTTCTAAGGGTCAAGCTGCGGATCGCCACACACAGGATCGGATTAGTAACATCTTCTGGAACGGTACCGATCCAACTTAGAGTGGGAAACAAGTCGTGAGGACTTAATCACCAGAGCGAAAGCGGACGAAAGCGTCGGAGAATTCTACAAAAGGTGGAGCGGAAACTCTCAGAGATCATGGAGCCCCTCTCCGAGGATGAACAGATGCGGATCTTCAAGTCTGCTTAAGACCGTCCATCGAGAACTCTCATCGGTCACCATTTCTTCCCGGATCTCGGGCCATGGTAAATGCCGGCTCACGGTTCGAGAAGGATCTCAAGGAGAAGTTGGCTCTTGCACGGCCATACGAGATACCGCTCGGCGGTTGCATTCAATCCCGCACCGGCCCCGGCAAAGGGAAAGATACGTCTGTCAACTACATCCATCGGGGACGGCGGTCGGGCAACGAAACCCGGTCCACAAAGCAACAACTCCACCTCGAAGCGAGTCTACCGTGCACTTCGACAAGTTGGATATGCCCTTTGAGCAAGATCTTTGGAAGGGTTAATCAAGGAAGGTCTCCTTAAACCCGTTGCCAATTACAAACCCAAGAATCCCGTAGTCAACGGCGACAAGAGCAAGTCTTGCGCCTTCCATCGATATCACGGCCATACCACCGACAAGCTGCGTGGGGTTACGATACGAAATCCGAACTTGATAGAAGAAGGCAAATTGGAGCGCCCGTGGGCCAATACGATCGGAAACCCTTTTCCGAACAATAACGAGCGTGAATTCCATTGAGTGGGTGCCCAAGAAGATTGCCACGAGAACCGGTTTCTCCGCCTCTTCGGTCGGGTCCTCATCAAATGTCCACATCGGCTACGATGTTTGTGGCCCTTTCACTTTGCACAGGTACGAGTCCCAAGATACGGTCCGGAGCAATCCTCCGCGAAAACGAGAAGAAGAAGTCCTCTCAACGGCAAGCGAGAGAAAGATACGAAGCTGGAGACACCGGTGTGGGTACACTCGGAGAGCCTTAGGGAGGTTCGACTACTACGTGCTTGTACTCCGGCCGAGTCCTCTCTTCCTCCGAGGCCATGCGGCTTTAGAGCAAGCGGGGGTGGGAAAGCCGAAAAGTCCTGGCGACAATAGAGCTCGGACCTTGGGACACCGGAATACCTCGGATCTTGGTAATCTTGCGCCGGTCGAAGCATAACCCCGCGGGATCGGCCAAGATTCAATTTGTCCGGCTTAGAGCCCGGACCGGCAAAGGAAGATCAAAGTCGGCTTGGCACTCGCACTCGATCAACGTGCTAACCAAGGGCGGCAACCGCCACAAACGGCCTCAACACAATCCCGAGGCTCCGGCAAAGGCTTTACCTCGCAAGAGGAAGACGGGAAACGGATGGGTGGATGACTCTCCTTCTCCGGATAGAGATCGGATCTACGATTCCCGGCGTATGGCGGTATGATCACTTTACGTGACGAAGACTTACCGAGAGATGCCTCGGGGCACAACGAAGCTCTGTACATCACTCTCAAGCTCAACACCATAACACTCCCGGAGTATTGGTAGACAACGGGTCAGCTGTTAATGTTCTCCCTCTCGGCATGATGCGAGCCCTCCGCATCAACGAAAGCCACACGATTCCGTCGGCTCGGACTATCAAGGCCTACGACGGCACGTCTCGTCCCATCACAGGGACGGTGACTCTGGAACTACGGTTCGAAACCCAAATGGTGCCGTAAAATTCCACGTGATGGACATTCCATCCGAATTTACAGCTCTGTTAGGACGCCCTTGGCTGCATCACATGAAAGCCATAGCTTCCACTCTCCATCGGTGCGTTAAGTTCATTAACCGGCGGGGAGATCTTGAAGTCATCAGGGACGGTTTCCTCATAGGAAACGAAGCCGAGACAATAGCCAAGCGTGCCGCGCACCCGAGCACGGGGTTACCTCCTTGAATCAACCAAGGGACTATCGGGGCAAATCTCATCGGAATCCCTCGAGTCAGGAGATGCTAACTATGTAAACGTACTCGAGCGAGGCGGACCACAGAACGATCCGATACATCAAGTTCAAGCTGTCGTTTCCAACATTTGGAGCGGATTGGAAAGAAACCACGAACATCGCCATGATGCGGGCACATAAACCCCCAGTCTCCAATCGGAGATTCGTCAGCATTCTTCAAACCAACTCTCTGGCCCCGCCTGGGGAAGAGATCTTCGTGATAAAGGTCAACAAGCACCCTCATTCTCAGGATGAATGCATGGAAGTCGTATGGGATGTCCTCCACGAGGAACTACCCGCTGCACCCCTCTTCTCCAATGAAGGGCATGATGTTTTTCTAGCAGCTCCAGCAACGCACCCGGACGCGATACGTCCCTACGTTTGGGTTGAGCCGTGAGATGATGACGAATCAGGACTCTCCGGAGTCGAGGATGCGGCAGACCCGCGGGCAGACCTCTGCATTCACATGCTCAGTTTCGAGGACGGCACCCGTTCTGATCAGGTCACCTATGACCAAGGCTCCAATACCATGGAAATTGTCAAGCTCAACGTCCAGTACAGGCGGCTATCCGACAATTGGAAGCAACTGGTTCACACGACAAAGAATCCCTCGATCAAGTGGCCGACGATGACCGTCAACATCATCTATTCCGGGTATCTGATGATGCCAAGGATCCGGTCCTTATCGTCGGTCTGCAATGCCAAAGTCACCCTCGGCTTGCCTGCTCATGGTAAACGAGGCCACGGCCAAGCGAGCTCGAGCTCATCATTACTTCAGTACCGGCCCAGTGGCAACCGGCCCGTGCCGTCAGTCAAGCTTATACCCTCAAGCGCTTCCAAGGCCAAGGGCAACAGCGAAGGAGACAAAGCTCCTCACCTGTCACGAGTCGAGATCAACCTCGGGAACGCTTCCGGCGGCCACCCCGAAAACATACGCGAAGGTTTTCCCCGCACGACGAGTCGGCTTCCGACGTTGGAAACGACCACCTCAGCATCAACATGCTCCAGTTCGATTCTGCTCCCAGTCGTCACGGCCCGGATTCAGACATCCTGCCAGTAGACTGCTAGCTCTGATAGACTTGGCGATCGAGCGAGATCACGAGACTGTCAACATTGCAGAATTCAACACCCCCGTGGGGTCAATCAAGCAGATATGGGCAAATTTCTTGGTAATCGAGATCAAGGAAGGCCGCATGGAATGTCCCAGTCCGACTTCCTTCGTCAACGTAATCCAAGTGTTTCCGCCATTCGGCGATTTGAATGTGATCACGGTTCTGGACACTAGTCAGACGGCGCTCACCTACGGAGACTGTTTAGCTCTCGCAAGGAAAGCCCTCATGGAACTAGCCGCTCAAGAAAGCCGTCTCTGGGACGAAAACCAAGCTCAAAAGACCGACAGGGACCGAGCCCTTAGAGTGTCACAGGCAGCTTCAGACAGAAAGCTAGAGGCCACTCTAGACCAGTTCGACCTCAGGGGTTTTGCTCACGGCAACTTCCTCGACTACCGTCTGTTCTCATCCAACCCCCTCTGCCACACGAGGGTGGTCAACGGTCCCGATGACCTAGGAGATGGAACGACACAGCAGAACGAATCCCAGCGCTTACCTCCCCGAGGAAAGCAAGTTCTCTGTGAAAGCGACGACGAAGACGATGAAACCATTCTCTTCCAAGCCGGGCATGAAGTCAACAAAACCGGACTCCCAAGGGTCCTGGGAGGATGGGAACGGATCATTTCCGCACTCAAATTGAAAGGCCAACTTAGAGAGGAAGGTCTATTTAAAAACAAGAGGAGGATGGAAATTCGTCTCGAGCAACTACTCAGGGAAATTCCACAGACCGCGGCATTCGTTTACAGAAACGATCAACTGGGACAGCAACCAGTCACATGGGCAGATGTTCGGGAAGCCGTGTACTCACCTTCTGACATACCCGCCACTCAGATAAAACAGAGGAGAAAACTCTCCCCGATGGAAGTTTACCTAGACTGCCGCACGCTGATTCAAAGAAGCAGCTATTCTCACATGGGAAGAAACGCGGCGCTAACTCTCGGCAGCGAGGCTCCGGCTGCAAGAAAGTTGATGCGGGTCAAGAGTGGAGGAAAGCGGCAAACCATGAATATCGCCGGACCCTGACTCCGAGAATGCCTTGAGTATGCTCAGCCAGAAGGAAAGGAACGCGATATATCGTGAAGAGATCAAGGAGACCGTTCGTTAGAGCCGAGAACTCTCCAACCTCCCCGGAGGGTCGGCGCACGGTTCGGTTCGAGCAACCAGCCTTTGTTGTGCGACGTTCGAGCAGTGCGGCAATCCGTAAACTACCTCCCCGCGAGGCACCTAAGCGGTATCTGGGACGAGAATCCGTCAAGGCTGCCGAAGCTCTCAGGAATACATCTACGATCAATGAGTTGAGGGAAGACATATGGCCCTATGCTACGAGGAATCCTCCTCTAACTATGGCTCAACTTCAGGCGGCTTTGTTCGAAGGGACCAAACGATGTCGGCGTTCTAACCCGATCGGGTCAAATCCATGCATTACCACCTAAGGCCACCAAAAAGCACGACGGAGCCGGAAGCGCAACCCGGTGCCCAGAAGACGCAAGTTCCATGAAAGAGGACCCGATCCTCACTCGGCTCAAGCAGGACTCGGGCGAACATTTCCCTTTGGTCTCTCTGCTCACCTCTTCATATCCTCACAAGCTCAAGCTAGAGGAAAGTCACTGGCCCGTACCATGGTCCCCGTGGGCCTTGACCCCAGATGAAGTCATTCGAGATGATCGGCAACATCCACTATGGCAACATTATCACCTTCACGATTTGGACCTTCCAAAATTTGGGGGCTGATCACAATGAGCCACTCTACATCACAGTCCAGTGGACGAGCGTCGCCTTCCCGCGTGTTGGTAGACGGAGGTTCCGGAATGAATGTCTTGCCCGCCAAGATGATGGACACCTTGACATCAAGCCCACGAGATCTGAAGCCTTCGATCCACCGTCGAGGCCTATGACTCTACTTCCGTCTTGTTCTCGGGGTTGCTACTCTTAATATTTGGTTCGGCAAGCGGATGATTCCCACCGAATTTCAAGTGTTGGACATTCCAATCACTTTCACGACCATCTGGGCGTCCACAGCTGCATCAAATCAATGGCGTGGCATCCACCCTTCATCGGTGCCTCAAGTTCATGCAAGGCAACGAGCTAACCACGATCTACGGCGACAGGCGTCACCACAGGGGACCCGGCACCAACGACATTCCGGTGTTAGAAATCAAGCATAGTGACGATATGGCATTAAGCTTGGATTCACTCGGAGACCTCCAAAATCCAAATATGCAACGTGGACCTTCCTTGTCTCACGACAAGATTCCTCACTGCCATGAAGATGATGAAACTCATGAACTTCATCCCGGGGTGGGGCTCGGCAAAAGGTTACAAGGCCAACACCAAGTCATTGAAGTCAAGGACCACACCACGGTCCGGGGGCTTGGCTACGTGCCAACACCGGTGACATCGAGGGAGAACAAAGGCTCGCCCGCACCAAGGCGACGGCCGCAAAGGGGAACCTCAGCGCCACCCAACCTCCGACCTTACGAGTTTCGACCTTGCTCATTACTTCACCAAGGCAGGAACTAAGGGGACCGACAAAGGAACCGATAAGCGAAGCGAGGGGACCAACAACGGGAGCCGATAGTAGGGAAGCTAGGGGCCGCAATGAGCAAACAGCCGGGCGAGGGGACCAGACGGTGGAAGCGATGAAGATGAGAAAGAAGCGGGGATAGTCGGCACGAGACTACGAAAGGATGGAACGGCTAGCACGGGACCTCAAGCGTTTCGAGAGGACTTAAAGCTAATCCGATAAGGGAGCGTTCCTCGACATCACGGCTCTACGGACCAGCTGCCACCACGATCCGGCACGAGTACACATTGAGGAATCCCGAGATGCGGAAGAGCAACTCAAGGTACTCTCCACGGGAAACGGCTGTTCGGATCAGCCGCCGAGGCCACATTCGAGACGGTAACTCCAAAGCGAAGGAACCGAGAATTCATAGAAGACGCTCTCGGTGGACCGGCTCTACGAGTCTTTTTGAAGAAGTCATGGAGGTGCCAAACCATTGACTGGGCTCGCCATGATTGCCGTGGTTGGGACAACATAAGCCAAGCCTCTCGATCCCGAACCCTCATCAAGCATCCGGCAATGCCCTGCGAAGAATTGGGTAACCTTCACCGGACCAAGGGCAAGCCGGGCGAAATGGAAGACAAGGCGGGGCTGCACCCACATCTCCACTAAACCCGGTCTCAAACCCTCTGAGTCGAGTCCTTGTCGAGTCAGATCCTGCGAGTCATCCAATGGCCTTACGCCGGAGGACCATGATAATGTAGCCAACCATGTATTTCCGTTCTTGCTTAATGAAAAGTCGACCTTTCGGAGTATCCCCTCATTGCCACTTTAACAAGCGATAAGTTAACAAACAACTTAAAAGGCGTTAATAACTCAATTGATAAAGAAGCGAGACACATTAAATGAACAATACATTAGAGAAGTTCTCGAGCGTGTACTTGACCAAGAGGACAATCGCGCCCAAGCTGCCGAAGAGGTTATGACCAAAGTGAACACAGGGTCGGTGCAAGAGCCTAAAGAGACACAAGTGGGCGGTTTCTTCGCCGATGCGAAAAGGAAGCCACGATAGACCTCCTCAGGGAGTATGTTGACGTGTTCGCTTTGGTCATACCGGGACATGCCAGACTCGATCCCTCGATCGTAGAGCACGAGAATTCCCACGGATCCCGAATCCAAGCACATCAAACAAAGGCTGCGCAAGATTAAGCCGAGTGGTCCTTGCAAGTTAAAGAAGAAATTGAGAAAATGCTCGAGTTGGTTTCATCGGAGTGATTGAGTACCCGACTTGGCTCTCCAACATCGTGACGGTCACCAAGGCCAATGGAAAGGTCGGATGTTGTGTGGATTTCCGGGATCTCAACAAGGAGCCGACCCTAAAGATGATTTCCCATGCCTAATATCGACATCTTTGGTCGACACCACAACAAATTTCGAAGTAAAGTCCTTCGTGGACGGGTTCGCTGGATACAACCGGATCAAGATGTCGAGGAGGATCAAGCCAAGGCTGCCTTCACCACTCCGTGGGGACATCTTGTTACACGGTCATGCCGTTCGGTCGAAGAACGGCTGGGGCTACTTACCAGCGGGCTGCAATAGCCCTCTTCCATGACATGATTCACAAGGAAATCGAAGTACATGTCGACGGCATGATCATCCACTCCCGAGAGGATCGAGACATGCGGCATTTGACGGATGCGAGGAAGTTCTTCAACGAGACTCGAGAAAACACTCCATGAGGTTGAACCTGCGAAGTGCACCTTCGGCGTCGGGTGCGGCAAGGTGCTTGGGGTACATGGTTACGAGAAAGAGGTATCGAAGCCGATCCCAAGAAAATCAAGGCCATCATCGACATGAAGCGCCTCGGACTTTGACAAAAGTGAAGAGCTTCATGGGAAGACTTCAATACATCGATCGCTTCATCAACCGGTTGACATCTCTCTGCGAGCCCATGTTCAAACTGATGAAAAAGAATGCCGACATCAAATGGGACTTCGAGTGCCAAACAGCTTTTGAGAAAATCAAGACCTACTTGGTGAATCCCCCAATTCTGTGCCCGCCACATGAAGACAAGCCACTACTCCTGTATCTGACAGTAACAGACACGTCAATCGGAGCAATGCTGGCACAAGAGTAGAAAGATTCCAAGGTTGAGCATGCAATCTACTTCGTAAGCAGGAAGTTTCAAGGAAGTGAACTCAGCTACTCAGCATCGGAGAAAACTTGTACCGCCTTGGTATGGGTAGTCGGGAAACTGAAACACTACATGCAGTCACATTCAGTGCTCCTGGTCTCCAAAATGGACCCCGTTCGATATCTCTTTGACAAGCCATCCCAGTCAATGCGACTAGCCAAGTGTTCATTCTTCCAAGCTGAGTTCGACATCAAGTACATGGTCAGAAAATCAACAAAGGGCAGAGTCATGGCAGATCAGCTGGCAGACTTCCCGAGCAATGAACCTAAGGGTCCTGATCCACAATTTTCGGACGACGGAATCTTCTCACTCGACAGCGCAAATGATGAGTGAGTTTTACACTCATCCATTGACTACTTTTACGAACTTATTATTTGCTTAATCCTTGAGTTTTGTGTGTTTAATGGATGTTTTTAGTGTTTTTAGTTTCAGTGGTTCAAGTTTGGAAATTGGAAACAATCGGTGAACAAATCAAGTGGAAAATGGAACATTGCAATTGTGGGACGGACGGAATTCAAATGAGTGAAAAAGGAAGAAGGAGAGGTTAAAACATCACAAGGCTTTTGCCAAAGCAGGGCCATGCATTAGGGTGGCCGGCCATTGAAGGAAGCTGGATCAAAGCAGTGGGCCTAGGAAGTGGATTGCAGCTGGGCCGAAGGGAAGAAAGAAAATGGGCCTATCAGTCCGTCATTGTGGGCGGTCGCTCAGGTGCTTGTGGGCGGCCGCTCAGGAGGAAAAATGTGAAGCTTTGAGCCTTCTGTTGGTGTGGGCGACCGTGCAGGGACTTGTGGGCGGCCGCTTACGAGTATGAGTTGTGAAGACCAATTGCTTCTGGAGAACTGGGCGACCGCCCAGGGGTGAAGTGGGCGACCGCCCACGAGGCGTTTTGCAGAAGGCCAGGCGTGTCTCTGGTATTTATGAGGAATGATGATTGCTATTTAATGGTGACTGTTTTTGGTGTTAATGAAGGGTTAAGTGCAGCAGTAATTCTTGGAGAACATGGTTTATTTAATTTTTATTATTATTTTTTTTCAGTTTTTTTAGAGACCTATAAGTAGAGAGTCTTTATCTTTTCTTTATTTTTTCATGCAGAATTTTCTTAGAGTTTCTTGGGTGTTCTTTATTTTCCATGGATAATTAACCTTCTTTGTTCTTGGAATTGGAGGTAACAATTATGTTTTAAGTTTTATTTTTCATCTTTATCATTGTATTACTTGGGATTGTCAAGTTGCTTTTACTTGAATTTTAGAATACTTATCTTGATCACATAATTGTTCTTGAATTACTTGGGAATTTCAATCGTGAATCGCCAAATTCATAATTGAAATTAGACTTAACTTGATAGTAACAATTCATTGAATCTCCGCCAAAAGATTCATAAGAATTGTGGTTTTTCTTGTATTGTTCTTAAGTTCTAATTGGGTTCCGAATTAATCTATGAACGGGCCAAGGGAATAGATTAATTGGGAACACTTGATTGCAAATCACCCGCCAAAGTGTCCCAATCATATTTTTGTAAGAACAACAACCCCAAGTATACTTTGATTGATGAATTGTGAAACTTGAGCATAATTTGTGAAACCAATTCCGGGAATTGTCTCCTTATTATAAAACTCGTTTATAATCATTTTTTTTACGTAATTTTTGCAAAACCATCTTAGTCTTAAACAAATCAACAAATCATTCACTTTACCAACTTTTTGTTATAGCAATAATTCTTACACTTTAAACTTCGTGTCTCGTGGTTCGACCCGACTTACCCTATTTACAAATCACTTGTAGATAGTTGAGTTGGAAATTTATTTTTGACGTTTCGACGTTCGTCAAAATTTGGCGCCGTTCTTGCGGGGGACGTGAAATTTAAAGTTGTTTTAATTATTTGCTATTGTGAATAGTATTTTGTGTATATATTTTTTTTGTATTGTTTTAACTTGGTGTTGCAGATTTGAATGTTTGGTCGTAGGTCACTACAACCCGAGTTGTTACCAATTGACCACAACATTCATCGCATCAACAAGAGGAAGCACCCGGAACCAAGTGATACAGAAAGTGATTCAGTCTACTCTCAGCAGTCCGAGATTTCCGATTCTGAAGAAGAAGTGAAAATGGCGGAACCACAAATGATGGGTGATTTTGCACGTCCGGTAATTGAACCATCGCCATCATGCATTGTACTCCCACAAGCAGCAAGGAGTTATGAGTTGAAGAATCTCCATTTCAACATGCTCCCTTCATTTCATGGGATGGCATCGGAAGACCCAATTACCTTCATGAGAGAGTTCTATAGCACCGTGCAAGGTTTTCCATTGGGGCAACTAACCGAAGAGCAGTTGAGAATGAGGTGCTTTGCTTATACGTTGAAGGATCTTTGCCAAGACATGGTTTATGGCACTTGCTCCGGCCTCTCTTAACACTTGGACGGAAGTCTACAACAAGTTCATGGCTAAGTTTTACTCTCATCAAAAGACATCCGACTTGAGGTCCAAGATAATGTCTTTCAATCAAGAGCCGGGTGAAGCTTTTCATGAAGCTTGGGATCGATTCAAGATGTTTCTAGTCCAATGTCCTCATCACGGGTTTCCTTTAGCCCTCTTAAATCAGGCCTTCTATGATGGGTTGACTCAACAAGGTCAAGCCCAGTGGATAATGCGTAGGGGTGCTATGGGTGAAAAGCTGCGGATGAAACGAAGAGCCTTATATGAGAGACTTGGCATGAATTCGCAGCGAGAAAAGTGTGAGAGGAGGAAGAAAAGGTGTCTATGAAGTTGAGTCTAATGATGTTCTAGCGCAACAAGTTTCGGCATTGACTACGCAAATGAAGAATTTCATGGGAATGATGACGGCTCAAAGTCAAGGTCAAAACCAAGGGCGAAATCAAGGAGAGGGAAGTTCGGGCACGAGTTGTGTAATTTGTAATGTGAACTCCCATGATATTATGGGATGCCCATTGAGAGACCAATTCCGGAATTTCTTGAGCAAGCAAATGCAATGAACGCTTTTCAACCAAGAGTGAGGAATGATCCGTTTTCCAACTCTTACAATCCGGGTTGGCGGAATCATCCCAATTTCTCTTGGGGAGGAAATCAAGGGCGGGGTCAATTTCGGCCAACAATACCAACCACAAATGCAACGGTCGCGGCAACAAGGGCCTGCAAGGCCTAGTGTGGAGGAAACATTGCGAAATTCATTCAAGCCGCTCAACGAGAATCGGGTGATCATGGACCAACGAATGGGGAACCAAGAAGCTTCCCAGAAAAAGCTTGAAAATCGGATGGGTCAAATTGCCGAGGCACTCCAAAAGCACAATCCGGGTACACTACCAAGTCAACCGGAACAAGCAAAGGCCGTCACCCCGAGGAGTGGTAAGACTCTTCGGGAGGTACACTCTTCTCCTTCTCCTATAGATGATAACAATATGCATGAGAATGAAGTGGTGGTTGAGGAACGAGTTGAAGTGACTCAGGAGAAACTTCCAACTCCACCTCTTAAGCCTTATGTGCCTCCTGTCCCTTTTCCGTAGATTGGTCAAGAATAAAGGTCGAAACACAATTTAAAGAGTTGTATGACATGCTTTCTAAGGTGAATGTAAATTTGCCTTTGCTCAATGTAATTAAAAATATTCCTTCCTATGCTAAATTTTTCAAGGAATTGAGCACAAATAAAAGAAAGTATGCCCCGAATGAAAAAATTGTGGTTTCGGACCAAGTTAGTCTTTGTTTTTGAAAAGAATTTGCCTCCTAAGCTTAAAGACCCCGGTAGTTTTAATGTGATGATTTCTTTGGGGACTCTAAGAAAGTGAGGGCAATGTTAGATTTAGGAGCTAGCATTAACTTGTTGCCTTATTCTTTGTTTGTGGAGCTTGGGTTGGGTGAACTAAAACCTACTACTATGACCTTGCAACTGGCGGACCGTTCGGTCAAATATCCAAAGGGAATAGTAGAAGATGTTTTGGTTCAAGTTGATAAACTAATTATCCCGGTTGATTTTGTGGTTCTTGATATGGAAAGAGATACTAAAGATGTGAATGATGTCCCTATTTTGTTGGGGAGACCTTTTATGGCTACCGCGGATGCGGTGATTAATGTGAAAGATGGAAGTTTGTCTTTAACTGTCATGGATGAAATTGTTAATTTCTCTATCTTTGATTCCATGAAAAAGCCATATGAGGTTAATGAGTGTTTATTTTGTGATGTTCTTGAAAATTACGTGTTATTTGAGCATGATGTTGAGGGCTCTCTTGTTTCGAGTTTGTGGATGAGTTAGTTATGGAAGGTGTTTTTGATCAAAATGAGGCGAGGGCCATTCTTGATGAGATGGATGTTATGGAGGAAGTTGCGAAAAGGTTCCTTTAGAATCTTTAGGTAATTTTAATCCTAAGCATTTGCCATCTATTGTCTCTCCTCCCGAGTTAGATCTTAAACAACTTCCATCTAGCTTAAAGTATGCTTTTCTTGGTGCGAAATGATTCTTTGCACATTATTATTGCTTCGGACTTAACGTAATTGCGGGAAAGAAGGTTGTTGGATGTGTTGAAGCGACATAAGTCCGCACTTGGTTGGAGCATTACGGACATAAAAGGAATTAGCCCAACCATGTGTATGCACAAAATCCATATGGAGGATGATGCAAAGCCGGTCCGGCGAGAATCAAAGGAGGATGAATCCGCATATGCTTGAAGCGGTAAGAAAAGAAGTCTTGGCTTGTTGGATGCGGGTATTATCTATCCTATTTCCGATAGTAAGTGGGTAAGTCCTGTTCATGTGGTTGCGAAAAAGTCTGGAATTCTTGTTGTTAAGAATGAGGATAATGAGCTTTTGCCTACTAGAATGGTCATGGTCAACGCATGGTTATCGATTACCGAAAACTTAATGCGGCGACTAGAAAGGATCACTTTCCTTTGCCATTTATTGACCAAATTCTAGAGAGGCTAGGCTGGTCAAGAATATTATTGTTTCTTAGATGGTTTTTCAGGCTATAATCAGATTCCCATTGCTCCGGAAGATCAGGAAAAGACCACATTTACATGCCCTTTTGGAACATTTGCATATCGGAGGATGCCCTTCGGTTTATGCAATGCTCCTGCTACATTCCAAAGGTGCATGATGTCGATCTTTTCCGAGATGATTGGTAGGTTTGTTGAGGTATTTATGGACGATTTTCGTTGTATGGTAATTCGTTTGATGCATGCTTAGATAATTTGACTTTGGTTCTTAAAAGATGTTGTGATACCAATTTAACTTTAAGTTGGGAAAAGAGTCATTTTATGGTTAAGCATGGAATTGTGTTGGGTCATTTGGTCTCAAGAAAAGGGATTGAAGTTGACAAGGCAAAAATTGAGATAATATCTAAATTGCCTCCGCCAACAAATGTTAAAGGAATTCGTAGCTTTCTTGGTCATGCGGGTTTTTATCGGCGTTTTATAAAAGATTTTTCTAAAATTTGTAAGCCGTTAACAAACTTGCTTGCTAAAGAGACGGAATTTGTGTTTGACCAAGAATGTCTCAATTCTTTTAATTTGTTGAAGGAGAAATTGACTTCAGCCCCTATTCTTGTGGGTCCGGATTGGACTCAACCTTTTGAGATAATGTGTGATGCATCCGATTTTGCGGTGGGTGCAGTTTTGGGTCAGAAAATTGATAAAAAGTCACATGTGATCCAATATGCAAGTAGAATGTTAAATGATGCTCAATTGAATTATACTACAATCGAGAAGGAATTCTTGGCGGTGGTATTTGCTTTGGAAAAATTCCGTTCTTACTTGCTAGGATCTAAAGTGATTATTTATTCGGACCATCTTTGCATTGCGTTATTTGCTTGTCTAAACAAGATGCTAAACCCCGATTGTTAAGATGGATGTTACTTTTACAAGAATTTGATATTTCCATCAAAGACAAAAAGGGTTGTGAAAATGTTGTGGCGGATCACTTGTCTAGACTTGAAAAGGGTGTGTGAGTGAAATTCCCTTGAATGAAAATTTTCCCGATGAGCGGTTGTTTGTTGTTAAGGATTGTGAACCTTGGTATGCCGACATTGTAAATGTTTTGGCTACGGGGGTTCTAAATCCAGATTTTTCAAGTCAAGAAAGGAAAAGATTTTTGTCAATGGTTAAGCAATATTATTGGGATGACCCATATTTGTTTAAACATGGTCCCGATATGGTTATTCGTAGATGCATTCATGAAAATGAGCAACAAAATGTTCTTTCTTTTTGTCATGAATTGCATTGTGGAGGTCATTTTAGTGGTAAGAAAACCGCTCAAAAAGTGTTACAATCGGGGTTCTTTTGGCCAAGCCTTTTTAAAGATGCATACATTTTTAGTAAAAGTTGTGACAGGTGCCAAAGAACCGGTAACATTGGTAAGCGAGACGAAATGCCTCTTACGAATAACTTGGTTGTGGATTTGTTTGACGTATGGGGTATCGATTTTATGGGTCCTTTTGTTGTTTCATGTGGTTTTGAATACATTTTAGTATCGGTGGATTATGTGTCAAAGTGGGTGGAAGCAATTCCTACCCGGACTAACGATGCTAATATTGTTGTCAAGTTTGTCAAAGATGTGATTTTTAGCAGGTTTGGTGTTCCAAGGGCGATAATAAGTGATGGTGGTTCTCACTTTTGCAACAAAATTTTTGGTGCACTCATGAAGAAGTATGGGGTGAATCACAAAGTTGCAACCGCGTATCATCACCAAACTTCAGGGCAAGTGGAAGTGAGTAACAAGCAAATAAAGGCCATTCTTGAAAAGACGGTGAAGCCAAATAGGAAGGATTGGGCCTTGAGGTTAAATGATGCATTGTGGGCGTACCGCACCGCCTACAAAACTCCGATTGGAATGAGTCCATACCGGCTAGTCTTTGGGAAAGCTTGTCATTTGCCGGTGGAGATAGAGCATAAAGCATTTTGGGCAATCAAGGAGTTTAATATGGATTTGCAACTAGCCGGTGAACAAAGGTTACTTCATTTGAATGAGCTTGAGGAGCATCGGTTGGAGGCTTTTGAGAACTCACGGTTGTACAAAGAGAGAACCAAAATGTACCATGACAAAAGATTTTGCACAAGGAACTTATTCCGGAAGCAAGGTGCTATTGTTCAATTCAAGGATGAAGCTTTTCCCGGGAAAGTTACGTTCTCGTTGGAGTGGTCCGTTTGAAGTAGTGAATGTGTATTCTCATGGAGCCGTGGAGGTAGTGAATCCGGTTACTAACAATAGGTTCAAGGTCAATGGACAAAGAGTGAAGCCTTATTTGGATGGAGTTTCGGGATCAAGGAATGTTGAATGGATCGAGTTGAAGGATCCGTAAGCGTTGAGAAGGTCGATCCGTCGAGCTAACGACGTTAAACAAAAGCGCCGCTTGGGAGGCAACCCAAGGTAAGTAGTGTATTGTAGTACCCTTAAAGTTTATTTTTTCTTTATTTTCATCACTTTGAGGACAAAGTAATCATTAAGTTTGGGGGTGGAGAGTTCTTAGTTTTCATTTTATTTTCATTTTATTGTTTGTTTTTAGGAAAAAAAAATTGTTGTTTTTCTTGCATTTCGGGAACGTGTCGAACTACGGTGACTGAGCCTATTTTTGTTGGGTAGTCCGCCCACATCAATGGGGACGTAGGCGCGAAAGTGCGGTCAAAATATGGGTCGAATTGTAATGTATCAATGGATATTATGCTTGGTGTTTGCTTGCTTGGTGTTGTGCGAATTGAGAAAACCAAAAATCCTCCTGCTGAGTTGGGCGACCGCCTATGGTCATTTGGGCGACCGCCCATGGTTGGTTTGAAAATAAATGTGGAGTTGCTGTGCAGTTGGGCGGCCGCCCATGGTGCTGAGGGCGACCGCCCATGCTTAATTGAAAAGGGTGTGAAACTTTCTGGACATGTGTGCGGCCGCCCACTATTGTCTGAGCGACCGCCCACGGTTACATAAGCGACCGCCCATATTGAAAATTTCAAATGTTGTAATCTGCTGGACATGTGGGCGGCCGCCCAGGAGGGGGTGAGCGACCGCCCACCTTGAAATTGGGCGTTACAGTTTGAGCCCTAAAACACCTCCGCCGCCTCACTTTTTCTCTCTCTCTTCAAATTTCAAATGCTTTCTCTCCTTCTCTCTAGAACCTCCGCCCATCTCTCTTCATCTCTCTAAATTTTCTTCTCTCAAACACCCAAATCCTCCATCATTTCTCCCTAATTTGCCTTCTACTACCATACTTAACCTCCATAAGCCAAGATTGAACCCAATTTCACCATTGTTAGCCAAGAGTTTTGAAGTTATTTTGAAAGGTTGTGCAAGGGTGGAAAAGCTTGGAAAGGGTTGATTTTGAAGTTTAAAGCCAAAGGGTTAGTGTGGGAATCATTGTGCAAAGAAGGGTTGTTCTTCTCCGTTCATCTTCAATTCAACTCCGGCGAGATTCCGGCCAGATTCCGGCCATCACCGGTGAATTTTCCGGTGAGATATTCTGGGCAAGTAAGCTTTTCAAATCAATTTTCTTAGTGCCTAGTGTGGAAATTTGTGGGTATATTGATTTAAAATGCCTAGACAAAGAAATGCTCCCGGAACCGGTTGTTGAATATGATGAAACAAAGTTTGTGGGTGGTAAAGCGAAGTTATTTTTCGATAAATATGCAAACAAAGGGTTTTCTGTGGAAAATGAGTTTAAGCCCGATGAACTTGGGTTGGATGATATTTTTGCAAGGTATGGTTGGGGTAATTTAGCGAGCCGTCCAACTAATAGAGGTTCGGCAGTGTTGGTTAGGGAATTTTATGCAAACGTATATGAGACTGGGCAAAGTAGGAAGTGTGCTTGGGTGAGAGGCAAGAATGTTTGGTATAATGATGAGGATATCAATAGCTATTATGGGATGGAGTCGCCTGGGTTTGAAAACAGTGCTTGTAATTATTACTCTAGTGCACAGATCATGGAGAATAATGTGGCGGGGAACCTTGACAGGTTGGCGCCTTATTTTGTTGATATTGATTTGGCATTACAGAGAAATGGTAATGTAAAGAAGGCGAGAGATATGGACTTGAGGATGTGTGCTTTGCACAGATTTATTTGTGAGCGTATCATGCCTACTTCGCATTACAATGATGTGCATTGGAGGAGAGCGCTGTTGATGAGTGTGGTGTTGTCCGGTCGACGTTTCAATACGGGACTGGCAATGTCAATGGAGATTGTGAACACAATTAAGACTATTGGGCGGTGCAACTTTAATTTTCCGCTATTGATATCTGGTTTGATTGAGAAGAAGGGAGTGAGTTTTACTCGTCTGCGTATTGTAAGGGATATTAGGTCAACAGGGACGACGGTGAGTAAGAAGTCCCTTACTATAAAGGGGCATGCACAGTTACAGCATGGAGAAGGTTCATCTAGAGGAGCGAGAGGGAGTGAAGAAGATGAGGATATGGAGGAACAACAGTTCACTCCAACAGAGTCTGCTTATTATGTGGCAGGACAGGTGGATTCGTTGTCGGCTGAGATTGGGCAGCTTAGAGGGCAGTTTGGTTTGATGGATCATCGATTAGCGGGTATGGAGGAGAATCAGAGGCAATTGCAGTCTATGGCTACGGAGGAGTATTACGCTGCGAGTATGTGGAGGCAGCGTATGGAGGATGCACAGACGGAGATGTTTCAGGAAATGAGGGACAGACTTCCTCCACCTCCGCCGCCGCAGCATATTCCGTATCAGCCGCCTTTATATCGTGATCCTGAACAGTTGAGAGGATGGTCCTCGTGGCAAGCACATGAGCAACAGCAAGAATAGAAGAACGATGCGACAAGCAAAGCGGCGGCAAAAGCATTACAAATGCACGGATCGAGTGGTAGTGGCTCGGTTGGTCCGTGGGATCAGTTTTGGAGATGATTTTTTGTTGGAGGTACCCCTATCCTTTATTTTATTTTGTGCATTAGGGACAATGCATGTTTTAAGTTTGGGGGTGTGGGGTACTTTACTGTTTGTGTTTGCTTAATTTACCATGTTAGTAGGATTTACTGCTTTTGTAGGTAGAAAAAAATGAAAAGAAAAAAAAATAAAAAATAAAAAAGAAGAAAAAAAAAAGAAAAAAATAATTAGCTATGTCCTTTCTTGTATATGATCATTAACATTCTTGGTGTTCCCCTAATTGCATGTGAATGGTTGTGACCGCTAGGAAGGATAAGTTGGTTGTGATAATATGTATATGCAAGTTGGTATATTTTTGGGTTAATTGTGGTACATTACTTAAGAGTTATAATTGTGTCCTAAATCTCTTAGTTGTAGTTTTGTGTAATCTTGGAAATATTCTCTTTGTTGATAATTTTGATCCATGTTTATAACGTTTAGAGTACACCATCATCTTTTAAGTTAATGAGTTTGGTTATCAAATAGCAACATTAGGCACTTCATAATATGAGTATTCCTTTGATGTGAATAGAATTTGACCCCCCCTTGCTATCTTGAGAAAAAAAAAAAAGAGGAAAAAAAGAAAAAAAAATGGGAATGAGAGCAATGGCAATGCAACTTATACTCGGTGAAACCTTCAGACGCGTAGATTAATTGGTTAGGGATTATTCTAGCTTAACCAGATTTCTGGGTATGCAGTAGCGTTATGGAGGAAGAGCTTTACCGCCGTGATGGTCCGTACCAAGCTCGATACCGAAATGGCTAACTCTCAAAACCTTTAAATAAATCTCTACCTAGTATTAGGGGCATGGAGTTCGCTGCTACAGTGTTCCCTACTTGAACGGTAGAAGATTTTAAAATGTGCTTAAAGAATCAAGTTTGGGGGGGATGTAAGCGGTTCATGGAATATTCATGCTTTATGTTTAAAAAGTGTTGTGGTTTGATAAACAAAGTCAATAAAATAAAAAATGGTTGGTGTATTTAGCTTTATAAATAGGGATCTTGGTTGTGAGTAAAAAGAGAGATGATAGTGCATAAAGAGATTTATGGTGTAATTATAATGGTTAAGTAAGATACTACAAATTAATGGGAAATATATTGATACTTGCATAGTGGAAAGTTTTATCCTGCGGATGATTGTATTTTGTGATTTGTCGCAATTGTGGAACATGCAAGAATGGAGGGACATAGTTGATTATTTGGTAGAGTAGTTTGCTTTTATTTTTTTTTTGTGTCCGTTTAGTTGTATTGTTTATAGTTTATTTTGGAGTTTGCTCGAGGACTAGCAAATGTTTAAGTTTGGGGGTATTTGATGAGTGAGTTTTACACTCATCCATTGACTACTTTATGAACTTATTATTTGCTTAATCCTTGAGTTTTGTGGGTTCTAATGGATGTTTTTAGTGTTCTTCTAGCTTCAGTGGTCCAAGTGAAGAGTTGAGAAAATTGGAAATAATCTGTGAATAAATCAAGCGGAAAAAATGCGACGTTGCAAGTATGGGACGGACCGAATTCAAGTGGGTGCTAAACAAATAAAGGCCAAGGCAATTGAAGTGTTGTAGTGGCTGGGCCAAGATGAGAAGGAAGGGCAAACATCATATGGCAAAGGAATGCAGTTGGGCCAAAGGAGTTGGGCCAATTGTTGAAGCCCGGCTGAAGGAAAAGAGAAGAAAATAGCCACAACATTCTGGGCGTGTGGGCGGTCGCTCAGGTTGTTATGGGCGGCCGCTCATGAGATCAAGTTTTGAAGCCAAAACCTTCTGCCAGTGTGGGCGACCGCGGAGGAAGACGTGGGCGACCGCCCACGAGGCGATTGGTGAACGGATTCCAGGCGGATTGGAGCGGATCTGGAGTAATTTGGGTTATTAATTGTGGCTGTTCAGGTTTTTATAACCTACATTATAACAGCAACCGTGGGAGTTTTTTAGGGAGAAGACAATTGCTATTTATTTTGGTTATTATTGTTTTTTTTAGAATTCCCATCATCTTTTTCATATCATCTTCTTCTCAAAATTTCATTGGTGTTTTTGAAACTTTCATGGATAGCTAATTTCCTTTGTTCTTGGAATTGGAGGTAACACTTTATGTTTTGAGTTTTATTTTCCATCTTTATCTTTGTATTACTTGGGATTATCAAGTTGCTTTTAAATGGAATTTTAGAACCTTTATCTTGATCACATAATTGTTCTTGAATAATTTAGAATTTCAATTGTGAAACGCCAAATTTATAATTGAAATTAGTCTTGGCTTGATTTTCACAATTTGTTGAATCCCCGCCAAAAGATTCATACAAATTGTGGTTTCTTTTGTGTTCTTAAGTTCTAATTGGGTTTCTAATTAATCTATGAACGGGCCAAGGGAATAGATTAATTGGAAACACTTGATTGCAAATCACCCGCCAAAGTGTCCCAATCATACTTTTGTAAGAACAAAACCCCAAGTATACTTTGATTGATGAATTTTGAAGCTTGAGCATAATTTGTGAAGCCAATTCCGGGAATTTTCTCCTTATTATTGAAATCTCTTTTATAATCAATTTTACTTAATTTTTGCAAAAGCATTAGTCTTAAAAATCAACAAATCCTTCACTTTACAAGCTTTTTGTCATAGCAGTAATTTTATACACTTTAAACTTCGTGTCTCGGTGGTTCGACCCTACTTGCCCTATCTACAAACCAATTGTAGGCCCGAGTCGCAACCCGATTCGTTGATCGCATATCATTTAAAACGCATTTTTCCCGTAAAAATCGTTAACAATGTAATGCCCGGTTCAAAACCGGAGTTCGTCCGTCGAACTCTCTTTCAAAACGCGCAACATGAAGTTTGGCCTCCAAACGCTCATCTTCAAACTAAAAGCCGCCATTTGACACTTAAAATCATTTAATACGTTTTTTCCCGTAAAAATCGTTAACAATGACAGTATTTAAAGTGCGGTATCAACGGAATCAAACGATCCGGATTCGTAAATGACGATCAACGAGGCCAATTGGCTCGGATTTGTAAATGACGATTAACGAGGCCAAACGGCTCGGATTTGTAAATGACAGAAATTAAAATGACGATCGACGGATCGATCGATCCGGAATTGGTAAATGACAATAAAAGTAAACGGAACGGGGTCGGAACGCCGTTTAAACCCGTGATTACTTCTCTTACGGAAAGAGAAGAGGATCGAGGGGCTAAAACGTATCGGACCCCGTTAGACGGAGGCGTCTACATTTTGATAACGACGTTCGAAACGGTTGTAGCGACTGGCGCGTAAACCGAGACGGAACGAGAGATTTAGAGAGAGGGAGTTATACCTATGGCTAGGGTTGACTCCTTTGGCTCGGGAGGTGTGTACGGGACACGAAAAGTGATTCGAAAGGTTGTTTTGAAGTAGTAAGGTGCGTATTTGATCGAAATACGAAGATTTCACGCGAATCGAGACAGAACGGAGGCTCGGAAGGGGTGAAATCAGTTTGGGCCGAGGGGGTGGTGATGCTTGGAAAATTTCTTTTGACGTTTCGACGCTCGTCACAATAGCACCATTATTGTCACAGAACAGCTCTATCGGGTTAGTGATGCTTGGAACTACTTCTAAGTCACTAACAAACTTCTTGATCCAAACCGCCTCCTTAGCCGCATCCGATGCTGCTATGTATTCGGCTTCTATTGTAGATTCAGTAACAGTGCTCTGCTTGGAACTCTTCCAACAAACAGCACCTCCATTTAGCATAAACACAAAACCAGACTGCGATCTATAGTCATCTTTGTCGGTTTGGAAGCTTGCATCTGTGTAACCCTTTACAACCAGATCATCTTCCATTCCTCCAAATACCAAGGATACATCGGGTCTAGTACATAACATGGCATACATGATAGACCCAATTGCCGAAGCATATGGTATATCACTCATCCTCTTTCGCTCATCATTTGTCTTAGGACAATGAGTCTTGCTAAGAGTAATGCCGTGTCCCATTGGCAAGTTCCCTCTCTTAGAATTTTCCATGCGAAATCTTCTAAGGACCTTGTCAATATATGTACTCTGACTCAAACCAATCAACCTTCTTGATCTATCTCTATAGATCTTGATACCAAGGATATAAGCCACTTCACCCATATCTTTCATTGAGAAACATTTTCCTAACCAGGACTTTACAGTCTCAAGTGCAGGAACATTGTTTCCAATGAGTAAGATGTCATCGACATACAACAATTCGTAAATAGCACTATGCTCCCACTTATCTTCTTGTATACACAAGGTTCATCTTCGTTTTTGATGAAGCCAAACTCTTTGACTGATTCATCAAAACGTAGATTCCAGCTCCGGGAAGCTTGCTTCAATCCATAAATGGATCTCTGCAACTTACACACTTTGTTAGAATCCTTTGGATCGACAAACCCTTCAGGTTGTATCATGTATACATCCTCAAGTTGGTTTCCGTTAAGAAATGCTGTTTTGACGTCCATTTTCCATATCTCATAGTCGTAATATGCGGCTATGGCAATTAGGATTCTAATAGACTTAAGCATTGCTACGGGCGAAAAGGTTTCATCATAGTCAATGCCATGAATCTTCCTATACCCCTTAGCAACTAGCCTAGCCTTATAAGTATGTACCTTCCCATCCATGTCGGTTTTCTTTTTGAAAACCCACTTGCACCCTATGGTTTTTACACCTTCGGGTGGATCAATCAAGTTCCAAACTTGATTATCGTACATGGATTTGATTTCGGATTCCATGGCTCCTAGCCACTTGTCCGAATCAGGAGTGGACATCGCCTCTTGATAGGAAGTAGGTTCATCATTCTCAATGATTTCTACTTCATTACTTTCCGTCATGAGAAATCCATATCTCTCAGGTTCGGATCGTATCCTATCCGATCTGCGAAGAACTTGTGTATCTTGAACCGGTTCCACAATAGCTTGTGAATTTGGTTTCGTCTCTACCATTGGCTCTATGTCATTTTCAGGTTCTTGAATTTCTTCAAGATCAATTTTACTCCCACTAGTTTCTTTAGAGAGAAACTCTTTCTCTAGAAAGACACCGTGTCGAGCAACAAACACTTTGTTCTCGGATTGGTTGTAAAATTGATATCCTTTCGTTACCTTGGGATAACCAACGAAAATACATTTATCAGATCTAGGTGCAAGTTTATGTTCAGAAACCAATTTCTTTACATAAGCCTCACATCCCCAAATCTTCATGAAAGATAAGCTAGGCTTTCTTCCATGCCACATCTCATGTGGGGTTTTAGGAGCCGATTTAGTAGGGACCTTATTAAGTGTGAAAGCAGCTGTTTCCAGTGCATGTCCCCAAAAGGAAATAGGAAGGTTAACTTGACTCATCATCGATCGAACCATATCCAATAGAGTTCGATTTCTCCTCTCAGACACACCATTCCATTGTGGTGTTCCGGGTGGAGTAAGTTCTGAAACAATTCCACAACTTTTCAGATGATTGTCAAATTCTTGGCTCAAATATTCAGCACCTCGATCGGATCGAAGTGTTTTAATAGTTTTGCCAAGTTGATTTTGTACTTCACTTTGAAATATTCTTGTAAGTACGCCAATCCAATTCGCAACCTTTTCGATGCATTTTAATATAATAAAACTGCATTAAGGGGCGTTTTGGTAAATTCCCGGCCTATCCCGAGACTTCCGGAAACGTTCCATGAGTTTCCCGCGAAGGAAGTACCTTTTGGTACATCATTCATGCCAAAGGACCCCTTGGGAATAAAACCTGTTGGACCTTTTGGGTATTTTCTCGGAATGTTCCGTAAACCGGTTTTGGCGCCAAAAGCGGTTGAGCCACCTTGTGTCACGCGACAGCTTAAGGCATGGAAAGTGGACGCGTAAGGTCGTGCGACATACTAAGGCAGCCAACTGCAGCCTATAAATAAGACCCTCCCCCTCATTGAAATGGATCCCAATTCCAGCCTACTGTTACTCTGCCAAAATAGCATTGTGACGAACATCCCAAACACCAAACCTCTCTCTCTCCTACCTTCCAACCCACTAATCCCTCTTATCCAAACCCAATTCTCTACCTACACCAATTGGAACCCTTGGATCAGAGCTGTGAGATCTACAACGAAGAATTGAAGGATTCTATATCTGACTAGATATAGAATTCGTGGAATCAACAAGGGTAACAATTCCCTAACCCTCTCTCTCTCTCTCATTTAATTCCTTGCAACTTTATAATTCTATTTTGTTTGGATTCAGTAATCAGATCCTAGCTATCTGAATTACTGAATCCCAATCGCAATCTCTCTGTTTAACTTGCCTAGATTGTGTAATTGAGCTCATATTGATTGATTTGGTTGAATTTGGTGTTTGAGCCCTCAAGGGGGTGTGGATCTATCTATATCCACACTCCCTGGGTCGATTTGACGTTGTTTATGTTTTTCGTTCATAATTCAACTTGTTAATTAGATCTGTATAGCTTCTGTTAATTTCTGAATTCATATTGTAAGGTTTCTGCAGAAGGCTCATATGTGTCACGCGACACCTTCGTCCCCAAGTGATCCTGTGTCACGCGACACATGTGGTCACTGGTACGATATGTCATGCGACACACATGACCCATCTGCAGTGACTCTTTTCCTTTGTAATCTGGTCTAGTTTGTTTGTATCAGGGATGTGGCCTCCCTAAATAATGGGCTCGCAATATGTAATTTCTCGTTTCATAATTAATAAGATGCATTTTATCACATTTCGTTTATTATCGATATTTGCACACACTTTGGATTTACTTGGATGTGTTTGATTGAAAGACTCGTCTATGGACGAGGCGTGTTGGGTGAACTCTCGGTTCTTCCCAACACGTAACCTGACCCCCGAACTCATGTTTTCTCTCTAAAACAAAGGTTTTCAATGTTTCCTCTTAAAACGGCGTGGCGACTCCTTTTCATTTAATTTTTTTCGGGCGAGCGCACATTCAGTGGCGACTCCGCTGGGGACTACACTTGAAAACCTGTTTTTCAAGTGTTAAGTGGGTCAAGCTTTTGTTTAGTCAAAAAACATCCAATGCATCCATGTTGTGTACATTATTCGATAATCATTTGTGATACCTACATTTTGTTGATTATGGAACTTGTGAGCCCTTTGTGCTTGTGGTCATTTGTTGTGCATTGGTATCTCTGTGTTGCTCTTGATATGGTAAAGCAGGGGCTGATTTGATGATTTGAAGAGCTGCTGGTTCAGTGACCATCCAAGTCGTGCGACACCTTTGTCTCTGGTTGTCCTGTGTCACGCGACAAAAGATGGCCACTGAACAGATCATCAGAAGACTGGTTTGAGGGCAGGCCCTTGGACCAAAGCGTGACTCATTTGGTTATTGTTCCCTGTTTACCTTGTGTGAGGATGTGTGTGTTCTTCTTAAAACAAACAAAAAAAATAAAAAAAATCTTGTTTTTTACAAATAAACGAATTAGTCATCCGCACACTACATCACTTAGATTTAGAACCCTCGGGTGCGATTGACGGCATCGCGGACGGCCATGAAATTTGCCTACGCTTGAGCGCCTGAAATCAAACCTAAACCCCTAGTGCGTTATAGGTGGCACCACACTAAACCTTACCCACGGTTGGTTTTTGATACGATGTTTTCATTACAACAAAAATGAATTGTTTTTGAAAAATGTCATAGATTCTTATACCTTCTCCCAAAACCTCATACCTTGTGGGCATGTTGCCAAATGCAACATGATTTCACGTGGGAACATGTCACTCTCGTGGCGTGTTCTAAACGAGAGGTCATGCCGCATTGCCAACATGTACCGACGAGAGGTCATGCCGGATTTTTCTTCGAAATTCTTCGGAAAGACCCGTTATGCTGCCCAAATTTCCTTAGAAATTTGGACGAACCTCTTCGTTCCATAAAGATGTTAGGGTTTGGTTAGGTATCATTACCTATTATATGTTTCAAAACAAGACATTTGATGTAATTCGAACGTCGCGTCACTAGGTTCCCCCGAGGCATAGTTAGCATGAATAAAGGCATATCCTTTCCCAACTGTATTTAGGATTTAAAATACTGACTTATACTTGAACATAAATAAATTTGTGTTTGCGTGAGTCTGTCCCGTTTCTTTCCCTCTCCCGTAAAAAAAAAAAAAAAAAATTTCCTTCAAGCACCTTATAAACCCTCTCTACACCTCGCAGCCTACGGCGAGTTGGGTCCGCTCATCTGCTTCGGGAGGTCGTTTAATCCGTGTACAAGCGGTGTCGGTTGGTATAGAATCGAAATGGCCGGCAATGGAGATGTTTTTTCGCTCGCCCGTTGGAGGCTCAAGTGACAAGTGGGTCGACAAGTTCGAATGAGATGACTACGGAGGAATTGAGGGTGATGCCGGAAGCCGCTCTAGCTCGGGAGCGTGAGGCTTGTCTCTTAGTTCAAAATGCCAAGTCTCGTGGAAGAAGAAGCTCACAACCGTTTCGTAGAAGCTATGAGAGCCAAAGGGATTGCGGTACTTCGTCGGGAGGATGGTTCCTACGAAGAGATTACGGAAGATAGCCATAACGAAATCGGATCCGCTTCACCTCGGCTCTCAGCCCAAACCAAATTAGCTACAATACGATGCCTCCCCAGTGAATTACGTTCAAGATTCTCGATCAAGTAGCTTCTACAGAATGGTAGCAAGTGACCAAGGAAGACTCATTCCCCGTCTTCTCAAGGGTATGGCCAGGTTATCCAAAGAAGGTGTCGCCAGTAAGTGACGGCCGCCCACAAATTTCTTTGATCTCACCGCTTCCCCAACTCCTAATGCTCCAAAGACCACGCCAAAGATGGACCTCGCCAACCGCCTTTTCCCAAACCTCAAGATGTGTGTATCCGGATGGTTATCGTGGTGTTCGCATGGTGTTCAATAATGGTCGCACCGGCTCTCAGAAATCGTATAGTTCAGATGTTGTCTCAAGGTACCAAATAGCCTGCACTCAAGATGCTTTTTCTCAACCGCCGGTATGTTCCACCCTTACTCGGCATATTTATGGTTCCACCCCTTACTCAGCCTCCGTGTGTCACCAGATTATCTTCTTTTGGTCGCACAAAAGTCGTCGGCGCAATACAACTCCCGTAATCTCGGTAGGCAATTCAACGGTTATGATATGTATGGGAACAAGATTCCGAGCGCGATTAGCTTGTTGGACAAAGAATATTGGAATTCCTAGTACTTTTGGTCTTCCACCAACCGCTTTGCCTGTGGGACCTAATTCGATTTCCCAATACCGTCGCCAACGGTGGCTCATGCAATTCCTCGCACTTCAAGTTTGGCACCAAGTAGCCGCTTTGAAACAGATGCAACAACAGATTGACAGATTAATCGTGGGTTCTAGTGGTCTTAAAGTTGTGGATCCCGCCCAAGTGACACCTTTGCCGCACAAGTTTAAGATGCCCAAGCTGGATTTTGATAGTACCGCCCGTCCAAAGACGCATGTAGACACTTATGTGATGACAATGGGGGCAATGGGCGCACTCCCGAATTCATGGCTTCCCACTTCCACCTAACTTTGAAAGGATCGGCACTTACATGGTTTTTAGCTTTGAAGCAAGAATGCCGTACTACTTGGAGCCGTATAACGTAAGCCTTCCCGGAGAAGTACAAGGGTAATTTGGAGTGGCGTACCACGCGGGATGATCTAGTGGGGACAATTCGAAGTCGGATGAGTCAATCACGCAATTCTACAAGCGATGGAATGCTAAGCTCAACGAGTTATCGGAACCAATCCCCCTCCA
Organism: Adenophora triphylla var. japonica; assembly: GCA_022495995.1. NCBI lineage: Eukaryota > Viridiplantae > Streptophyta > Magnoliopsida > Asterales > Campanulaceae > Adenophora > Adenophora triphylla. The sequence goes on from JAFEMH010001774.1 coordinate 402,831, forward strand.
AGACCGTAAGGACATCTTTCTATCATGTGTTAAGCCGCACTTAGAGAAGCCATTGGGAAAGGATGGTACCAAGATCTGCGAGAGATGGTGGGGATGGGAGCAAGGAGTGAGAATAAGTTGTTCAACCAAACTCCAAGTGCAAACACCACTAACAACAACAAGTGGTGGAAGTTACCGATATCGGGCATCCAATCTGTCTCAAAGCAATGGCGCCGAGAGGAAGAGAACCGGCCAAAGATAATAGTATCAATAATCTTCAAAAGGGAGGTAACAACATGCGTAATGTGATGAGGCTTCCCTTTAAGCCACAACCGAGGTTTGATGATTTGGGTATGTCAACGGAGGAAGTTTTTAACGGTTTGCTACGAACCGGCATGATAAAGCCATTGGAGAACTACAGCCCCGCTCGCCCTAATCCTCACATGGATGCTAGCAAGTATTGCCGTTTCCACCAATTTCCAGGGCACACTACGAACTCCCGTTTGACTCTCAAGAAGATAATCCAGGGTTTAGTGGACGACAAGAAGATAGAAAAATCTCCTCGCCCGAATATTGTCAACAATCCTCCGCCGAACAAAGAATGTGAACCTTATTGACTTTGAGAATGATTATTTTGTTAATGTATTAGAATTTGGGGAACCCGTAGTTGGGGATGATAGCAATGGATGTAATGGGGTCAAAACCGATGTAATTTTACGTTCGATGAAATGAAAGATAACCCTCTGTTATGTTACGTATCTCGATGATTTACATGATGTGAATAATATTGTTGAACTTGATGATTACGAAGAACGCTTGATTGTTAATGCTATATCTTCAATGACTCCTAGAGAATCCCCAATCTCCTTGGAAGAACTCGAATAGCGGCTAGTTGGGAAACACCTTTGACCATTAATGAGATACGACAAGCGGCTTGGCCATACCGCAATCACTGTCCCGCTAACATTATCGTAACTCAAGGAGGCTAGCAAAGAGTTCGTGGTTGACGACCAGCAAGAAGTTAATCTGCTTGACGCGCTCAGAAGAATGTTGGGAGTAAGTAATCCGCATCCATCTCGGAAAAGGGAAAGCAGCTGCGTGCTCTAACCCTCGCCTCCTCTCGTAATCCTCACAAAGGCTAGACGAAGAAGTTCGTGAGAAGACCCGATACGACGCAGCTTGAAAAGAACGCAAGCCGATATTTCTTTGTGGTCCCTACTTACATCCTCCTACCCTCACAAATTAAAGCCGGAAGAAGCCTTATCCAAGACAAAGGTATCCGTCAACGCTACCCCGCATGAAGCATGTCGCTTGATTGGAACGGCTCAAGATGGGAATATCATTACTTTCACGCATCTTGACTTGCCTCGCTTATGGTGCGAAACATAACGAATCCTTACACATTACGGTGCCTCCGGGAGGGACGGTTGATTCCCCATGTGTTGATAGATAATGGATCGCCCATGAATGTGCTCCCCGCCAAAATGATGAGTATGTTGGACATCAACGCGCGTAACCTCAAACCCTCTAACCGCACCATAAAGGCTTATGATTCAACATCCTGGGCAGTGTTAGGGATAGTCTCCTTAATCCGATGTTTGGGGGCAAGGAAATGATGGTGGAGTTTCAGGTTATAGACATTCCTGTTACGTTCTCGCATTATTGGGTAGACCATGGATCCACGAGATTGGAGCCGTAGCTTCCACGCTTCACCAATGCTTAAAGTTTGTACAAGAGGGAGTGCCGACAACCATCTATGGTGATAGTGTTACAATCGGAGAAACCGCAAATACCTTACCAAGCAATGGAGATCAAGCTTGACCAAGAAAATCCGATGCTCCGGATTCACAATCGAGAAACCTAAGGGGCAAGTCTGTACTATAGACTTGACGACATCTTCGTACAAGATTCCTCCCGTGTTGAAAATGCTAAGAGGTATGAGCTATATCCCCGGTCCGGGCCGGGAAAACGCCAACAGGACCGTGTAGGCTTGTGTTGCCGCAGCCCAAGAGAAATAGGCAAGGTCCGGGGTATGCCGTGACTAAGGAAGATAAAGTGTATGACAAAACCGAGGCTTTCAAAGAGAAGATGACCTCTCGCAGCCGGTAGAAAGTACAAGAGGCCCGAAATGCGCCCATACGCTGGTCTCCGAATAAGCACTTTGTCGAGAGGATGGAGATATGTTTGTTTGTCCCGAGCCAAAGCTTACTCCAGCAGAAGAAAGAATGAAGATGATCCAGAGGTTCGCCAATAGCAAGAATCCGATGAAAGAAATGTTTGATAATTTGCCCAAAAGACAAGGTGTGACCGCCACCTACGAGAGCAGCCTACCACTTCGGGGACCCGAATGTGAGAATCGCTTGAAAAGCTTGCCTTGGATGAACCCACAATATGTAAAATTTCCGCGGTGCCGACCCCGCAGATATTGATGGAGAGTTAGCAGATTTGTTTGAAGAACAGGGCCGTCGAACCTCGCGAGCGGTACGTCTTGCGTAAATGAGAGATGATGCTAAGGAGCCGATTGATCTCGATTGACTTTTCCTCTCGACAAAGGAAGTGATAGCTATGCTAGAATTCGAGAAGGAATCTAATGTGGAGATAGTCAAGCCGGAGACCGCCGCAGTAAGGACCGTTGCGTAACCGGACTTCGTTCCGGACCGGTCGCCGACAAAGAGACTATGATTGAAAAGCTAGGGCTCAAACCCCGTCCTTGTCCTTCCAAGTCTAAATTCACCCCCGTATCTTGAGTCGGCCTCCCGAGTCTCTTGTCATAGAGTTTGAGTCTTCTCGACCGGCCCGATGTCCTCACGATCAAGACCGTCTTCGAGTTGTAAACACCGTATTTCCCTTTGCTTTACATAAAGTGGTTGATCTTTCGAGTACCCCGTGATTGCCAATTTAACAATTGAATGCTTAACGAAAAATAATCATCAAGATTTAAAAATAATTAAGCCTAATTCAATTGAAGATAATGCGTACTTAATCGGTGAACAATTTTTAGAAAAAGATTCAAAACAGACTTGTGAGCAAAAGGAAAGCCTGGCCCAAGCCGCCGACGAGGTATTAACAACAAGGAACTTGGGAATGTACTCGAAGAACCCAAAGAAACGCAGATTGGTAGCTTCTTCTCCGGAGAGGAGCGGGTTGCTTTGATTGAATTGCTCAAGGAATTTGTGGATGTGTTCGCTTGGTCCTACAAAGATATGCCTGGGCCGGATGCTTCTATTGTGGAACACCGAATACCTCTGGATCCAAAAATCAAGCCGGTCAAGCGTAAATTGAGGCGGATAAAACCCGAATGGTCCTTACAAGTGAAAGAAGAAATTGAAAAACTCCTACGGGTAGGCTTCATCAAAGTAATTGAATATCCGACCCGGTTGGCGAACATCGTAATACCACCAAAGCAAATGGAAAGGTTCGAGTCCGCGTGAGATTTCCGAGACCTCAATAAGGCTAGTCCTAAAGATGACTTCCCTTTGCCCAACATTGACATGCTAGTGGATGCAACCGCGAACTTCGAGGTCAAATCTTTCGTTGATGGTTTTGCGGGTTACAACCAGATTAAGATGGTCAAGAGGATCAAGACAAGACGGCATTTACAACCCCACGGGTACTTATTGTTACACGCAATGCCATTTGGCTTGAAGAACGCCTGGCTACCTATCGAGAGCAAGCCACTACCCTTTTCCACGACATGATCCACCGGGAGATTGAAGTGTATGTGGATGACATGATTATTCATTCGAAAGGATCAGACGGACAAGCATTTCATTGATTTGAGGAAATTCTTTAACGTACTCCGAGAACACTCCATGCGACCGAACCCGCCAAGTGTACATTTGGGGTTATTCGAGGTAAAGTTCTCGGGATACATGGTCACCGAGCGGCATTGAAATAGATCCTGTGAAAGTTAAGGCGATTATTGAAATGAAGCCGCCGTAACCGTCTCTCGAAGTAAAAGGATTCATGGGTCGCCCGCAATACATCGCCAGGTTCGTCAACCAATTGACCACCATATGTGAGCCGATCTTCAAGCCGCTAAAGAAGAATCGTGAAATGGTCCGGAACGAGGAATGCCGCCTAGCTTTTGAAAGGATCAAAGCCTACCTCATCAATCCTCCCATCCTCTCGCCCACCTCATGGAGACAAGCCTTTACTTCTATATCTCGATACCACGGACACAAATACCGGGCTATGCTAGCACAAGAAAAGAAGGATTCAAAGATTGAGAATGCCATCTATTTCGTCGCCCGTAAATTCCAAGGGAGTGAAGTGAATTACTCGCCCTCGAGAAGACTTGCGCAGCCTTTGGTATGGGTAGTTGGAAAGCTAAAACACTATATGCCGTCCCACACCGTACACTTAGTCTCCAAGATGGATCCGATCGTATATCTATTCCAAGGTGACAGAGGAAACATCTCCACCAGATTGGCAAAATGGACTTTCTTCCCCGGCGTAATCGACATCAAATATGTGATTCGCAAATCGATCAAAGGGCGTGCATTTGCGTACCGGTTGGCCTGAATTCCCAAGATGTAAGATCAAGGGCCGGACCTCCAGCTTCCAGATTGAGGATCCTCACTATAGAAAGCGGAAACAAGTGGCGCTTATTTTTGATGGAGCAAACTAACAAGAAAGGAAATGGCATTGGAATGGTTTTGATAGACCCGAGCGACAGGCATACTCCCATAGCAATCAAGTTGAATTTCTCGGTCACCAACAATGCAAATGAGTACGAAGCTTGCATAGCCGGTCTAGAAGCCGCCCTTGAGCGACATGTGGAAGAATTGGAAGTGTTCGGTGATTCCCAATTGATAATCAACCAGGCCGCCAACAAATGGAAAATTATAGACCCATGTCTCCGTAAGTACCATGCTTACATCGCGTAACTTGTCGGCCAATTCAAGGAAGTATCATTCCAATTCTTACCGCGGACAATAACAGATTCGCAGATGCTCGGCTACCTTAGCCTCTTTGATGGAAATCCCGTAAGGAAAATTAATCAAGCCTTTCGTGGTCGGCAAAAGAGAAAATCCCGCATATTGTTGTGAGATTGAGATCGAGGCCGTCGGTGAACCGTGGTACAATCGTATCTTTCAATACCTCAAGTAATGGGAAGCATCCTTTCCTCGTGGATCAAGAAGGAGATTCAAAAGAGTACATGCCAAAAGCTTGCGTGCCCTAAAGAGACCGTCGGCGCAATATGTCATACTCGGCAATGAATTATGGAAGAAAAGAGAAGGTTGTCCGCTCCTACTCGCATCGGCAAAGAAAAGGCTCAAAGAGTAATGGAAGACGTTCACAACGGTGCTCGCGGACCTCATATGAACGCTCGATCCCTCATGCATAGCATCATCGAGCTAGGTTACTCGGATCACTATGGAGACAGATTGCATCCATTTCGTGCGGACTGTGACAAGTGCCAAAGATTTTCCAATCTCGAACCACATCCCGCCTCACGACTTATACCGTATGACAACTCCGTGGCCTTTCGCAACATGGGGTATTGATGTCATTGGGAAGATTTCTCCGCCCGGGAGCAATGGGCATGCATTTGTACTAGCGGCCGTGGATTACTTCACGAAATGGGTAGAAGCCGCATCTTATAAAGTGCTCACCGCCAAGAAGGTTGCCCGATTCATAAAAGAACAGATCTTCGCCGCTATGGGGTCCCGAACGAGATTATTTATGACAATGGCACTCATTTCGAGGGAGAAACCGATCGATTGCTCACCGAATACGTAGTTAAGCGCCACAAATCTTCACCGTACATGTGCCACGTACAAACGGTGCCGTTGAAGCCGCCAACAAGAACTTGGAAAGGATCATAAGGAAGATGGCCGAGCGGGGACGAGATTGGCCGAAAGTTGCACTTAGCATTGTGGGGCTATCGCACTTCGATCCGAACCGCCACGGGTGCAACCCCATATGCTCGACTTACGGAATGGAGGCCGTCATGCCTATTAAGTTAGAAATTCCTTCCCTCGTGGTCTTACTCGAAAACGAGGTGAACGAGATCGAATGGCTCCAAAGTCGATATAATGAGTTGGCTCGCTAGATGAACGCGTACTAAAAGCCATGGAGCATAACAGGCATACCGTAGAAGAATGGCCCGTGCCTTCGATAAGAAAGTGAAACCCGTGGATATCAAAGTCGGTGATCCGGTTCTTAAAATGAAGCCCTCAAATCAAAGCAAAGCATGCGTTGGGCAAGTGGGCACCCATTTGGGTCGGACCGTTCCTCGGTAAAGAAAGTATTCTCTCTGAGGAGCTATGCACTGCCGACTTGGATGGCAACCCATTTCTGCACCCCGTCAACGGCGACAAGTTGCGGAGGTATTTTGTATGATCGAGTCTTTCCCCCTCTAAAAAAAAAATATATATAAAAAATATAAAAAAAAATGAATAAATAAAGGCGCAACAAAATTGTCCCAGATGAGACTGAAAACCTCTCAAAAGGCAGTCCATGCAAAAAATAAGGGATGCGCCCGGTGCTAAAGAATATACCCAACTAGACCGAAAACCCAAAAGAGGGCGGTCTAGGTAAAAAATAGGGTTGCACCATTTCCCCCCTTCTATCTTCCCCTTTCTTAAACACTAAAGTCAATTGAGTCGAACTACGGAGACCTGAGCCCCTTAGTTCTCTTACAAAAGGGGAACGTAGGCAACCACTTGTGGTTCGGTCTAAAATTGCTGCAAAAATCTCTCTTTTACCAAAATGCGTTTTGATTACAGTCCCAAGGCTTTTCAAAGGATCATTTTGAGTTAATATTCTTTTTGATGAGTTCAAGCATGGCCTACTTTTTGACTCAAAAAGATTTGCGAATAAAAGAAAACATTGATAACATCTATTCTCGTTCCGCATTAAGTAATCAAAGGGTACTCGGTTTTCATACAAATAATTCCTACTCTCAAGACATAAAGCAAAAGAGTCTCAAAACTCTCGAAGTAAAAGAAAATGTGTGTCTAGATACTGCCCCCGCTCCCGAATTTGCTCCTCTATCCTTCCTCTTTCTCGGTCCCCGAGAGGTCTTTGGCTTAGGAATGTCAAACAAGTCGGTTTGAGCTCCGTCCCAATTCAGAATAACTCGCGCCGGCGGTTCAATCGCACCCAGCCTCTCATGGCAGCCCTAGCAATCCTCGCTTGCCGCAACGCCTCTCTGCGAGCTCTCATCTCTCGGATCATCCCTTAAAGCAGCTCTACGGATCTCTTGTCTCTCATAATCGTCAGCAGCATTGCCGGTGACATTGTCTGGGTTTCCTCGTGCCTCTATATCTCTGAGAGTTCTACTGGACAGAGAGTCTGCTCCCAAGTATTCCCGGCGGCGAGTCTCTATAGCCAACTGGACAAGACCCTGATGCTCCTCATACCAATCCGTATACTCGTGGTCGAAATGTAAATCCTCTAGATCGCCGAAGGAGCACACGAGTGGGAAGAAAGCCCTCCGTAAAAGATCTCGCTGAAAAACCGTATAGCCTCGGGGCTCGGCCATGGACATCGGAACAGTGTCGATCACCGGAGTCTCTCCCTCAAGGCTCGTATGATCTCGCCGAGGATACCTATACCGTCTCGCTCGCCAATGATGGGACACGTAAAGAGGATACATGCAAACCGGGCAACCGGACTACTACCGATCCATCCCGAATATCTCTCATGGTCTCGTATATTCTAAGCAGAACCCAAAAGTTCAAATCGGTGGTCGTGTACCGTGACAACCTCACATGCCAACTATCAACAACCTCGTCCCTCATCGGCTGCGTGGCCGAGTCACCCATGGCATTGCCGTCCGACCCTCTCGGTAATGGCCCGATCAGGTGTAACCTCTCGCAGAACCACAGAGATAACAAGCCGGGGCCGCTCGCTCCCATAAAGTCTCGATCCCCGCTAGCCTCGTCAATACCGTGATAAGTCTCAAAAGAAGAAGTGGTACAACATCCATCTCTCCTTGGCCGAGCGAATTTGACGAGAATTTATACCCCGGTCACCTCTCATTTGCCTAACGATCTCCAACAAAGTGCTTGAGCTGCACTCCCGACATACCCGCGTAAATAGTAAGCCGACAAAGGTGAACAAAGATGAACATATCCAGAGTGGTAGAAAGGTCAAATGTATCAGACGGGACAGCGCAACCTAACCATCCGAGTCAAATCTATGGACCCATCACCCGTAATCATAGGCAATACCCGATCCGCAGGAAGATAAAAAGTCGATACCGCTCCTCAACCAACCGATCGTCCCGTGGGAATGCTACGGCCGCCTTACCCAAGCCTCGTCAACGCCCGAAGTCTTCCATAGTTGGGGTCGAGGTAATTGTATGACAAAGAGAATGCATGACACTCGGAATCCTGCAAGGTGGATGCACCAAGCAAATCCCACCAACCCTCCAATCTTTCAAGGACCAAATGCAAGGCATACTTGCACCGCTTGTCGATGATACTTCTATGTTGCCTCGTATGAAATCCCCAAATTTCGACGAAGTCCCGATGAAATTGGCACTCCCGGAAGCAATCTCTTGGTTATAATGTTCCATTGCAAAGAAAAGCGTTAGTCTTGACCAAAGAAATCGATTATCCGGGCCAAATAAGGGCCGCTGGGTTTTCTCGCTAAGAAGACAGTGATCGCAGAATGGAGCCTCGGACCGATCTTGAAAAGGACCTATCACGAGCCTCCCTAAGTCGTGCGACGTAAGAAGCCAAACAGACACGACATGTCGGGCGACATACTTTGGTTGATAGCATGACAGGTGGAAAACCCGCAGCATTACCCCAGAGCATTTTCCGACTCCGCCGTCGCCGATATACCCCTTACCCTCATACACATACCCTGAAAATATACGGAGAGGACCCCTACTATACACACTTACCTAAAACGATCCCAAAACACCATACATAAACCCGACAAAGCCGATCTTTAACCCAACAATTGCGTTCGCTTCCTAATGCATGTATTCACGCAAACCAAGCTAACATATAGTAGTCTTTTGCTAACAAGATAGGCTTATTCAAGTGTAGCGCGTTGGAATTGTCGCTTCCCCCTCCCCCGCAGGTACAATAATCAATTGAGTCTCGACGACTGGACCTCCGACCAAACTGGAGAAGAAAGAACAAAACAAAAAACATGCGTATCTGTGACAGCCCCAGAAGAGCCTCTCTAGCGGAGCCCACCAAGAAGAAAAGCCTCTCAAGCAGAGCCAAACCAAGAAAAGCCTCTCAAGCAGAGCCAAACCCAGAAAAGCCTCTCTAGCGGAGCACACAAAAGAAAAGCCTCTCTAGCGGAGCCCACAAAGAAGAAAAGCCTCTCTAGCGGAGCACACAAAAGAAAAGCCTCTCTAGCGGAGCACATAAAGCAGAAAAGCCTCTCAAGCAGAGCCAAACCCAAGAAAAGCCTCTCAAGCGGAGCACAACAGAAGTCGCAGGTAAGCACAGCAAAGGTATGAAGACACATCTCTACCCCTTTCTTGCTTGTATGTCAGTATTAGTAATTTCGAACTACGATTTGGCTTGATTCCCTCCTTAAAAGGATACGTAGGAATCCTTTCTCAGAAAGGTCCAGCCATAATTTTCCCCTTCTCACCCTTCTATCCCTTCACCTTAACCCCAGCCGCTCATTGAGATTGGGTCTTATTTTATCGACAACCCCACTTTTTCCAAAAGTGACGTTGCCGAGGGGCTCTATAAGTACGCCAATCCAATTCGCAACCTTTTCGATGCATTTTAATATAATAAAACTGCATTAAGGGCGTTTTGGTAAATTCCCAGCCTATCCCGAGACTTCCGGAAACGTTCCATGAGTTTCCCGCGAAGGAAGTACCTTTTGGTACATCATTCATGCCAAAGGACCCCTTGGGAATAAAACCTGTTGGACCTTTTGGGTATTTTCCGGGAATGTTCCAGAAACTGGTTTTTGGCGCCAAAAGCGGTTGAGCCACCTTGTGTCACGCGACAGCTTAAGGCATGGAAAGTGGACGCGTAAGGTCGTGCGACATACTAAGGCACCTAACCGCAGCCTTATAAATAAGACCCTCCCCTCATTGAAATGGATCCCAATTCCACCTCACCGTTACTCGCCAAAATAGCATTGTGACGAACATCCCAAACACCAAACCTCTCTCTCTCCTACCTTCCAACCCACTAATCCCTCTTATCCAAACCCAATTCTCTACCTACACCAATTGGAACCCTTGGATCAGAGCTGTGAGATCTACAACGAAGAATTGAAGGATTCTATATCTGACTAGATATAGAATTCGTGGAATCAACAAGGGTAACAATTCCCTAACCCTCTCTCTCTCTCTCATTTAATTCCTTGCAACTTTATAATTTATTTTGTTTGGATCTCGCATCGATCCTAGCTATCTCGAATTACCGAATCCCAATCGCAATCTCTCGTTTAACTTGCCTAGATTGTGTAATTGAGCTCATATTGATTGATTTGGTTGAATTTGGTGTTTGAGTTCTCAAGGGGTGTGGATCTATCTATATCCACACTTCCTGGGTCGATTTGACGTTGTTTATGTCTTTCGTTCATAATTCAAATTTTGTTAATTAGATCTCGTATAGCTTCGTTAATTTCTGAATTCATATTGTAAGGTTTCTGCAGAAGGCTCATATGTGTCACGCGACACCTTCGTCCCCAAGTGATCCTGTGTCACGCGACACATGTGGTCACTGGTACGATATGTCATGCGACACACATGACCCATCTGCAGTGACTCTTTTCCTTTGTAATCTGGTCTAGTTTGTTTGTATCAGGGATGTGGCCTCCCTAAATAATGGGCTCGCAATATGTAATTTCTCGTTTCATAATTAATAAGATGCATTTTATCACATTTCGTTTATTATCGATATTTGCACACACTTTGGATTTACTTGGATGTGTTTGATTGAAAGACTCGTCTATGGACGAGGCGTGTTGGGTGAACTCTCGGTTCTTCCCAACACGTAACCTGACCCCCGAACTCATGTTTTCTCTCTAAAACAAAGGTTTTCAATGTTTCCTCTTAAAACGGCGTGGCGACTCCTTTTCATTTAATTTTTTTCGGGCGAGCGCACATTCAATTCTAAATATCTCAAATGCTTCACTTTTGTACTTCATCAGATAGACATAGCCATATCTGGATAAGTCATCAGTGAACGTTATGAAGTACCGAAATCCTCCCCTAGCAATGCTATTCATTGGTCCACATACATCAGTATGTACTAGAGCCAACAAATCACTAGCCCTTTCACTACTCTTAGTAAAAGGTGCTTTAGTCATCTTGCCCAATAAACAAGACTCGCAAACATCATATGATTCATAATCATATGAGTCTAAATATCCATCTTTATGGAGTTTAGAGATGCGTTTCTCGTTTATGTGCCCAAGACGGCAATGCCATTTATATGTGTCATTCAAATTATTTGGTTTGGATTTCTTACTAACATGATAGACATTATCAACATTTTTCTCAACATCCAAGACATAAAGGCCATTAAAAGAATGAGCAACACAATAAAGTATGTCATTCAAATAAATTGAAAATTTCTTATTCGCAATAAGAAAATTATAACCCTCATTGTCTAAACATGAAATAGAAATAATGTTTCTGCTCAAATCCGGAACATAATAATGCTTATTTAAAACTAAAATTAATCCGCTTGGTAAAGTGACTTCGTAAGTCCCTACGGCCAACGCAAAGAACTCTTGCTCCATTTCCAACCCGTAGATCTACTTCACCCTCTTTGAGCAACCTTCTATTCTTTAGTCCCTGCACATTTAGGCAAATGTGAGATCCACATCCGGTATCTAATACCCAAGAACTAGAGGTAGAAAGTAAAATATCTATCACATAGATACCGAAATCATGGCAATCTCATTGCCCTTCTTCTTCGGGCCTCCTTCCCGATAAAGTTTGCGCTACGCCTCCAATGCCCAGCTTCCTTGCAATGGTAGCACACCGCATCCTTTTGGGATTTGGGTTTAGGCTTCTCAAAGAACGGCAACCTTTGCCTCCGGTTTAGCAACTTTTGCTTTACTCCTTGTTTTTGAACCCCTTTCCTTTATTCACCATCAACACTTGATTGGTTTTCTTGGTAATATTGTTCTCCGCATTCTTTAGCATCCCATGCAATTCGACAGAGATTTATTCATCCCATTCATGTTATAATTCGTAACAAACCGATTATAACTTTCAGGAGTGAATGCAATATCATATCCGTAGCCGCTCTAACTGGATAGGATATCCAAGCCTCTCAAGATGTTCGAGGTGACCCTTCATTTTCAACACATGAGGCCCAACAGGTTATCCTTCAATCATCTTGCATGAATGAAGAGCCTTCATAGTGTCAAACCTTTCCGTACGTGCTTGCAACTGGAACATTTCCTTCAAATGATTTCCCAAATCATAGGCTTCCATGTGTACAAGGTCCTTCTGAAGAGCCTTACACATGGTAGCAAGCATCAGGCAACCAACATCAATAGAATCATCCACATGTTTCTTATGTTGGTCCCTTTCCGCTTTAGTTGCATTAGCAGCAGGCTCGGGTGGAACGGGTCCATCAAGAATGTACAACTTCCTTTCCTGTTTGAGAACAATTCCCAAACTGCGAATCCAATCCACATAGTTGTTGCCATTCTCCTCTAACTTGTCCTTCTCAAGGACTGATCGCAGTGACATGTTTTGATTATTGTTTACAGTCATTGATCTACAAAGATATGCAACAATATATGAATACATATAAGTACCAATTCATTTAAGATATTAATTAAAGTATTTCATAAATACTCTCATTAAATTATATAACCTTCTTATACAAACATGTATAATATAATTTAATAGGCTAAGACCCAACTTTAATTTAATTTCAAGTCGGCTATGGCACGACTGCTCAAAATTAAACTAAAAAGGTAGATAACATTTATCAATCATATCTATATATGACTCTTAGATCATTATGAGATTATAGACATCATATGTCACATGTTTCAATCTCATCTTATGCCTTATGCCCAAAACTGTTTTGATAGCCTAATTGAGTTCAACCATGTTAAACGTATAGCAATCACCGTTTGCTCATCTTGATCATACAAAGATAGAATCAATGTACCTCGCTGTGGCATAGCCTACATGAAACTATCCGTGTACTCACAAGTGTTTAAACATGGGTGGCATAAAACAAACTCAAATTACAAAGAAGGTTCAATTTTTCATGCTTATCAATTACATGCCAAGGTTGATTCATGAAAACTATATGAGCATTGATGCTGCAGGAAATGTGCTTATCAATCTTCCTCCACATGGCAGGACTGATCACCTGGCTTCTTGACCTGAAAACAGAACCCACGACTAGCCGGATGTGTCTCCGGCGAAGACGCTCGGGCGTGAGAGTAAGATAACAGTTGTATATGGCTCAAAATGTATTGAATAATGAACTCAGAATACAAAATGGCAGTTACCTTTCACCGTTTGGTAGTGATGAAGTATTTATAGGCAAGAGTGATGTATTTTTGGGGAGGCGACATGTCCTCCGAGATTATAGCGGCAGTTACTTGGACGTGGGAACATGTCTATAACGGTCCCCGATTTATAGGGATGTGGTTATGAGGATTGTTCAACCAAATAAGCCGGCAAGTGTTAAGTCGTCACTTGTTGATTTAGGTCGAGGTCGTCACTCGTGGAATGGTCGACCTGACTGTCGGGTAGAGCATGGTTCGTACCCGAGTTATAATATGGATTCTGAGGTCGGACTAAGTTAAGTCGGGGCCTGGTGAGCCAGACCATGGGCTTAGTCGACTGATCTTGGAAATGGGCTTTGCTCTGACTGGGCCAGCCATATTGAGAATGTGATAATCAAAGCTGGATACAATTGGGCTTTACTTGCTTGGCCCAACTCGGCACCTTTGGTATGTTCAGTGGCCCCCAACTTTCGAGTTGACTTCGTCGACTTGGAAGTTAAGAAGATTTCTTTGATGAAAATTGCTTTACTCGTTGGTGTCGATGCTAGTCTATGAAGTAGGTCGACCATGATGACGTGGCAACATCCTGATCGTTGGCGATGAACGGTGGGAGATGAAGGAGCGCCGATTTTTGTAATGATTACAGTTCTGACGTTTGGAACTCCTTCTCGAAAACCGCCTCAGTCTTTAATTTTGGAAAATTAATTTTGATTTTCCTTTCCCTTTCCAAATTTAGGGAAATATAAATAGAAAAAATCCTCTTCGTTCGTAACTTTTATCGCTCTAAAACTTCTTCTTCTCCGGCGATAATCAAGGGATTGCAAAGCAAGATTTAAATCTACCTCTCGGCCCCAAAGAACGAACCTACTTTCGCAATTAATTGAGGTATTTCCTTCGTATCTTTGCTTTAGTGGTTTTAATTTATGTATTGTTCTCCGTTTCCGCCATGGCTAGGACCTTTAGTTGCGAACCAGGAGCGTGGTATGGTTACTGTACTGTTAACCGTAGGGCATGCAAGAATGTGAACGGTGAGTGGAGAGTGATGTCCCTGGATGAGTGTGCCTCCATTTTGACTAGTTGGGGATTGAATTACACTGAGATAGGGCTGCCCATTGTAGGAGAAATTGAAAATGTGGTGATTGACGACTCAAATGTTGTCGCTTTTCATCTATTCCATGAATTGCTTGACCATATCACCTTGTTTTATGTTAGGGACGTCCAAAAGCCCTCCTTCCTTAGAAATAGGATAGGTTTCCTGTGGGAGTCTAGGTCGTCCTTAGGTAGGTCGATCGAACATGATCATGTGGACTCGACTCCCCGCTTCCTCTTTTGCTTGTACAGATATGACGACTCAAGAAGGGAACGCCGCCTCAACTTCTTCCTCGGGTCCTCGAATTGTCAACGCATTTGGGCCCAATGTGGTGCCGAGCAAGAATGAGAGGGGCTATGTTCCCCAAGGGCCATCGCGTGGCAATCGAATTTGCCTTCTAGGTACGGTATGATCAAGGATTTCGCGAAGTCAACCCGTTGGATTACCAGGTAACCATATATACCCAGAAGGAGTTCATGAAAAAGTATAGGTCGACCTTCACTAAGGATGCTACCAAGGTTGCTTTCTTTTACGGTCAGTTTGTTGCTGGCTCAGGTTGCCTCTTGACCCTTTTATCAATGAATTTCTAGAATGTGCAAATGCCCTTCCCCTTCGCCTTGGAGCTAATACTTGTAGGGTCCTCGTGTGCTTTGCCATGGTGTGTAGATTTTTAGGATACGAGCCCCGTATGAGGGTATTTAAAGAATTTTTTACCATCAAATATAGTGGGCAGGATCTAAGCATCGCATTCTCTAAGCCTAAATCTCCCAAACTTTTCACCAATCTCCCTAGTAAACACAGTGGCTGGAATTCGCACGTTGTGGTGGTAGAGAGTAGATTAGGATGGGAATTTCCATTGCCCAATGGTGAGACTGAAGCCATAGATGAGAGGGACTTTTGGGAGCCGTCTTGGTATCTTAGTTTGTACAGGCTTTATGTCGGTTAGTGCCGAGAAGGCCCATCGGCTGGGAGAGTTTGCTTACCACCAAGTACAACTTTATTCAAGCCGGAATGATGCCAGGATGGAGTGGTGGAGCCCCTTATCCCCGTGCCAAGGGGCTTGATATACCTGCACTTCGATAACTCACCACCTGGGAAAATTTGGGGATGAGTGCCAGTTTTGTAAGAAGGACAAAAATTACCGCAAAACCAACGGGGAGCATCTTTGGTGGTAAGATCTCTTTGCTCGCCTTTTCTTTTTATGTGCCTTTCATTGAATTACTGGCATGAATGATCAACTCGTCTAGGGTGAGTAAGTCATGGCCGGCCGTAGCTCGTACATAGTTTCGCGCGTAGAATAATTAACTCGCAACTTGCTAACTCGCTCATAGTATGACCAAGTCGCTCATGTCGTGTTTGTACATAGAACTTTTGCTCGTATATAGAACTTTTGCTCGTATATAGAACTTTTGCTCGTATGTCGATTTAATACTTGTTCACTTTAATTTTGTTGCAGTTCTGACTCCTGAGCAAGAAGCTAACATGGTTCGCATCGTTGGGGTTTCTGATAAGAAGAAAGCGAGGAAAGACCATGGGAAGGCCAATGCTCGAGCTGATAGGCAAAGAGAGACCGCTTTGAGGACCAAATGGCTGTCGAAGGAGAACATCGGGATGGTGCCAATGGAAGGGGTAGAAGAGGAAGACCCTTTGCAAAGTGGTACCCGATGCAGTGGGTGCTGCGATGGAGGTGAAGCATCTTCTAAATCGACTAGAGTAAGTCCGAGCTCCGACCCAATTCGGGATATCAACATGGAGACCTCTGGAGCCGAGGTAGCGTGATCTAGCCCTATGAATGTGGTAGAGATTGATGATGATGCCGCGAGGAGGTCGATGATCAAGCTCTGAACACCAGGAAAAGGCTGAGGTCTGGAAAGGGCAAGGCCGTTTCTTCTAATCAAACACCTCCACCTCCTCCCCCCTCCTCTCATCTTGATGAAGAATACGTTGAAGAGATGATGCGAGAGGTTGAGTGACGTCCCTTCTCTCGAGGGAGTTAACCGCATGAGCCGCTCTTATCCAACTATGAACTTGGGTCAAGTCATTGTGAGGAGAGGAAAGCCGTGGATGTGAGCTTGCTAGCTCACTTTGGCGACAAGGGCATAACGCCCGAGGAGTTCTCACTCGATCCGACTTGCTCATTGCGAGGTAACTCTTTACTTTCATTTTCATTTTAGTCGCTTATTCTTTTACTCGACCAACCGAAGTCTCGAGCTAACACTTCTTTGTTTTCTTTGGAATGCGTAATCTTACCATGATCGAAGCGGGCCAAAAGCTCTTGGAGGGCCTCCATTGAAAGGGAGAGACAAGCCCTTCAGACTATTCCAAAAAGGCTAAAGAGCTTGCGGATACGAAGGAAGCAAAGACAATGATTTGGACAACTCTCATGAAGCCAACGAGATGGTGAAGACCAAAGCTCGGCCGACCTTGAAGCATTCCGAGTCCAAGCTTAAGGAGGTTGAAGCGGAGAAAGAGGCCGAGAGGAAGGAGGCCGGTGAAGACCCAAACGGAGCCGGGCAACGGTTTCCCAACTCTTGAAGGACAAGGACGATCTCATGGTCAAACCGCAAGAAGATCGCTTCGCTTGAACGAGGGAAATGGCAAGAAGACCTCAAGGCTTGAGAGAGGCTGCCGCCGACATTGCTTTGCTAAGAACGCCACTTGAAGTTGCGGTTGAAAAGTTTAAAGAGGGGGACGAGTATTATAATGCCATCGCGCTAAGGCCCAGACTTTCTCGAGGTTGGCAAAGAGGCATATGGCTCAAGCCGAGCACCGGTGGATCCAACAAATGGCTAGCTACCATCGAGCGCTTAGCTCGTTGGTTTTCTCGAATCCCGCATGATATGACGGCTAGAGGTGGCCACTCGCTCGTTCCCTACCTCGAAAATGATCTGGCCTTCATTGCTCAAGAGGATGAAGAGGACCACTGTGAGAAGTGGGAAGCTCCCCCTGTTATTGATAGAAACTTTGATGTAATCTTACAAGAGATGGAAGACACTGCCACTATGGAAGAGGAGGTCGATCATCGGGTCTATACAGAGTCGGGTAAACCCTCGAGCCCTCAAAGAACAAGATCCTATGAGTGAAGATCAAGCTACCACCGACGATCGGACCAATGCCGACCTGGCCTCTTAAATTATTTCAAGCGACATTGTAATGAACAAGTTCCAAACAATTTTTGCCTTTTTTTGATCTAACATTATCGAATGCCTTGGCCCGAGTTTTGGGAGGCATAGAAACAAGTTATCATATTTTAAGTCTTAGCCCGCTTTAGGGTGACTTGTTCATATTTAATCGTAGCCAACCTTTCTTGATTGCATGTTGTATGCTTGTTGAAGTAAGTGTCGAGCTAGATATAAATAGGGTAAATGAGTCAACTTGAGCCTAGAGGCGACCTAATCTTGTTGGATTTAGTCGACCTCGTACTTGGTTAACTTTTCCCGTGAACAAGATTGACCATGAGTCGAACTCGTTCTTATTATTGTAGCCGACCTAGGGTCGAGCTAAATCTAAAAAAGCTCGACCAAGGATCGAGTCCGTTAGGAACGAAGTCGACTAAGAGTCGGACTTGTTAGATAAACAAAGCCGATTAAGAATCGAGCTTGTTAGAACGACGCCGACTAAGAGTCGAGCTCGTTAGGAACGAAGTCGACTAAGAGTCGGACTTGTTTAAATAAACAAAGCCGATTAAGAATCGAGCTTGTTAGAACGACGCCGACTAAGAGTCGAGCTCGTTAGGAACGAAGTCGACTAAGAGTCGGACTTGTTTAAATAAACAAAGCCGATTAAGAATCGAGCTTGTTAAAACGAAGCCGACTAAGAGTCGAGCTTGTTGACGTTAA